>OY282640.1:145364098-145811598 GCA_958299015.1 Tetanocera ferruginea | reverse complement strand
TTAATACTTAATACTTAATACTTAATACTTAATACTTAATACTTAATACTTAATACTTAATACTTAATACTTAATACTTAATACTTAATACTTAATACTTAATACTTAATACTTAATACTTAATACTTAATACTTAATACTTAATACTTAATACTTAATACTTAATACTTAATACTTAATACTTAATACTTAATACTTAATACTTAATACTTAATACTTAATACTTAATACTTAATACTTAATACTTAATACTTAATACTTAATACTTAATACTTAATACTTAATACTTAATACTTAATACTTAATACTTAATACTTAATACTTAATACTTAATACTTAATACTTAATACTTAATACTTAATACTTAATACTTAATACTTAATACTTAATACTTAATACTTAATACTTAATACTTAATACTTAATACTTAATACTTAATACTTAATACTTAATACTTAATACTTAATACTTAATACTTAATACTTAATACTTAATACTTAATACTTAATACTTAATACTTAATACTTAATACTTAATACTTAATACTTAATACTTAATACTTAATACTTAATACTTAATACTTAATACTTAATACTTAATACTTAATACTTAATACTTAATACTTAATACTTAATACTTAATACTTAATACTTAATACTTAATACTTAATACTTAATACTTAATACTTAATACTTAATACTTAATACTTAATACTTAATACTTAATACTTAATACTTAATACTTAATACTTAATACTTAATACTTAATACTTAATACTTAATACTTAATACTTAATACTTAATACTTAATACTTAATACTTAATACTTAATACTTAATACTTAATACTTAATACTTAATACTTAATACTTAATACTTAATACTTAATACTTAATACTTAATACTTAATACTTAATACTTAATACTTAATACTTAATACTTAATACTTAATACTTAATACTTAATACTTAATACTTAATACTTAATACTTAATACTTAATACTTAATACTTAATACTTAATACTTAATACTTAATACTTAATACTTAATACTTAATACTTAATACTTAATACTTAATACTTAATACTTAATACTTAATACTTAATACTTAATACTTAATACTTAATACTTAATACTTAATACTTAATACTTAATACTTAATACTTAATACTTAATACTTAATACTTAATACTTAATACTTAATACTTAATACTTAATACTTAATACTTAATACTTAATACTTAATACTTAATACTTAATACTTAATACTTAATACTTAATACTTAATACTTAATACTTAATACTTAATACTTAATACTTAATACTTAATACTTAATACTTAATACTTAATACTTAATACTTAATACTTAATACTTAATACTTAATACTTAATACTTAATACTTAATACTTAATACTTAATACTTAATACTTAATACTTAATACTTAATACTTAATACTTAATACTTAATACTTAATACTTAATACTTAATACTTAATACTTAATACTTAATACTTAATACTTAATACTTAATACTTAATACTTAATACTTAATACTTAATACTTAATACTTAATACTTAATACTTAATACTTAATACTTAATACTTAATACTTAATACTTAATACTTAATACTTAATACTTAATACTTAATACTTAATACTTAATACTTAATACTTAATACTTAATACTTAATACTTAATACTTAATACTTAATACTTAATACTTAATACTTAATACTTAATACTTAATACTTAATACTTAATACTTAATACTTAATACTTAATACTTAATACTTAATACTTAATACTTAATACTTAATACTTAATACTTAATACTTAATACTTAATACTTAATACTTAATACTTAATACTTAATACTTAATACTTAATACTTAATACTTAATACTTAATACTTAATACTTAATACTTAATACTTAATACTTAATACTTAATACTTAATACTTAATACTTAATACTTAATACTTAATACTTAATACTTAATACTTAATACTTAATACTTAATACTTAATACTTAATACTTAATACTTAATACTTAATACTTAATACTTAATACTTAATACTTAATACTTAATACTTAATACTTAATACTTAATACTTAATACTTAATACTTAATACTTAATACTTAATACTTAATACTTAATACTTAATACTTAATACTTAATACTTAATACTTAATACTTAATACTTAATACTTAATACTTAATACTTAATACTTAATACTTAATACTTAATACTTAATACTTAATACTTAATACTTAATACTTAATACTTAATACTTAATACTTAATACTTAATACTTAATACTTAATACTTAATACTTAATACTTAATACTTAATACTTAATACTTAATACTTAATACTTAATACTTAATACTTAATACTTAATACTTAATACTTAATACTTAATACTTAATACTTAATACTTAATACTTAATACTTAATACTTAATACTTAATACTTAATACTTAATACTTAATACTTAATACTTAATACTTAATACTTAATACTTAATACTTAATACTTAATACTTAATACTTAATACTTAATACTTAATACTTAATACTTAATACTTAATACTTAATACTTAATACTTAATACTTAATACTTAATACTTAATACTTAATACTTAATACTTAATACTTAATACTTAATACTTAATACTTAATACTTAATACTTAATACTTAATACTTAATACTTAATACTTAATACTTAATACTTAATACTTAATACTTAATACTTAATACTTAATACTTAATACTTAATACTTAATACTTAATACTTAATACTTAATACTTAATACTTAATACTTAATACTTAATACTTAATACTTAATACTTAATACTTAATACTTAATACTTAATACTTAATACTTAATACTTAATACTTAATACTTAATACTTAATACTTAATACTTAATACTTAATACTTAATACTTAATACTTAATACTTAATACTTAATACTTAATACTTAATACTTAATACTTAATACTTAATACTTAATACTTAATACTTAATACTTAATACTTAATACTTAATACTTAATACTTAATACTTAATACTTAATACTTAATACTTAATACTTAATACTTAATACTTAATACTTAATACTTAATACTTAATACTTAATACTTAATACTTAATACTTAATACTTAATACTTAATACTTAATACTTAATACTTAATACTTAATACTTAATACTTAATACTTAATACTTAATACTTAATACTTAATACTTAATACTTAATACTTAATACTTAATACTTAATACTTAATACTTAATACTTAATACTTAATACTTAATACTTAATACTTAATACTTAATACTTAATACTTAATACTTAATACTTAATACTTAATACTTAATACTTAATACTTAATACTTAATACTTAATACTTAATACTTAATACTTAATACTTAATACTTAATACTTAATACTTAATACTTAATACTTAATACTTAATACTTAATACTTAATACTTAATACTTAATACTTAATACTTAATACTTAATACTTAATACTTAATACTTAATACTTAATACTTAATACTTAATACTTAATACTTAATACTTAATACTTAATACTTAATACTTAATACTTAATACTTAATACTTAATACTTAATACTTAATACTTAATTCAATATATTTTCAAAAACAACCACCACATGTTGAAAAATTAATTGTTGTTTATTTGCTTAAAACAGCGAAACAAAAAAATTTATAAATTATTGAGGTTGTATGTGTTTTTGCACAATTATCACTTATTATTAAAACAAAAATCAATGCATACGGATGTCATTCCTACATTGCCATATAATTATGATTCTGTATTAAAAAACAGCACAATCGGCAGACTGGCAAAGAAGTGGGTGGCAGAACAATAATAATTTTTTTTGCTTGTTTTTTTAATTTTATTTGTTAAATAAACACAATAACTATGCTCGGCAGCAAAAACAAAAATAACATTTTGTGAATTCATTTAATATTTGCGGCGGATTTCTACTAAATGGATTTTTAATTAAGTGTTTGCGCTATAGTCCAGTTTATTAAAAATTCATTGCATACTTTTGTGCGTGCATAAAATATTGTTTCCATGGAATGCAGTGCTGTATTCATTGCCGTTTTCTTTTTTACAATAAATCAGTCAAACTGGGTTGTACAGAATGCATCGCCAATATATTAATTTTTAAAAAATCGCCTTGAAGTATGCCATGCAATATAAAAATGCCATATTTTAAAAAAAGAGTCGCACTGCTATATGAAATTGACACATTTAGGCTGAACTTTTGACAGCTGTCATGTTGATGTCAAAACATTGTCGCAGAGAATTTTGCAGGATTTTTGCTAAATCGAACAATATGCATAAATATTTGTAAATACATATACACACACATTTTATTTCATAGCTTACAAAGAACTCGTGCTGACCCGGAGTGCGCTTTTTATGTCCACACTCTCCTCTTCCGTCACCAGTTCTTGCCTCTTCTCCACATGTTTCCCCAACAAGCAAACTGCGCCCAAAATATGGCAGCTGTCAGTTTAGCGAACCCATCATTTTATAAAATCCAAAACTTTTATTTCTTTTTAGTGCTTCTTGAGGGTTGCCATAAGTGTTATCCTTGCTCCATGGCCGCCTTTTATCGCATAGCTAGCTCTAGTAAACAAAACTTCGATTGCATTGATAAAACTTTTTTTTTGTTTTTGTTTTGTGCTTTTCAAATTTTATTAAATTTGCTCGCATGTGCTTGATTTTTATTTTTGTTTTTGTTTTAGTTTTGTTATTGATGTGCATTATTTTTGTTTGTGCTCCTTGTTGGATTCTTCGGCACGCAAGTGGATATCATTCATCAGGCATGCAAGTCGCGTCTAGAACGCGTTGATGTTTCTCTGTCTGTCAGTGTTTTTTTTTTTTGTGTGTTTTTTTCTTCCTAGTCGTTTGTCTAGCTGCGTGATCGTTGTCGACAAGAGACAAATAATAGCGACAATGCAGACTACAAGCTAAAGTCATCAATTTGGAAAAGTTTTCGGTGATTTTTCTTAAACATATCAAAATTTTTTTTAACCCAAACGAGTTATAAACACGTCTTACTTTTTTCTCTATATTTCCTAGTAATTAATGAACTGTTCAAATATACTATTCGGAAAAGTAACCATTATGTTTTTAAATACTTGAAGTGGAAAATTCTGTATAACTGTACATATATTATGACACGTTTGATTCGTAAACTGAATACACTAAATGTAAATTCAGAAGCACGAAAATCAACTTGAGAAACAAGTCAAACGAATTATGAAGCAGGAATTGAACCCATTTGATTAATATGACGTCTTTTAGGAAGAATACTTCTTCTTAAAAGAAAGTTATAATATGGATGAGGCAACAGATATCAACGATAAGATAGAAATATACAATCTTCCACAATTAAGCTATATTCTTTTTAAATATGAGTATGAATTTTTAAGTATGAATTTTTCTGATTGTGATGAGGTTTTGTGGTATGAATTTTGTTTTGGAAGTTATCCAATCAGTTTCTTCAGCTAAGTTGTAGCTAATGACAGCTCTTTTGAACAGAATAAAAACACGTAAAAAATATTTATTTTTAGATAAGTTATAGCCAAAAAAGCTAGTGCTGTTCAACTTACGGACCTCTCCCCTATTGGTGATAAAGTCAAAAAGTAGCCAGAGGACAAAATTTATTTTCCATATCGTTGGGTGGAAGTATTTAAGTATCTGGAAGTCGAAAATTGTGAATATACCAAAATCGCTTGTTTCGTTGAGTACATTTTACACGGTTAAAAGTATGGACTGAATTTAAGTGAATTCTGTACTGTCTATAAGCCTGGTCTTAGGGCTTGTCATTGCCAATTTTGTTAGGTTATGCAAAAAAAATATTAAGCTGAAAATTTGGTTCCGATCGGAGTGGGTAACCCTTACTACATCGGCCCGAAAGGTGGGTAATTTGGCAAAAATTGTACGAAAATAATACATATCCCTGGTATACTGACCACTAGAGCAGTTGAATTTATGACCAGCTGTTATTATTTTTTCTTCCACAACATTTCTTTCGAATAAACCTAGCCCATACCTGTTAACCTTTTGAGGCCACCCCTGCAGAACCCCCTTTTGATAAATTTTTTGATAAATTGCTATAATTCTATCGGGGTGCCCACTGGATAGTTGAAATTTACAACAAACTTATACAAATCTATTCACCAAAATTTTTTTGAACTTACCTACTTCCTTTCCTCTGGGGTCCCTTTTAAAAAATACGATAAATTAAAAACAATTTCGAATTACAGTTCACAGCTTCATTGAGTGACCCATAAAGGGTTAAAATAAAGACCAACTCCGAATATTTTTCCACTCCCACATACAAATTCGGGGCTCAAAATTGCCACCAAACAAACAAGTGCTGAAAAAGTTTTTTATTTAAAACTATACATCGACGCATGGTACCGACGCAAGTACCCGAGAGTGGATTAATATTGACCGATGCAGTGTCGATTTTTTGGCGTCAAGCAAAAATCCAAACATCTTCTTAAAGATTAAATTACGTGATACGTGTCGTGACTTACAAAAAGGTTCTGCAAGAGGCGGAGCTAGAGAGGCTGAATTCGTCGAAAAAATGGATGATTTATTTGACATCGCAAATGCCGATGATCTCTCTCACATCAATGAAAAATAAAAATAAATAATAAATTACGGAATCGAGAAACGACGGCTTGAACGCGAATATGCTAGAGACTCAAAATTTAAACGCCAAGCAAGCAAATTTGCAACAGCTTTTTTTTCTGGTACCGAGTCGAGTGACGCGATGAAATGCATCTTAGTTATATTGATGCTGATGCGCCACGATTGCTCCGACCTATTAAAGGAACAAGAGGCTCTGTTGAGTGTATTACCGGAGGAATGATACCTGCTTTTGACAAAGTAGGAGTGAGTGACCGTGATGCGATTTGATATTCACTGCAGAAAGTATGAAACGTTATCCAAAAGAATTAATTATAAATCGTTGGTCAATCCGGAAACATCGTAACGAAAATCAAAAGAAAATTTCAGATTTTGTGAAGAAACATTCAGAACTAATCTTACTCATAAATCAATGTAAGCATTTCAGTGTCAAGTCTAAATTATTTTTTATAGCTTGATATTGAGAAATTCTTCGAAAATCAAAGTTTTTCAAATGAACAAAAAAAATAGAACAAAATTTATACATATTGTTCAAAAACTAAATATCGTTCAACCCTATAAGCCAAATATCGAACTCGGTTTGATTTCGAATTAGTAACGAAATCTATAACTCGTATCAGATATCGAGATATTCGAGGTGAATCCGAGATTATTAAAAATAGCATATACATTTTAATATAATATTTCATATTTATAAAAAGAGATATTTATCTCATATCTATCATATCTAAATTATCTGAGAAACAAATAATTTCCTTAGGCTTTAATATGTCAACGGTGTCAAGTACAATTATTTTCTAAATAAATGTTTAAACTTATCCATTTAATTCTCGAATTCGCAATATTGCATTTTGTCAGAATATTTTCGAAATCGAAATGAGTCCGCAATCTCGTTTAATAAAATAAATTTTTATATATTGCTTGTTTTCATAATGCGATAGGCTTGTGGATAACGTGGAAGACTTGAATCCAGAAAACATGGGTATAAATACTAAAAAAGTTTATTTTTGGTGTATTAATAGTAATTTTATAATACTTTATCGTAAGGTTATCCATATAAGTCATACATAATTACCTGGACCTTATGCACAAGTACACATGATCAGTGAACCCAAAATGCATGTAGGTTTTTTATGAAAGTAAACATAATAATATTTTCAGTGTACTACTCTATTCGATGCACTGAACTTTGTCTCGGACACAGGCGCGGATTTAGCAGGTAGGGGCCCCGCAGGCTCTTATATATGAAGTGCTTGTTGTAATAACATGACATGCTATATAAAAAATATTTCGAAGTAATCGACCTTTAAGTTTTTAAAAAAATAAATATTTGTAAGAAATCATGTTTATTCTAAAAATTTCTTTTAAGTATAGGGCCAGAATTGCTGGTAACAGTACCGATGAGTGTTTGGACTTTACTGCGCTTTTTATCAAAATTGAATGTTTTACAGCGTCACTGCGGTTTTTTTTTTAAATCTTCTGCCAAGTATTCGCGAAAAATATTAGAATTGGTGATTTTTTTATTTCTCTTAAAACCAACAGAAAACACAATCACTTTCTGAAAATTTGTCGACTTCAAATATATTTTGTATCAGTAAAAAAATCAGCAAAAGAGTGGGTAGGTCCCAATAGCTGTGCACCAAAGTAAGAGAAGACTCAACAAATGACCGGAAAGGTGTTGGCGTCTGTTTTTTTTTTTTTTTGGGATTCAGCGGCATTTTATTCGGCTATTTGAGAAAAGGAAAAGCAGTCAACTTTTTTACGATTGAAGAACGAAATCGTCAACAAGTGGGCTCCAATTATCGAAGAGAAAATCATCTTTTTGCAAGACAAATCAATCCAGCTCACAAATCGATCGAATTCATTCCTAATTGCACGCTTACGCTTCGAACTGTTTCTTCATTCCTCATATTCCCCAGCTTAAACCGCCAGCGACTTTTATCTGTTCCCAAACTTAAAAAGGTGGCTCCAGGAGAGGAGTTTTGTTACGAATGAACAATGGTTTTTTCAAACTTTTTTTTTCGACCCACTCTAATGTACATGTTGAATTGGAAACTGAAGTTTATTTTAGATCTCTTCAGAAATCTTACCATTCAAAGGACAGCGCAATATTAAAAATCGTTGGGATAAGAAAAAAACGTGTGTTTTCTTTGTTAAGCCGGCAGCATTTTAAACGCGCTAGAACAGTAATTTACAGTTTGTATGTTTATTCTGTCAATAGTATAAAATATACGAACGCGCTTGTGAATAAATGAAAAAATAAAAAACCAGTAAAGAAAGTCTAAAGTCGGTCTAGGCCGACTATGAAATACCCTAAACCCACTTTTCAAAAACAAAAATTTTTTATTGTAAATGGGCGTCTCCAAGGGCGGATGAAGCCTATATTTTATATGCATTTAAATGTTGATGAAAAATTTACACATACCAAGTTTTATGCCTGTAGCTCACAGTTAATGCCTTAATTGTGCTTTCCCTATGGGAGGTGGGCGTGTTCATGGACGGATTACTTCCAATTTTTGAACACACCTTAGTTTTGGTATAAAATAAATGCATACCAAATTTAATTTCTCTATGACAAACATAACCTTATTTATTGAGTTTTAAACTTTTTGGGTTGTATAGGAAGTGGGCGTGTCCGTAGGCGGATGACGTCCATTTGACATCTTTGTATTTGTATAAAACACATACATACCAAATTTTATTGTTGTAGGCTAATTATGAGCTGAGTTATGCAGTTTTCAATTTTCGCTTTGTATGGGAGGTAGGCGTGTCCGTGAGCGGATTATGTCCACTTTTCAAAACCATCTTTGTTTTGTTACAAAAAACATAAGTGCCAAATTTTAGCTCTGCAGATTAAACAGAGGCTTATTTATTGCGTTTTCAATTTTTGGGTTGTATGGGAGGTGGGCGTGTCCGTGAGCGGATGACGTCCATTTTTCGAAAAAATCTTTGTGTTTGTATAAAACACATACATATCAAATTTTATTGTTATAGGCTAGTTATGAGCTGAGTTATGCAGTTTTCAATTTTGCGTTGTATGGGAGGTAGGCGTGTCCGTAGGCGGATGATGTCCACTTTTCAAAACCGTCTTTGTTTTGTTACAAAAAACATATGTGCCAAATTTTAGCTCTGTAGATTAAACAGAGGCTTATTTATTGCGTTTTCAATTTTTGGGTTGTATGGGAGGTGGGCGTGTCCGTGAGCGGATGACGTCCATTTTTCGAAGACATCTTTGTATTTGTATAAAACACATACATATCAAATTTTATTGTTGTAGGCTAATTATGAGCTGAGTTATGCAGTTTTGAATTTTCGCGTTGTATGGGAGGTAAGCGTGTCCGTGGGCGGATTCCAAAAATATTCAATAGTGCAAATCCTTGGGTTCATGTGACCATGTGTACCAAGTTTCATCCAATTCTCTCAACTCCTTCTTCTTATCCTGTGTATACGGACAACACACAGACGGACGGATGGACGGACATGGATAGCTCGACTCGCGTGGTGACGCTGATCAAGAATATATATACTTTTCTATACCGGACTCGCTTCATTCTATGCGTTACAAACGTTTGCACAAAGTTAATATGCCCTGACCTTTCAGGTTTAGGGTATAAAAAAACTATTGCGAAAAGGTTCGTTGTACTGACATTTTTTAATTAAATTTACTGCAATTTACGAATTTTGAAGTCCGAACTCTGGTACCTATAGCAAATTGTGAAGCTGAAAGGTTATTTTTAGTATTTAAAAGAATAAAAAATGTTCATCAACCTTCTATGTTACATGAACGTTTGTCGTCAATAACGCAACTTTGTATAGAAAGTGATTTGTTGCAAACGATTAACTTTGACGTGTTGATAGAACGTTTTGCCAGAGTTAAATCGAAAAAAAAAATTTAAATAAAATTTGAACAGCTATTGTTTCGCTTTAAGACACATGCAAAAATTAATATCTTGATTTTTAAGAGATCCGAGTTAAATGTTCTGATCTTGGGTAGGCCCCGTGTCGATTTAAGCCCCAGGCCCCGCCATGTTTTAATCCGGCTCTGCTCGGACATGATATAATAATTTTACCAGGTAGTATTGACAAGTGTTGATTCTTTCAGCTAAAAGTAAACGAACTCTTGGCAAAAACAGCTGTTCGTTGTTACATGCGTTGGTCACATTCAGCTGTGTCAACTGTTGTGACAGCAACATATGCGGGAGCGCTGTTATCAGTATTGAAGATTCAGAAAAGTTATCAAGTTTATGAAATGTCAAGCTTTGACATTTCAATTTCATATTTAAATGCATCAAGTTTTGACTTAAAATTAATGACGGAAGCAATGACGGATTGTGAGCGCTCTCTTTCTTGTTATATTTTTTGACAGAAGTCCGTTTTCAACAGAAACGTCAATACTACCTTGGAGTTATTATATCATGGTCTCGGATGACTGAAAAATTATTTGACTTCTCTTTTTGTAATGAAAGCAAAAAAAAAGACACAGTTTCGATAGTATCGTAAGTGTAGACGTAGAATTCCGTTTTAGTTGTAACCTCTTCTACTTTGTCTCTTTGGTATGATTGTTTTGTTCATTTTGCACGTATTTTTATTGATCTTACAAAAATTAACAAATTAATTAATAACACTCAATTATGGACTACTTATCGAGGCCAAAACAAAGAAAAAGTTAAAAAGTAAGTATGATTAAATGAGCAAGCAAAAAGAAACAAGCAAAATTTCAAATTTTTTCGATCATTTCGTTAAGTTTGATAGGTGTTGAGTTCATTGACTTAGTTGAAAAGAAGGCGAAGCAAATGCACTTTCCATTGGTGTCACTTTCGTCTCTGCCCGATATATATTTAGTTTGCGAGCTACAGTCAGTTTAACTACTAATTTCAAATTAAAATTAAAATCCCGATTTTTAAAAATTGTATGGTAACTATATTTCACGCTGAGCACATGCCTTTTCAATTAGTGCCACTCTCGTCCGATATTTAGTTTGCGAGCTACCCTTTCCTCTCCGTTCGATGTATAGTTTGCGAACTACACTGTATAAAAATTAAACACATAAAAACAAAAATGAAAATTTTACGCCATCTATTGGGTAAAAGCATAAAACGAAATATGATCCAACTCGTTTTTTTTTCATAAGAGTTAAATCTAACCGGATCACAGACCCATTTCGTTAAAGTTAACAGTTCGAGTTCATTGACTGAGTTGAAAAGAGATTCATGACCTCTGGTTTCAAAATAGAGCACTTAGTAAACTAGAACAGAAGTGCATAAATACACCCAATGCGAACCAATGCTTACAATGCTACCAATACGAACTAGAACTTCCAGTTTCACGTAAGCACGTGTTCACGTGTTTTTAAAAAAATCAAGTAAAAACACAAAACTCAACTACACGTGTCTTTTATTCACGAACAACACGTGAAGTTCGTATTCACGTGAAAGTGCCAATGACCCACTTGTGACCTCAGAAAATCCCACTGCATCCGATTGGCCATAGAATCATCCATTTTGGTCCAAAAGTTCCATGGAAACTATATAAGTGCCAATGACTCACCTGTGACCTCAGATAATCCCACTGCATCCGATTGGCCATAGAATCATCCAGTTTGGTCCAAATGTTCCATGGAACCCATTATAGTACCTACCCAATGACCCGCCTGTGACCTCAGATAATCCCACTGCATCCGATTGGTCATAGAATCATCCATTTTGGTCCAAACGTTCCATGGAACCCATAAATGTGCCAATGACCCACCTGTGACCTCAGGTAATCCCACTGCATCCGATTGTCCATAGAATCATCCATTTTGGTCCAAATGTTCCATGGAACCCATAAATGTGCCAATGACCCACCTGTGACCTCAGATAATCCCACTGCATCCGATTGGCTATAGAATCATCCATTTTGATCCAAATGTTCCATGGAACCCATAAATGTGCCAATGACCCACCTGTGACCTCAGGTAATCCCACTGCATCCGATTGTCCATAGAATCATCCATTTTGGTCCAAATGTTCCATGGAACCCATAAATGTGCCAATGACCCACCTGTGACCTCAGATAATCCCACTGCATCCGATTGGCTATAGAATCATCCATTTTGATCCAAATGTTCCATGGAACCCATAAATGTGCCACTGACCCGCCTGTGACCTCAGATAATCCCACTGCATCCGATTGGTCATAGAATCATCCATTTTGGTCCAAACGTTCCATGGAACCCATAAATGTGCCAATGACCCGCCTGTGACCTCAGATAATCCCACTGCATCCGATTGGCCATAGAATCATCCATTTTGGTCCAAATGTTCCATGGAACCCATAAATGTGCCAATGACCCGCCTGTGACCTCAGATAATCCCACTGCATCCGATTGGCCATAGAATCATCCATTTTGGTCCAAATGTTCCATGGAACCCATCAAAGTACCAATGACCCACCTGTGACCTCAGATAATCCCACTGCATCCGATTGGCCATAGAATCATCCATTTTGGTCCAAATGTTCCATTAAACCCATAAATGTGCCAATGACCCACCTGTGACCTCAGATAATCCCACTGCATCCGATTGGCCATAGAATCATCCATTTTGGTCCAAATGTTCCATGGAACCCATAAATGTGGGAATGACCCACCAGTGACCTCATATAATCCCACTGCATCCGATTGGCCATAGAATCATCCATTTTGGTCCAAATGTTCCATGGAACCCATAAATGTGCCAATGACCCACCTGTGACCTCAGATAATCCCACTGCATCCGATTGGCCATAGAATCATCCATTTTGGTCCAAATGTTCCATGGAACCCATCAAAGTACCAATGACCCACCTGTGACCTCAGATAATCCCACTGCATCCGATTGGCCATAGAATCATCCATTTTGGTCCAAATGTTCCATGGAACCCATAAATGTGCCAATGACCCGCCTGTGACCTCAGATAATCCCACTGCATCCGATTGGCCATAGAATCATCCATTTTGGTCCAAATGTTCCATGGAACCCATAAATGTGCCAATGACCCACCTGTGACCTCAGATAATCCCACTGCATCCGATTGGCCATAGAATCATCCATTTTGGTCCAAATGTTCCATGGAACCCATAAATGTGGGAATGACCCACCAGTGACCTCATATAATCCCACTGCATCCGATTGGCCATAGAATCATCCATTTTGGTCCAAATGTTCCATTAAACCCATAAATGTGCCAATGACCCACCTGTGACCTCAGATAATCCCACTGCATCCGATTGGCCATAGAATCATCCATTTTGGTCCAAATGTTCCATGGAACCCATCAAAGTACCAATGACCCACCTGTGACCTCAGATAATCCCACTGCATCCGATTGGCCATAGAATCATCCATTTTGGTCCAAATGTTCCATGGAACCCATAAATGTGCCAATGACCCGCCTGTGACCTCAGATAATCCCACTGCATCCGATTGGCCATAGAATCATCCATTTTGGTCCAAATGTTCCATGGAACCCATAAATGTGCCAATGACCCACCTGTGACCTCAGATAATCCCACTGCATCCGATTGGCCATAGAATCATCCATTTTGGTCCAAATGTTCCATGGAACCCATAAATGTGGGAATGACCCACCAGTGACCTCATATAATCCCACTGCATCCGATTGGCCATAGAATCATCCATTTTGGTCCAAATGTTCCATTAAACCCATAAATGTGCCAATGACCCACCTGTGACCTCAGATAATCCCACTGCATCCGATTGGCCATAGAATCATCCATTTTGGTCCAAATGTTCCATTAAACCCATAAATGTGCCAATGACCCACCTGTGACCTCAGATAATCCCACTGCATCCGATTGGCCATAGAATCATCCATTTTGGTCCAAATGTTCCATGGAACCCATAAATGTGCCAATGACCCACCTGTGACCTCAGATAATCCCACTGCATCCGATTGGCCATAGAATCATCCATTTTGGTCCAAATGTTCCATGGAACCCATAAATGTGGGAATGACCCACCAGTGACCTCATATAATCCCACTGCATCCGATTGGCCATAGAATCATCCATGTTGGTCCAAATGTTCCATGGAACCCATAAATGTGGGAATGACCCACCAGTGACCTCATATAATCCCACTGCATCCGATTGGCCATAGAATCATCCATTTTTGTCCAAATGTTCCATGGAACCCATAAATGTGCCAATGACCCGCCTGTGACCTCAGATAATCCCACTGCATGCGATTGGCCATAGAATCATCCATTTTGGTCCAAATGTTCCATAGAACCCATAAATGTGCCAATGACCCGCCTGTGACCTCAGATAATCCCACTGCATCCGATTGGCCATAGAATCATCCATTTTGGTCCAAATGTTCCATGGAAACCATCAAAGTACCAATGATCATCCTGTGACCTCAGATAATCCCACTGCATCCGATTGGCCATAGAATCATCCATTTTGGTCCAAATGTTCCATGGAACCCATAAATGTGGGAATGACCCACCAGTGACCTCAGATAATCCCACTGCATCCGATTGGTCATAGAATCATCCATTTTGGTCCAAATGTTCCATGGAAACCATCAAAGTACCAATGACCCGCCTGTGACCTCAGATAATCCCACTGCATCCGATTGGCCATAGAATCATCCATTTTGGTCCAAATGTTCCATTAAACCCATAAATGTGCCAATGACCCACCTGTGACCTCAGATAATCCCACTGCATCCGATTGGCCATAGAATCATTCTGAAGCTGAATACGAACCTATCAGTTCGTGCAAAATTAAAACAATACAACCTAAACAACGAAACAAAAACAAAGAAAGCAGCAGGCACATAAGCAGCTGATGATTGATTTTCTTATATAAAAACATGCATTTTTCTTCTTATATTTTACTATTTTCTGACTTTCATATAATAGTGGCAAAATCCAAAATTAGATATTCATTCAGCGTAGGATATATCTGATATTTAAGTATATATATTATCTTTGAACGATAAGTATTAAAGGCTGTAGGTATACCCTAAAGTATTCGCCAAAAACGTTGCATGACCTTCAAAAAATCTGTTAAAACGACCCCATACAAACCGCGCTGTAAGACGTAATTCTACGTCAAAATTTCAAAATTTATATTTTGGTTATTTTCTAAATTTTTCAAAATTTTCCAAATATTGATAAAATGCTGCAGACTTCTTTAAATAATGCCCTACATGACTTTCTCAATCAACAACTGTAGCGCCAAAACGTCAACAAACGTTTTAACAATATTTGCATGTAGCTAACATTAAGTGTACAAAACATGTATGGTTTTAAGCATTAGAAAAACCCGACAACGACAACAACAACAACAACGAAAACATTATCAACAACAATAGCAGACAACGCATAGCTCAATATGTATGAATCGCAACGATTTGTGCAAATTTTCGCTGAAATTTAAGTTTATAAATTCCAGACAAGTCTGGCTTTGTCGTAAGCTAATACGACAAAATCGACAAAAACCTACAGGCCGCTAAGCCAGCTCTAACGGTAGCAACCGAGAAATTTGCGTTATCCAAATGCGCGTCCAACTTCCGATTTGATTTAACCACAGCGAGAGAGCAGCATACAGACAGACATAGTCAACAATACTATTACTAAGTTGGACATGTCGCGCATTTTTGGCTTTACACTGAGAGAAAAATAAAGTAAGAAGAACAAAAAAAAAAGAAAAACAACTACTACTATTTGGCCGCAGTCGTAGAGAGAAAGGCGCTTGAACATAGATAGGACGAATTTGTTGCCAACAAATAATGTATCGCGGCAGAACGTTTTGGATATTTGTGGCAACATAAGTGAAGTTCTCAGGCAGCAACAAAGAACACACACACAGACACACGCACACATTCAAATACATATTCAAGCCATACAGTGCCATCTCTATGTATGCAGCCACACATACAAATAGCTGATATTTAAGTTCCGAAACGTGGTCTACCAAACCACTAAAGGATTTATAGCATCCAGAGTTACCGAAAATAAGTGATTTATGATGTTTTTGTGCTGCCGAATTTCATAGAGGGTATGTTGGAGTGGGTTGGGATTGTGGTATGGGGTATGCATGAATATTGGGCTGACTTTAGGGCGCTTTCGGCACCGGAAGTAAAGTTGCTGCGTTGATTTCTGTCATTGGTGTCGTTTTGCTGCTGCCTTCCTGCCTGCCTGCACTGCTCGAAATCCCTAGATATGCGTGGAATATCTCGAATGTGCAAATATGGTAATAATGGCAATATATATTGTAAATAGAAATTTAATGCAGACATTGATATTTTCACATTTGCTATTGGATGATTGAGGCTCTGTAGCTTCATGGGTTGCTGGATTTGGTGTTGCCTTTAAGATAGATGAAAACTTTCTGTATTTGTTTGCGGTTTATTGTTGAAAAGTTCTACATCTACAACGAATGTGAATGTGGTTTGCTTTTATATCGAAATAGAAAAGTAGATTTCAGTGTTTTAAGTTTCTAAATTCACTGTCATGTTTATTCATGCAGTTGAAGTGGGTGTGCGTCGTTGAAGCATTTAACTATATTTATATATTAAAGCGTTACCAAATTGCATGTTCAATTAATTTACTTATTTTCACTTAAATTTCATTCAGTTTAAATTTGAAGATACTCTTTATTTTTATCTTTCAAATTAATTAAATTTCTACTTTTGCCATTTTCTTCTTGCATTATATTTCAAAAGATTATCTCTTTATATGAGCCATTTCCGTTTATCATTTCGTATTACGTGATGCAATACGTTGTTATAGCAAAAACTTATACGCCTCATTCACACAAACTCATTCATATTAAGCTTAAAAACAAATTTGCTGCGCCCTTTAACAATTCGAGTCACATGCAACTGCCTCAGAATTTTTATTGGAAAATATTTGCAAATAACATAACATTAAAACGTTAAAACGTTAAGAACGTCAGCTACGCTGGCTACGTTTTGAGGACAATCCAATAAAATTTGTGTCTTCAGAACGCATTTAATATGCATTAAAAACATTGGACTTGATGACATTTTTGGCTATGCCGTCAAAAACTCTGGCTAATGTTTGTACGAGTCGCTCGTTGTTGCATACATAAATATTAAAATATTAAAAATAAAGTCATTCTTTAACATGCCATTTTCTTCTGTTGTGTGTGTGTGTGTGTGTGTGAAATTTGTTTTGCAAATAAACATATTCTCAGTTTTTATGATTTAAGAAGAATGTTTCGTATGTTGAGTGAATACGAAACAAATTTCTGTAGAAAGTGTATGAATGGGTTTATTATAATTTGGTCATAAAGTTATGTTTATGAATTCCATTCAGCATGCTTGACTAAAAGTGTTGACATAATTATTATGTGACAATCTCGCCTAAGTGATGTCTAAGCTTCGATTAATGTTTAGTTTAGGAAGTATAACCTTTGCCGAACAAACATATATTAATGCTGAACTTAGAGCGTTACGGTAAGTCTTAGGTTGTTAACAATTTTTTTGTTAATCTCTAGAATTGACCTATAAGGCTATTCTATACAAATTTGTTCCTACATATGAGGAATACTACTACGTTTATAGTGAAAGTAGCATTTATCATTGTGTTGAAAAATTTTAAGTGGAATATAACGGTATCACTTCATTTAAAAAAGGTATTAAAACAATATTATGACGGTATAATTGTTTATACTTTGAAAACATACTAAAAGCAACATGAAGTTTGTGACGGTTTTCCTTATTTTTTCCTTTTGGGCATCATTTCTCTAATTAAAGTGGAGGGAACACCAGTAATTACTGGTTTACAGCCAATATGTACTTTGAATGTCACTATTCTTTTCTCATGTAAAATCAGTCGCTAATTCCGAAAAAAAAATTTTTTTTTTTTTCTGTCACTCCGTTTTCGAGATATTGCCCACTGTAGGGTTTTCAACGAAAAAGAAAAGTTGGTTCCACTTAATTGCATATATTTCCTGAACCAACAACAGTAATCAAACAAATGATATATCAAATAAAAGCTAATAAAATTTCTTACAAACAATGAAAACACCATTTTTTGGTCGAGTTGTTAGTTTTGGCGGAATAAATTCAAATTTCGGGGATTTTTTTTATTTTTCAGAAAAATTTCCAAAAAAAGACAAAATTGTTGCAAATTTCGTTAAGAAATCAAAATATTTTGTTGCTTTTGATATTTTTTACTAAAAAACCTTTATTTTTCCAAAAAAAATAAGCTATTGTTGAAGAAAATCTATTGAGAAATGAAAAAGTTGTGTTCAATGGAACGAAAGAACCCACATTGTGTGATTATCAATTTATGTATTTGGACTTATTTAATTGCCATAAAAAAAAAAATGAGAATTAAAGGTTGTTGTTATAAAATCATATATTCTTAATTTTTATTGTTCTTTTAATAATTTACATTATTCGTCGCCCATCATTCCTTTGTCCCAAAATCCTTGGTACCGATTCTCAATTACTTTCATCTGTTGGCGGAATCTTTACCCATGTTCGTTGCTCTCGTCACCGAGATTCTTCGCTTTCTTTGTCTAACGCCTTGACAGTGTTTTTCATAAGTCCAAGTTTGATGTGCAACGGTGGGAGAATTATGTTTTCCTTTTTGACGAGTGGAACGTTTTTGACGTTGCTCTCTCCAACTTTCGACTCAATTCTTTCTGGCCAGTCCTTATTGTAATAGTGGTGTTCACGTGCTCAACTATTCCACTTGCATAAAAAATAGCAGTACTTTGTGTAGCCACTCTGTAAACCACAAAGCATACCAACGACTTTGAGATCAGAACATATTTTCCAGTCGTGTTGTTCATATTTAATACATGTCAATAGCTTCGCCATTGTTTCGTACGTTTCCTTTGTGTTGACTGCATGTGCGATCGGAATCGATGGCTTTTTGTTTCCTATATGAAGTAATACCGCCTTCAAGCTCACTTTGCTTCCATCAATAAAAAAACGCCACTCTTTGGGAATGTACGGCTGACCAAAGGTATTAAATAAGCCAGGAATGTCTACGCAATAGCAGATATTGTCATTCTTAGTAATGTGTATAGCAAACGGTTTGTGACGATTTCTGTAGTATGTCACCTCAACATCGGATCTCAAAAAGTTGAATTGTTGCCAACGAGAACCATTCAATTCCGATTTTTCCCTTGACAGTTCCAAATCTCTTATCCAATCATTCAGCTGCGATTGCGATAAAAGGTGAGTTGTGTTTTCAGTTGTAATAGTACTACCACCTGTGGTTCCTTCCGACTCCACTGAATCTACGGATCTTCGATTGTTTTCACGTGTTGAACCGGCACAAGTAGGATATGGAACATCGTCAGAATGAGATACTGGCAATGAAACATTCGGGACAGTGGCGTATATCACTCGTTTGTGTTTTCCAACACCAGTCACTTTGGCCAGACAAAAATAGCAATCGTTTAGGTGGTAAAACGGTTGTCTCCAGATCATCGGAACATCGAATTTCATGTAGCGTTTTTTACCCGAGCTCCATTTAGACAATATTAATTTGCACGATTGACACAAAATACTTGGCGTCCATGATTCACCAATTTTCTCAGCCGCAATACCAAAATAATGTAGATATGACATTTGGAGTAAATTCGTAAAATTGACTCGTTTCTTTTCGAAAGTAAATTCACCGCACACGTAGCAGAAAATATCTGGGTAGTTTTTACACTGGAATTCTCGCAGTCTTTTACTCATTTTATTTTGAAGTATATCTTATTTTTTCCTTTCGTTACAAATTGTGCGTCCCTTTGTTTGCCACGTTTTTTAGTATAATGCATGAATGTTTTTGCTTTTATGCATCTCGAAAGTGCTGCAGGTACAATAAAGGTAGGTAGGTCCACGACTCAGAGCGCGACCACCGAAACTGTCAAAAAAACACAAAATAAGTATTCACATGGCATAATAAAAACAGGTAGGCTCTCTTTCTTATAGCCATCAGTGTCGAAATCAGACGTTTTGCTGTGACGGTTTCGACGGTTGCACTCTCAGTCGTGAGCCTACCTGTTTTTATTGTAGCGTGTTTGTTCTTATCTTTTCTTTCGCAAAACTCTTGACTTGATTCCTATGAACAATAAAAATGAAAAATAAAAAATTATAGTAAAACAACCCAATTTATTTATATGACAAAACAATTTGTAAAAAAAACATAACTTGGGTGCTTTCGTTCCATTGAACGAAAACGCCCACGGACACGCCTACTTCCCATACAACGCGAAAATTGAAAACTGCATAGCTCAGCTCATAATTAGCCTACAACAATAAAATTTGATATGTATGTGTTTCATACCATTACAAATATGTCTTCGGAAAATGGACGTCATCCGCCCACGAACACGCCCATTTACAATAAATTTTTTTTTTTTTTTTAAAAAAGTGGGTTTAGGGTATTTCATAGTCGGCCTAGACCGACTTTAGACTTTCTTTACTTGTTTAAACTTGATTTGCTATCGTATGACACGCGCTTTTTAAATTTTTTTTTCGATTTTTTTATGAATTTTAAAAGTCAATATTTTTTTTCGAAAAAACACACTTTCAAATTTGGAACATCACCAAAAATTGAAAAAAAAATTTTTTAAAAAAGGTCCTGTCATACCATTTTTGTTAAGATTTAAAAAAGTAATTTTTTTCCAGATCGGACAATTTTTGCGACTCTCAGCGCTGCAACCGTGAGGCCCCGTTTTTTTTCTCTGCCTCCAGTTTGGAGCTCTATAAAACCATGTTTGATCAAAAATATATTTTTTTTTTAATTTTTTTGGAAAAATGTTTGTTTTTGACTGAGCTATAAATTTTTAAAAAAAAGGTCTGTTTCTCTGCCGCGAATGTTATGTCCTTCCTTAAGTACTAAAATTCAAATTTTATACCAAATTTATTAAATTTAAGTACAACCTTGACTTAAAAAAATTCTAGTACTTTGAAAAGTATCAATTCTTATAAATAAATGATTAAATAAATGCATTAGTTCCACGATTTGTTTAACAATTACTTCAAGATTTTTTACCGCTTAGGTTTTCTGTATTTAATGTTAAGTCAAGGCAATAAAATTTAAATGTTATTCCCAATTTATTAAATTTAAGTACAGCTTTAACTACAACAAATTTCTTGTATATTGATAAGTATCAATTCTAATAAAAAAAAGAATTTAAAATATGTATTAGTCCAACGATTGGTTTAAAAATTATTCCAAGATTATTAACCGTGTATTTTATTCAGAGAAGGGCACAAATTAAATTTCCTATCCCATGGGATTGAAAGCAAAATACTGCTTGCGCGACGTCGACACCATGATTCAATGAAAAAAAGGTTATTCGTATTTTTGACGTCTTCTCTATTTGGTATGCTTATTTTAAAATGAGAGCAGAATGAGAACTCGAGAGAGAATGTCATTAGGTCGAAATATGCATACGGTTGCCTAAATATCATACTATTTGATACTTAATTGACTACAATTAATTTGTATTGCTACTTTTAATGCTCCGTTTTTTTAAGCATTAATATATTTAAGGGGACTAAAATTAATTGCATTTGTTTAAAAAAATGTCAAAAAAGCTAAACTTATGTATAATATTAGTCATAAAAACTATATTAAAAAGTTAAATCAGCGAATTCTCTAAATATCATTTTTATCTATCCATCAAAAGAAAAATACGCAATTTCAAACGCATTTGGAATTCATTCATCAAGGAATTTGGAGTTGTGAAGCTCTATGAGAGACATTGAGCAGGAAAAAACGATGTTTAGTTCAACGAAGAAAAACTCTACTTTTGAAGATAAATGCAAAACAGTAAAGTAATGCCTGCTTAAATATTTGCATTGAAACAAGAAAAGTAACTTGATAAAAGAACGTTCGTTAGTAATTGTTCGCCTGCTTTTACATGCTTGTTTGAAAATTCACTCATAAAGCAAAAACCAAACGAGAATATCGTAACACAAAACGAATTCGATGACGCTTGCACAACGCCGAACAAAATAACGAGCGTTTGTTGCTTTTTGTTGTTGTGTGAAAAAATTCATCAAAAAAATACATATATGAAAAATTATTAATTATGAAAAAAACAACGCCAGTTGAGACTTCCTTTTTGGAAAGGAAAGCTCGACGGCCTATACATATTTTGTTTTATAAATTCACTGAAAAAGGAAAAAACGAACGTGAATATCGCATTTCAATCAATTCTGAATGAATTTATTGGCACCTTTTTTAAAACAACAGCACACAAAATTAATGTTTATTTAAATTTTGCGCACGAACTTTTAAATATAGATTAATTTGAAGCAGACAGTTGATACAACACCTACACAGATTTTTTTCTTGTTAACTTGAGAAGAAATCATTGAACTATTTTTTACACACGAAAATTGCACAATGAAACACTGAAAAGTACCATTTTTTCCACAGCATCACAAAACACTACTGGCAGATTGTCATAATTTCTTTGTTTACAAAAAATAAGCATACATCAAAAAATACGAATAACCTTATAATTATTCAATCATGGTCGACACATGAACACTATAAGCTACTTCGTGTGGCTTACGATCGTGTGCATTCGGCTGATGCTTTGTTATAATTTTGGCAGCAAATCAAGTCAGTTGCAGTGATGCCACTAGTAGGGAAAAGAGGCTACATGTAGAGAAATTCATCCTTAGTTTTGAGATGTAGGGGAAAAAGGACAGATTTCCAATATACGCTCATATGTAGGGAATTTTTAAAATTTTAAATTTCTCTCTATATTTCTAAAAAAATGTGTATTTATATTTGCATATAATTTCTTTAATTGAGTTGAAATTCTTTCAGTGTGAAAAAACTGAGCAAGTTAAGTCTTCATATATGCTTAAACATACCCACTGACATAATCATTCTGTTCTGTGCTTGAACATACCCATTTATCGCTGAGCTTACTTGATGTCAATTTTGCCCTGAATGTCTCGAGCTACTGAATACGCTTCCAAAAATAGCTGCCGAACGAATCAGATTAGATTGCCTATCTTTTTATATCACTGCTCTGGAAGAAATTCAGCAAAGATTGCCGATAAAAAACAAGACCTTTTTCAAAGATATGTGCTTTCTTGATCCCAAAATTGTACTGGGGGTACATATTGAATTCAGCAGGCGTGAAATTGATTTTAAAAATATTTGTCAGAAATTGAAATGTAATATAAATGACGTGCTGGTTGAGTGGAGGTCTATTGAATTTCAATTTCTTGAACCTGAAAAGAAAGTTCTTGAGAACATGGGTATCGAAGAATTTTGGATAAAAATTGAGAATTTAAGGAATTTTAATAATGAAGCAATATTTACCAATTTATCCAAACTAGCCAAGCATTGTTTGATATTGCCTCATGCTAATGCAGATGCTGAACGTATATTTTCTATTGTAACCGATGTTCGTACAAAAAAAAAGGAATAAAATCAGTCACGATAACCTTACTTCAATTTGCATAATTCGGTCTTTTTTACAAGATGAAAAACAAGATTGCACTTCTTTTAAATGTAACGAAAGCCATTTCAGACAAATGAATTATAAAGATCTTTATGATCATCATTAAAAAAAATGACTTATCTTTTATATTATGTTTTGGTATTTTTTTTATTTATGTTTAATACCATGATATGGATTTATCAATGTTAACTAGTCAACATATATTTATGTTATTTTTTATTGTTTTTTGTGTACAATTCAATTATATGGATTTATCGATGTTAACTAGTCTACATATACTTATGTTAATTTTTTATTGTTTTTTTGAGTACGTACTCAAAAAACAATTTTATGGATTAATCGATGTGAAATATAATATTAAATAAACATTTTAAGGCATACGTACATGCTATTTTTTTGTTTGCAACAAACTTTTTGTGTTTCATTTAGATGTATGAAATAAATATGTAGGGAAACTTGTAGGGAAAAATTATGTTTGCATAGGGAAAAGTAGGGATTTTCATGAAATGCGGTAGGGATATTTTCAAAAATTTAGTGGCATCACTGGTCAGTTGCTTTTCAGCATTTGTTGAAATAACATCTCTTTGCTCAATTTTTAAAAATAGCTAGAAAATACGCAAAATTGATCTTCCCCAATAGGCAATTAAGCCAGCGCTCTTCAAACGATGGCCTGCATTGACTGCTACTTTTGAAGACCAAACACATTCTTTCCTCACTGCTCTTATGAGCCCTTCTTTTTCTGCACAAAAGGCAGTGCAGCAAACTTTTTTACCTTCAAAGACTAACTTTTCATATACTTCAGGGCAACTTTTTCGATTAAAGACAAAATATATATCAGTTTAAAAATATCACATAATAATGGCTCTTCTTACTGCTGTATCAAAATTTATAGATTGAAATTAATCGGACATAAAAAAACATAGGAGAGAAGATAAAATCATAGAATTTATGAAAAAAGATAAAGGTTTAAAAGAAAAAACATTTTTTTCACTACTTTTTGTTCACCCCTTCGTTTAGCAATTCTTGAGAATTGCTTCTATCAGGCCTCTTTTGAGCTATCGGAGCGGTAGACCTGCGAAATTTACCCATTTCATATAAAAAAGGAAATTATACTTGGATATGAGTGTGGAAGCAATTTGAAATCTATATGAAGGCCTGCTAGTAGAGCTTCGAAGTGCTGCCATTTCCGACTGGGTTTTCTCTGCTTTACACACAATCAAAGAATGTGATAGTATGTGTGTGCCCATCGCTGATCTTATTGTATCTATATATTTTGGTACAGATATGTCTGTAATATATGAAGTATTTTTTGTAGACCTTAAGAATTTCTGTTCATTGACTACACGGGGCAACACTGATTCTGCGACTTGGGATTTGGTAGTCAATTTTAGTATATAAATTGATGAAGATCTCAGCCTTTTATTTAGATTATTTGAATTGACTCGGATCCTCACGATAATTAGTAGCTATAGATAGTAAAAAATAACAAAAATACACAAATTTTAACCAAACCTCAGGTAAACTGTTTACACTGTTTTTCTGGGAAATTTTAATGTTTTCTGAAATTGCGAGAAGTAATGCCTTTCTTTTTGCGGCTGTAAGACCAAATCTGTCCATCACATCCCAAACCATTTAGCATTTATCGTGTACCCAGGTATGACGCAGGTTATTCCAACAAACATCCCGCGCAGTCCGGGTATCCGAAATAATCGCAAATCGAGAGCCCTAGTTTAAATAGAAATAGTTCTTTGGCCTATTAAAATATTTTTTTGAACGGATAAGTATACAATAGAGGGGGTCGAAAAAAAAAATTTTAAAAAACCACCCCCTATTTTAAAGTTGACCTCAAGAGGATTCCGAAAACAAAAAAAAAATTTTTTTTGGATCACCGGAAGAACAGCAAAAATGGTATTTTTTTTGCATAACTTAAGCATTACATGTCAGATTATATGTCGTTGAAAAGGGCTTTAAGAGCACTACAATGTCTTTTCAGAACATTGTTACTTCTGAGGTCATATTCAACTAGTTAGCCCCATTAGCCCGATTTATCCCCATTAAAATATTGAAAAAAAATTGAATTTTTTGTTGTTAGTTCTTGTTAAATATACATAAATACAAATATTTTTATTATTTATAAACACCTATTCTTGAAAACACAATTTTTGTGAGCAACACACAAAAACAAAAACAATGAAATATTTAAACTTCTTCAATAAATTTGGTAGTAAGCATAGTATTGTTGTTTTTAGAGCTGATAAGCTTCAACTTGTTATGTTATGCATATCCCATATGGTCTAGTGGCTAGGATATCTGGCTTTCACCCAGAAGGCCCGGGTTCGATTCCCGGTATGGGAAGTTTTTTTTATAAAATTATTTTTAACTTTACATTTTTTTAATTAGCAACTAAATTTTCGGCAAATTCTTGGCAATATTTACTCTATCAACATCCTCGATAGTATAGTGGTCAGTATCCCCGCCTGTCACGCGGGAGACCGGGGTTCAATTCCCCGTCGGGGAGTAATGTTTATATTTTTTTTTTTTTTTTTCATACAAATAATATTTTTATTATGGCTTCCGGCTTATGCTTATCATAGGAACAGTTTTTCCCCAAAAAAACAAAATAAATCGATTTATTTAATTTCATTCGAATGCCAAAATCTAGCCATACAGCAAATAATCTGATTATATCTCGAAAAATCTTATCATGGCTATTTGTGTGCGTGCAGTGTACAAAACAACAAAACACAGCCTAGCAATGAGCAGACGTAGACAACAGAGCTGCTGCTTATGCTGGGCTGATGGCTGCCAAGTGACCAAAGTGCCCACTTTTGGGGTAACTTCACATTTCCTTTTTTTTTGTTTTGTTGTTGTTGCGTCTAATGCAAGTGACGCGCTCCAAAATATAACTCGACCTAAATATAATGATAAGCTAAGTCATGAAGGCAGTCAATAGCCTGTGTGACTCACTTGCCAGAGCATCCCCTGACTTCTTCGGCACACACGTCTCCATTTCATACGCATTTCAAGTGACACACTCGTATTTAACGGTTTCTTTCGTTTTTGCGGCTTATGCTGCAAATTCGCAAAATCTATGAGGACAAAAATAGACATAGTTCTTCCCATAAGCCAAACAATTCGCTGCTCCGCACGTTGGCGACGTCCAACCCTCTTTAAGCAGATAATGAATTGGATTTTGATATCTAAATTAAATCTTTTGACAAAAACGATGCCAGATTATTTTTTTTCTCTCTTCCCTGTTTCTTTGAGTCCCTAAAGTATGCAGAAAAAAAATGTTGGGAAATCAGCAAAATAACTGTATCATGAAAGGCCTGTGAAGAACTGCAGCATCTTTGAACTTTCCATTTGCGAATTGGTTCTGGCGGCTTAACTGCTTAACCACCCTCTGTTGTGTGTGTGTGTGTGCTGGCTGCCACAACAACTTCCGTTTGCCATAACGCTATGTCACATTCTTTCAGCACACGCAGACAAGGCCAGTGCAAAGACCACTTCCGCCGGAAGTTGTTGTTGTGCCACAAGCTTTGCGGTTCAGCAGTCGGGTCAAATGGTCATTCTTTATATGAGCGCGATGCGATGAGTGTGCAATTTTCATGCAAGCTTGAAATTCGGCACAACTTTTTTGCTTCCACCCGAAACTGTTACCTACGCCAGATTGCTCTCAAGCACATTATTTTGCGATTATTATCTGGCCCGGAATGACATGTCAGCGCTGACGAAATTGAAGCTGTCAAATAGTGAATGTGCAGTTTTTCGTCTAGGTTTTTTCTCTGCTGTTTTTTTTTACTTGCATTTTTTTTTGTTGTTTTTGTTTTTTGTCTCAATGGCCGCAGACGTTTTTGACGACTTTGATATAGGCGCGTGTTAGACATCTTATTTTGATTGACATGATGTTGATTGCCTGAGTCTTATTTAGTCATCTTGCACAATTATGTGTGTGTATGTGTGTGAGAGTTTGTGCGTTTGTATGAGTATGCTTAGGTTTTTAACTAACTTGTCACGTTAGTCACGCTCCATTGATGTTTGCGCGCACTCATCTCGTTTTATGATATATATTAAAATGTCACTCAAATTTATGCAAAATCTTGTTATCGTATCGTATACAAGCAAGTATACTATTGAAATTATCTGAAATTGAGATTCATGATGTATTCTAAATATAAATAAGCTATAGTTAAGAATAAATAATATTGGTTGTTAAGCCTAGTACTCTGCTCGTTTGGGTGAAATTTCACTCGCAATATTCATTTATTTGTCGCGTGAAAATTCTGACAAAAATTTGGTTGGGAAGAAATTTAAAAATTTGAGAAAGTCATACCCTACATTTCAAAATTGAGAAAAAGTAAATATATAAAAACAAAAAATTTACGACAACTATCACTTTTCACCTCAAAATAAATAGGCAGTTCAATTAAATTGTCGTGAAAAAATGTTGCAAGTATTTTTCACAGCGGAATAGACGATACACAGTACAACTTTAACGATAATGTTGTGAAAAATTTCAAAATTTCAGCTATAGTTTTTTGTATGTACACTGAGAAAAAAATACATACCTTGCTCCGGTAAAAAATTTCTCTATTTTTGATAATAGCAATTTTCTCTTTTTCAAATAAAATTTTCTTCAATTAGAATAAATTTTCACATTTTCGTAGAAATATTTCTTTACTTCTAGGAAATGGAAACATTTCAATGTCTCTAATAATGATAAGTATTTTTCTCGAACAAAAAATTTCTCATTTATAGAGAAATTTTATTGAAAATGAAAAACTTTTCTTATATTTTGATAAAAAATTCACTATGATAAGTATTTTCTTCAATAAAAACAAATATTTTCTCAAAAAAAAAAGTATTTTTCTCTAAAAATGATATATTTTTCTATTTCATGGTAGCTTTTTATCATTTTTAGAGAATTTTTAGTATCGCAATTAGAGAATAGCATTCTCTGGAGCAAAGTCTATACCATTTTTCTCTAAATATGATGCCTTTTTTATCATATTCCGAGACACTTTTTTCTGAGTGTAGGTTTGAGTAAAATTTCACATAAAACTGAACAGAGTACTAGGCTTTAAGCTTTAGTTTTAAGCAATTAAAGGCCTTCCTTACCAGACCTTATTTAGTGGCAAAATGCACTAAAAGCATAATTTTTAATAGAAATAACAATATATATCAATATAAATAAATTAGTACACATTATTTATTGGTTTTTAAACTTTCTACAAAAATGTTACTTAAATATACTCATTTTTTTTTCTTTTTTTAGCGTTTTTCTCAAAATGCTTTTTTCCACGTTAAGTCCTTCAGTTTCTAATATTTTTATGCGACTAATTTTAAAATATTCGAAATTGTTTTCTTTACAGTATGACGAGCCGGATTTATGGTAGCTTCATTTAAAAATTTTATTAAAAAAAAAATAAATAGTAAAATGTTGGAATTACTAAACGCATACTTTTATAAAATTTTTTGAAATTTAAACTTCCGGCTTGATATACTATAACTGCAACTTTAATTAAAAATAATTTTTTTTAATTTTGCAGATCGATCAACAATTACTGGAGATATGATGTCGAAAGTGGGGCCAATTTTGTTGCATAGTGTTGTGGATCACGTGAGATCCGGGAGAAAAGGGGATGATCTTCACATGGCAACGTGTCTGTCTCAACCTGGCGAGACCAGCTTTATTCATATCAAAATCGTCTCAAGTCGACTCAAATTTCCGTGTGGTGTCTCCTGGAAACGGCAAACTACACGATTAAAAATCTTGAAGAAATTTTGAAACCAATCGGTGGATTAATGCTTTTTTTAATCCTTTTCTTATTATAATTGATACTTTTAAAAATACTTGAAAATTTTTGGTCAAAGCTGTACTTAAAGTCAATAATTTGGGAATAGAATTTGAATTTAAGCCAGAGATTAGCACTCAAGACTCTAATGCGATGATTACCGCAGTTCACGGTTCGATTTTAGGGTATGTCAAAAAATTAAATTTTGATTACATAATTAATAAATTATATAAGAATATAAAAATAACAAAAAACGGTCTGGTTGAGGTTTGAACCAGGGTGACTCGATTCAAATCAAATCGACAACCGCTTAATCAACTGAGCCACGGAATAAAGTTTTAAGCAATAAAGCAGATATCACTGCAATCCAAGAAATGCGATGGAAGGGACAGAGTTGCTTACGACAAGCATCCTGTAGTATCAACTATAGCGGCCATACGGAGAATTACGATTTTAATACCCCACACTTACTGCGTAAATTTGTCAAGAAGTGTGTTCCGCCCAAAAAGAGGCGTGGTAGGTACAGAAAAGTATATATTCTTGATCGGCATCACCACCTACGTTGATTTAGCCATGTCTGTCTGTCCGTCTGTCTGTCGACACGATTACAGCCGTAAGATTCAAGCTATCGTAATGAAATTTAATATTTGAGGTTTTTTTTTTAAACGAAGATCAAGTTCGAGAATGGGCTGAATCGGAGGAAAACCACGCCTACCTCCCACAGGCGCGGATACAAGGGGGGGGTAAAGGGGGTAATTACCCCCCCCAAGAACTCGCAAATACTTTTTTTTTAATACATTATTTGGAAAAAATAGTTATGCCCACAGCTTAAGGGTACTTTTATGTATACATCAGCGATTCTGAAGGCGTGTTTTGAAAGAATACTAAAAAAAATGGTCAGAGACATTGTTAAACTCTAGTTTTTTTATTGATTTCAACAATTATTAAAGTATATAAAAAAAAATTTTGTTTATTTTTGTTTCGTGAGGTCATTTGCGTGTAGATGACGTTTTTATGAAGCGATGCGAGAAGAGTATGACCATTTTGCTTGTAGAATCACATGATCTGTAGTCATCTGCAAAAACCAAAATATAATTATATGTAAAGCAAACACTTACGTCAAGGTAGTAAATTCGATTTTTTTAAAAAATGAGATTGAAAATAAAGTAACAGATCGTTATGTTCTCAAATTAACAGCCATTTTTTAAACAATCAACTTTAAAGACGCTTTATTTTCTTACAAATAAAAAACTTGAAGTCACTACCTTAGCGTAAGTGTTTGCTTTATAATAATTATATTTTTGCAAGACATTTACGATTAGTTTAAAAATGCCATTTATAAGAAATCATTGAGCAAGCAACATTGATTTTGATTTGTTATGAGCGCAATTAAGATTTTGGCTATGCAAACCAAAGTTGCCACTTAAAATATTTTATTCTTCTAAATTTTAACTGAAAACCTGCCAAACTTTTTTGCAACCTACGTGCCAACGAATTTTACCATAAAAAAACAATACGTGCATTGTACTTTCAGTTTTCACTTTATAAATTTTCAAAAAAAAAATTACAAACAATGTAAAATCCAATAGATTTTTTACTTCAATTATTTCATCATCAGTTAAATTACTTCTTAGAAATATTTCAGCTATATTCAGTCCTTATGAAAATATTATATACATCTGTAATACTTTTTGTCATATATGATATAAAGGGTGTTTTTTTCTGAGGTTTTTTTTTCAATATGGATTACTCTATTGTCTGACAGTTGTTTTGACAGTTGAAAGTGACGTTTCTACTCAGTATTATTTGGCAAATCATCATGAATAGGTTAACTCCAGAACAACGCTTCCAAATCGTGAAAATTTATTTTCAAAAACAGTGTTCAATTAAAAATGTTTATGGAGCACTTCGCGAATTTTATGGTGCACATAATCGTCCGTCTGAGACCACCATAAAGAACGTAATTACCAAATTTCGGTCTATATTCACTCTTTTGGATTCCAAGCCACCGAGAAGAATGAGAAGAGTGCGTACAGAAGAAAATATTGTTGTCGTTGAGGCCAGTGTCGAAGAAAACGTTAATTTATCGATTTGTCTCTGAAAATGAGGAAGGACGACGCATTACCGTGAATAGAAATCGATACAGAACCATGATCAATGAATTTTTGTTGCCAAATCTTCACGATATGGATGTTGAAATACGCCCTCAAAGACTTTGGACCTCCAGAATGCCCTTTGTGCAAAAAAGTCGTGGTGGTCATATGCCCGAAATTATATTTAAATGTTAAATGCCAAGAAATTATCTACTAAATAAAAATTTTTTTGGCTATTTTTGGCTACAATTTGGCATGTGTTTTATTTAAATTTCAAATCAGCAAGCTTTTAAAAAAACACCCTTTATAACAGGGTTGTTTTGAAGTGAATTAATGTTAGGTTAAAGTTGCTAAAATTGTATCAACTGCGCAAATAATTTGTTGCATACAATTATTTTTGTTTGAGTAAATTCTAAATTGTTTGGAATTCTGAAATTTTTCAAGCCTACCTTAACTTACTTTTTATATAAATAGGCGCAGGGAAAACAGTTAAGGACCATTTTCTCCCGTGTTTTTCAACCGATTTTGATAATTCTGTTTTTAAATGAATTAGAGTGCGGAGAAGAAGTGCACCAACTATTTTATACAACTATAAATAAACAAACAAAAATTGGGCGATTTGCGACCCCAGCGCGGTACTAGTAATTATATTTGCAGCAAACCAACCAAATTACCACAACCGAATTTCATGAAATAAAACTGCCACTTTTAGTCCACTTTTAGTATGGAACTAATTCAAATTCAATTATTTCATGAACTTAAAATTTGGCAGTGTAAATAGGAGAGCGACACTAATGTGACACTAATGACATTTTTCCACTAATTTCTATAACGTTTGCTATCTTTGCCACGCTTCCTATCAGTGTAGAAACAGCTGAGCGAAGTTTTTCTATACTGCGACGATTAAAAATATGGTTCCGTTCGAATTGAGAACGATTGAATGGACTCGCATTATTGCATATACTTAGAGACATTTAAATAAATATTAACGAAGTTATTGATAATTTTGCGATGATTTTGTCATATGATTTTGTCAGTTACAAAATTAAGCTTTATGAAAGGTGCAGAGATCTCGATAAACAATACCGAATGAATTTTGGCTGCTGATTTCAAATATAGACTCCATTTTTCTCCATCAGCTCGAGTTTTTGAGTTTTAGGCAAAAACATGATAATCAGTTTTTTTTCTGATAATATTGCTAAATCTATTATATTGATCTACCGATTTAGATAGACCTTTCAATTTTTGCACATTAAATAACAATATATTCGACAGTTTCGAAGATATCGACGTTCAAAGACGAAAAAATTTCACAATTTTACGTGGGCTGCTCTTGTTAGATTTAGAGTTTTTATTTACTTTTCGCTGAGATATTATTCCAGAAAAAGGGAGAAATAAATAAATACAGAAATGTGCGTGTATGTGTCTGGAAAAAATGCTTCTTAAACAATTCAATAATTTCAATTCAAAAAAGAACAATTTATCTATTTGTAAAAAGGCAAAATTTTCTCAAATCGAAAATGTGTGTCTTTGATAATTTACCCCCCCCAAGATTTTTTCCAGATCCGCCCCTGACCTCCCATACAACTACAAAAAATGAAAACTCTCCCTGCAAACATTTTTAATCGCCTGAGAATCTCCGCGAATCGCTTGTAAGATGAAACGACTGCCGGTAAGCTCTTCTGAGAGTCTTCCGGGAATCGCCGAATGTAAGCAGCTGAGGTCATAAAAACGATTCGCCGGGAAGATTCGCCGGCGAATCGCCAAGAGGAGTCTTAAGCGATTCGCCTGAAAGATTTGCGAACGATTCGCCGAGAGGAGTGTTAAGCGATTCGCCGGGAATATTCGTCAACGAATCGCCGAGAAGAGTCTTAGGCGATTCGCCGGGAAGATTCGCCAACGAATCGGCAGAAGAGGTTTTTGTTTGTTGCAGAGCATCGTTGTTGGATGTTACAAGTTGTTGCGAGTTTGAACTAGAAGGCTCTTCAGACAATGTTTTATCCCAGTTTCATGAAGTTTTTTAAAAGTTAAATTTTTTGATTAATTTAAACTATTTTCAGAGCCTGCTTCATATTGCAATGATAGATTTTGAAAGCTTTTTTAAAAGCACTCTTCCAACAATCGCCGGAATGAGCGAAGGACGATTTTGAAATTTTTTTGAATTGCGCATTCATCCCTTGGGCGCTCAAAAAGCGATCCATCTTCCAACGATCGCTGGAATGAGCGAAAGAAGATTTTGAACACTTTTTGTCAATAGCGCATTCCTCGCTGGGGTGATCGAAAAGCGATCCATCTTCCAACGATCGCAGAATGAGCGAAGGAAGATTTTAACATTTTTTGAGAATCGCGCATTCATCGCTTCGGCGATCGAAAAGCGATCAATCTTCCAAAGAACACTTGGGCGAATCGCTAGCGCATCGCCAAATGATCTCTAACCCGCCCAACTCCAATATAAGCCCAAAATTGAAACCTATATAAAGAAGCTTCTGTCGAAGCTACAAAAATAAAACTAGGTATTAATTCATTTTATATCAAAAATAAGACGCGTTAGAAAAATGGGCGTCATCCACCCGTGAACACGTCCACCTCCCATACAACCTCACAATTGGAGACTCTATAATTAGACTTTTCTTTAAGCTACAGGCAAAAAATATTATACGTTTGTATTTTATATCAAAACTAAACCGTGGCAGAAAAGTAGGCACCATCCGGCTACAGTCACACCCCCACTTCCCATACAACCCAGTATAGTGAAAACTCTATAAATAGGCTAATATTTCAGCTACACTGAGAAAAAAACTTATACCTCTCTCCGGTTAAAAATTTCTCTGTTTCCGATAATAGCAATTTTCTCTTTTTCAAATAAAATTTTCTTCAATTAGAATAAATTTTCACATTTTCGAAGAAATATTTCTTTACTTCTAGGAAACGGAAATATTTCAATATCTCTAATAATGATAAGTATTTTTCTCGCACGAAAAATTTCTCATTTATAGAGAAAAATTTATTGAAAAATTAAATTTTTTTTTATATTTTGATAAAAAATTCACTAGGAGAAGTATTTTCTTCAATAAAAACAAATCTTTTCTCAAAAATAAAAAGTATTTTTCTCTAAAAACGATATATTTTTATATATTTTTCTTTTTCAAGGAAGCTTTTTATCATTTTTAGAGATTTTTTAGTATCGCAATTAGAGAATAGCATTCTCTGCAGCAAAGTCTATACCATTTTTCTCTAAATATGATGCCTTTTTTATCACATTCCGATAAACTTTTTTCTGAGTGTGCAAAACTGAAATTCGGTATTAGTGTATTTTATATTAAAACTAAGGTAGAACCCATAGAACCCAGGTAGAAACCTGCCATAGAACCCATAATAGTGAAAACTCTATAAAGAGGATAATATTTAAGCTACGAAACTGAAACCACCACCAACACGCCAACTTCCCATACAACCCCAAAATTGAAAAAGATGGCGAGACCAAAGAAAGTTCTTGCGAGCGCCTTAAAGAGGCATACAACGGCTGCCACCAAAAACAAACAAATTGGCCATTTCAGCATTGAAAGGACTTTGACCGAGCTTCTTATTTGAACATAATTGATAGAAAACTGGACCTTAATGTCTTATGCCGACTCCGAACGGCTAAAGTTCATGTTCTCATGAAGCTTTACATGGCATTATTTACTCTCTGAGGCTTGCCATTGTCTGCAGAGAGGTGGTGACCGATCAGAAAATTTTATATTGAAAAAAACTTTGCCGCGAATGGAAATCGATCTCGGGCTCCGAACATGCAAAGGCACACGCTTGAGCCAAGGTGTACTCAGTGTACTCAGTGTACTCTGCGCAATCTTCAAGAAAAGAGATCACACAATTTGCGCTAGCTGCAGTGGGGTAAGCTTTCTAAATATCGCACACAAGATCCTGTCGAGCGTAGTATGTGAAATTCTAAAGCCCATCGTCAACCATCTCCTGGTGCTTATCAGTGTGGCTTCAGGCCTGGAAAATCAACCATCGACCAGTGAGATAATTAAGCTCAGATAAATCTTGGAAAAGATCCTAGAAAATATAAAATGCCGATAAATTGACACACACCATCTTTTTGTCAATTAGAAAACCGCCTACGACAGCCCAATAAGGACTGCGTTTGAAAAAATTGTCCAGCACAAAATTCAATAAATAAATCTAGTGATACGATTTTTAAGAATAAACCCATTTGTCAACCGAGGTCTTATTAAAATAATTATCGCCTATGTATGTATGTATTTATAAATTAATTATTTTTTTATATTACAAAATATTTTAATTTTTCTGGCACCTCTTCCAGTGACGATTCTAAGGTTTATCAGATATATTTTGAGCTGCTGAAGACCACTTTGTCCGAAAATCTTTAGCATTCTTGACCACTTTCTTTGTTGCCTTGATTTCTCTTTTGACTAAGGCCCAGCATCTTTCAACTGGCCCGAGTACTGGACAGCTTGGAGGATTAGCTTCTTGAGGCACGAAAAGTACATTATATTTTTAGTACTAATCCAAGGACACTTTATAGTAATGTCAGGATGTTAGGTTGGGCCAAAATAAAGTGAAAGCCTCATGATGTCTCACAAAAGGCTTTCGTTTTTTTTTGCAAGCATTATTTTATGTTAATTTCCGAATATATTGTTCCTGCGGTTACAAATGACTTGATCCCCTTGTCAAAGCTACAAAGAGGTGATAGATACCATGAGTTTTTGAAGAAATTTTGACTGCTTTTTATTTAAACCTTTCCTCCACATTGTCCCGTGAGTCTGCTGTGTAAAAGTTCTGGCTGGCAGGCAGATCTTTTCTCAAAATCTTTTTTTTATATTTTGGCACGTTGCTGTGCTTCCGTGTTCTTCACAACATTTCTGTCTGGTACTTTTTGCACTTTGAAAGCTCCAGCTTCAGACCAACTTCTTGTTTGACCAACTTCGGAGCCAGTTTGACGTGTACGAAATGTTAGGATTCTTCTTTAACATGGTAACGAATTTGCTTGCACCATTTTTTGGTCACAGATACCCTTTTCAAGACCACGAAAAACTTACACAATCAAATTCCGTACTTCTTACTAGTTTGCCATTTGAAATGAATTCAATCGTCAAGCGAATAATTTTACAGTTATTATTATCTGAGATGCATTTTTAAGACAACTAAGAAAAAATTGTTCAATTTTAGTGATTTACAGAAAAGATATTGGAAAAAATGTAGTGGACAAGTTTTTCAAACGCAGTCCTTAAGGCCTGCGTTGTTCTTGCAATTAAAATCATCTTAGCTGGTTAAGTGTGTGGCTTAGCATGCTCGGAGCCCGAGTTCGATCCCAATTGCGGCGAAAATTTTTTTTTCAATAAAACATTTTTCTGATCGGTCGGTCACCACCGCAAAGATTTACACACACAACACATTTGATCATAAGAATAAGCTCGGTCAAAGTCCTTTCAAGGGCTGAAATGGCCAATTTGTTTTGTTTTGTTTGTAGCTGGATGACACTAAGAAACACCAGCAGTACAGTTAAAATCGGGAAGGACCTCCCCCTTCATTTGATATCAAGCGATATTTCAAACAAGGTGATTCCTTGTCATGTGACTTTTTCAATTTAATTATGGAGAAGATAGAGAAGATGGACACATTATTTTTAACTGACAGATTTGGTTAGAAGTATCAACCAGAATTTTCCCTACGGCAAAAGCAGGGTCAATTTCCCTTAAGAGACTGTGACTGTGAACCTATCTCAGGACAGGTTCGATATAACTCAGAATGGGTCCAATAGTTTTTGAATGTGTTTTTTTCAGACATGCACAACGAAATCAACAAAGTTTTTTCGTTACGTTGAGACCGAAAAATAAATTATCAAAATTATTTAGTTTTTTAAATAACGTTAAAAATTTATCAAATCAAATTTCGTTTCGTTGAAAAACGAAAAATTTTCTATAATTTTCTCCTATGCTTAAAAAAAATTTCTTCTGATACAAAAAAAACGAAATTTTTTTGTTGAAATTAACGTTATTTTCAACGGTTGATTGGGAAAAAACGAAAAAATTTTATATCGTTTTCTCCGGAACGAAATAAATATTTTTCGTTTTTTGAATTAACGTTATTTTTTTTATTTCGTTTCAACGAAACAAAAACAAATATTGCGGTTACCGTTAAAATTAACGTTAACGTGCATGCCTGGTTTTTTATATTTATCTTATCGTTACCAATAGCTCAGTGGAAGTGCATTTAACTGTCACGCGGTGGACGTGGGTTCGTACCCTCGCTGTGTAAGTATCAACAAATTTAGCTCTGATGCCTTCTGATTAACTGCTTAATCAAAATAACCTTCAAAATTAACTTCAAAATTAACCTTCTTAAATTAACCTTCAAATTTAAAAACTTAACACCTTCAAAAAAATTATAAATTTCGTTTTTTACTCAAAAAAAATATTTAAATTAAAAAAATTGCTAAATTGGTTTTGCCGGGGATTGAACCTTGATAATACTTATTACCCTGATCTACGCTACTTTAAGCTGACTAAAAGTAGTGTAAAGTAGTTAATAAGAAGCATGTGTAAAAATAACGAATGATTTTTGTCTACATTTTTTTTAAGTTAACATAAAAATCATGCGGTTAACTTAACCAAACGATTAATATTGTAATATTTAAACCTAAAATTTCGTTAAAATATGGTCAAATTAACCGGATTTTTGCTCTGGGTGTGAGTACATGAGACTTAATGGAAAGGTATAATATTTTAAAGGAAATCTTAGAAATAAGAATACTAAATGCGATTGGCAAGACTTGTTATACTTCGTTTGATTGTATTGGAGGAGTTATAACTGGGATTCCCTCTGCCTTGGTAAAAGGAAGGGAGCTTCACTACATTTTACCCACCTTTTTTTTTTTAAATAAATTTTGTTCAATAGATCACCAAACAATAAACATTCTCCAAGTATGACATTCAAATTCAAACTGTATAGTTATATAGATAGTTATATGCAATAATTTATTTTTCCAACAAAGCATGCATTTTAAAAATTATTAACATTCCTTTGAAAAATCTGAATTTTTAATTACCAAGCATGGTTTCCAAACAACGCCAAACTGTCATAAAGAAAACAACACACAAGAATGTCACGTTGACAACACCCACAGTTGCCGACTGATACCAACGCCATAATTGGGGTCATTCAGTTGTAATATTAATTTGTGCGAACGCAAAAATGTGCAAAATTTTAAACAACAATAATTGAAGCCATTTGACAGCAACAAAGAGCTCAAATATGGTTGGTTGGGTGCTCTTAAATCCTAGCGCATCCAGTTGAACTTTAGCGAGATGAGCAGGTAGCTAACTCTCGGAATATCTGCGTATCTACCTGTGAGCATAAATTGGGAAATGATTATATGCACGACTGAGCATTCATCAGGCATTCGATGGCTGTTCATGATGAATGGAATGAAGGCATCACTGCGTCGTGAATAAAACAATGAGTTGGAAGGTTGAGACGCATGGACGAATGAATGAATGGATGGTCGATGCAGTCAGTGCAAATCAAATACGGGCGCGAATCAAGTCACACGAACATATTAACACGTGCTTCCGCATGCTCAGACACAACCATGCCCTCTCCCTCGTTTAACTCGTTGGTTGGCTGCTTGCTGTCATTTGGTTACTAGGGGCGACTAACGGTTTTAGAAATTATTAAACAAGGTTTGCGTCACTTAACACAGTCAAGTGTCATTGGGCGCAAATTAACACTTGCCCGCTTTTGGACAGGCAAAAATTAGACTTTACAAAAATACACACAGACATTGCAAGCTTTGAAATTGAATTAAATCAAGTAAAATTTGAATCAAGAAAATTATCGATATTCAAGAGCTTACAACAGTTTTTAATACTAATTTAAGTACCTATTATTCAGATAAAAACACTGTTAAACATTCCAAAACTCAAAATAGTTTATGATGTAATTTTTTAAAAATCAATCTATTATCGACAGTACTAGTAATAATAATCTAAACATATCGACAGTACTAGTGATACGAATTAATTTATGAGAAACAAACATTTTATTTCCGACGAAAGAATAATAATTAAGTAATTAAGAACTAATTGATTAATTGCCTACTTATACATATGTATATCCGCTTAAATAGTAATACACATATTCGGGTTAATAATACTGATTTATTGACATTCTAGTTATCTGTTTGGTCTTATTGACATTATTTTGCAAAATAGATATTTATTAAGTAATTACTTTTTTCATAAGATCCTGTGGCACAAACTTTCTCATAAGAACAATAATGAGTCTAATATGCCATTGGCTATAAAAGGGTTAATAATTCCGTTATATCAATGGGAAAACTCAATCGTAATCATCAGTGGCGTACCGAGAGGCTAAGCCGCCCGGTGCGGATTCCAAATTTGCCGCCCCTCTCATATGTAATACAAAAAAACATTGTTGATATTAATAAAGGGTTTTGTATGCATAGTTTTCACTTTAGAATGTGAACTTTCATTGTTCTCAATTATATAAACAAAAAATTCTAATATACATATCATCGAGCTATTTCTAAGAAGACGCACGTTGGGAAAAAATGGAGCAAAACGCGCGCATGAGCCTATTTTTCCTCTCATTTCTATAAATACTAAAATAAAAAGCTGATATCGCACACTAAATACAAAACAGTGACAACTCAAAATTTTTCTTTATGGAAATTCTCAAAACACATATCTTACTATATTTTTCATTATTTTCTTCAGTAACTGGAAGAATAAAGTTTGTGGGCTTAAATAAAAATTGTTTTTCTTCGGCAGTTTCGACCAAAGAGTTTTATTTTTCGCTTCTCCTGAAAACTTATATTTTTTTAGTTGTGACTGTTTTGTATTTAGTGTGCGATATATTGACACCTGAACAAGTATTTTTCAATGAATAACCTGGCATAAAAAAATTTTGTCATTGCATATACTCTACACTTATACTCTACAGTTGAATATAAAATGTATTTATGATATATTAAATGGAGAACAAATAATTTAAAATGCAGTACAATAAAAAAAAAAACATAGAATTACAAAGATATCGTTACACTTAAGAGGCGTGGCACCTCCTATGTAACCCAATTTGCAATACCGCTTGGCTTTGAAATTACAGGTTGTACAATCTCATAACAAGGAATTTAATCTCAATTTACACGTGCCGCTCCATTGATAACATTTTGTAAGCTTTATACAAGAGGCGTGTCACTTTTTGATCAGTTCAAATTTTAGGTATAAATTTAGAACTATAGGTATGTACACATCAAAGAAACTTTAAGCCCCATACTATTTATCGTGTCCTTTGACTGGCAAAAGTGAGAAATCAGTGGTCAGAGGGGGTGTCACCGCCCATACAATAAAAAATATTCATATAAAAAAGTTTTGGAACAAAATGTCGGATGGTAACAAAACTCAGTTTGGAGTAAATAATTGATCAAGTTTTAATACTGGAAAACTGGAACGAACATCGGAAGACTGGGCGTGGCTTCGCCCATGTAAGTCAAATTTTTGAAACAGATTATCTATGAAAGTAAAATAAGATCTCTCATATATATTATAATTGCCAAAGATCTCTAAACTGTGTAACAGTTTTTAAACTTTAGTTTAAGAATTCTGTATAGCTTTATTGGTTAAATCTGTAATAAAAATAATAAAAAAGGTGTTGAAACGAGAAGCAAACAGACTTTGTGACATATTTTATAAATCTTTATATTTTCATGTTGCATTTGAAGTTGCATTTGAAAGAAAATTTATTATTTTTTTATATTTCCTTAAAATTTATGCCATTTCAAGGAAGTACATCTGCTTATTTTGTCACAGGACCAAACTTTTAGGGATACAAATTTAAAGTCTAGTTTTTTGTGATTTATTGTTGAAAATTTAATTTATTTTGACTTTAGTTGGAAGTTTTTATGAGCATTTTTGTAAGGTGATACGTTAAGTGAAATTTTTGATTAAATATTTTTGAAGTTAGGCATAACTTTGGAGGTCATTAAAAAAAAGTGGTAAGGCCTTAAAAAAATGGATTTCATTCAACATATCCAAAATCATTAAATCATTGTAAAAAACCAAGAAAAAAGTCGTGATATCATCGCAATGCGCGCGTTTTGCCTGATTTTCCCCAACGTGCGACGTAAGTCAAAATTATCTAATGTTGATGAGGCAAAGAAAACGAATTTCAAATGTATTTAAATATGTATTCAAGCATTAAAAGCGTTGAAAATTAAAAAAAGACAAAAATGTGGTTTTGATCAATCTATCTTAAACGTTAATAATCACTATTATGCCAAATGTTGACTTACGTCATATTAGAATTAGGCCAACGATAAAAATAGTTTATTCTTAAATGACACCGAAAAAGAAATTCATACAAATACAATCTTTTTTTATTATACCCTAAACCTGAAAGGTCAGGGTATATTAACTTTGTGCAAACGTTTGTGACGCATAGAACGAAGCGAGTCCGGTATAGAAAAGTATATATATTCTTGATCAGCGTCACCACGTGAGTCGAGCTATCTATGTCCGTCCGTCCGTCCGTCCGTCCGTCCGTCCGTCTGTGTGTTGTCCGTATACACAGGATAAGAAGAAGGAGTTGAGATAATTGAATGAAACTTGGTACACATGGTCACATGTACCCAAGGATCTGCACTATTGAATATTTTTGGAATCCGCCCACGGACACGCCTACCTCCCATACAACGCAAAAATTTTAAACTGCATAACTCAGCTCATACTAAGTCTACAACAACAAAATTTGGTATGTGTGTGTTTTATATCAACACAAAGATGTCTTCGGAAAATGGTTGTCATCCAATTACGGACACGCCCACCTCCCATACAACCCAAAAACTGAAAACGCAATAAATAAGCATGTGTTTAACCTACAGAGCTAAAATTTGGCACGTATGTTTTTCATAACAAAAAAAAGATGGTTTAGAAAAATGGACATCGTCCGCCCACGGACACGCCTACTTCCCATACAACGCGAAAATTGAAAACTGCATAGCTCAGCTCATAATTAGCCTACAACAATAAAATTTGATATGTATGTGTTTCATACCAACACAAATATGTCTTCGGAAAATGGACGTCATCCGATCACGGACACGCCTACCTCCCATACAACCCAAAAATTGAAAACGCAATAAATAAGAATGTGTTTAACCTACAGAGCTAAAATTTGGCACGTATGTTTTTTATGACAAGACAAAGATGGTTTGGAAAAATGGACTTTATCCGCCCACGGACACGCCCATTTACAATTAATTTTTTTTTTTTTTTGAAAAGTGGGTTTAGGGTATTTCATAGTCGGCCTAGACCGACTTTAGACTTTCTTTACTTGTTTTATTTAATATTTTATTAAATTTTTATTTTTCTTGCGTTTTCATTAGCGTTAATTACATTGTCAAAGTCTATTTCATTACTTAACTTGTATTCTATAGATAATATGGCAAGTTTTTGTAGGCGCGACGTACTCATTATAGTTCAAATGTAGGTTTTTATGAGTTTTAACTTGAGAAGCTCCTCTCACAAGTGGCAACGCCAATAGCAATGGTAAGAAAGATGCGTAAAAGTATAACAATGTTTGGAACTGCGTTTTCTAGACTTAATTTAAAAATAAATTGTGAAAGTTCAAGTGGAGCTTTCATACAAGAATCAGTTTCTTTGTGCGCAATAGAAACAAAATTCTGAAGTATTTTTCTCTCAACGAGAAACTCTTCCTTGTCAATATCTTCGTGACAGAGTTCATTCAGTTTACATTCTAACTTATCATTCAGGAAAATCAAAGGAGTAAGAACTGCGTATTGTTCAGCAAGAGCATGAAGCTGCTGAAACCTTGTCGTCATTTCTCAAAATTATTTCTCCAAAATTAATAATTAAATTATTAAATTTGAAAATGACCCAAATCCGTATAGACCAACCTAACTCCCCTCCAAAGTGATTTTATTAAAACAGTAAAATCCCTTCAAATTCACACAAAATTATAATAGATACGACTTAAAATTGTACGCATAAGTCTTAATTTTTAATATGCACTCTGAACTTACAATTCGCCATAATCAAATGAAAATTCCACTACTGGGTACTTCCACTGATAAGTTAAAGCATTCAAAAACTCGAAAAACTTCGAGTTACTCGAAAAATTTCGAGTTACTCGAAAACACCAGTTATTCAAAACGCTTAATTTAGCTTCAGTGCCGCCCCTAAAATAATGCCGCCCGGGGCGAACCGCCCCCCTCGCCCCCCCCACGGTACGCGGCTGGTAATCATTGTTTAGTAAAGCTAGGTCCTCAGAGTAATGTGACATACACGTATACTCACTCGTACAAACGTGACAATTTGATGGACTGTTGAATATGTACAGCTGATTGAAATTAATGTGGAAATCAGAAATTTAAGGTAACAGACACATAAGTTTATACCATGAAGGCCATTATTTAATCTTAACTGTATAATCTTAATAAAAATGTGTTCGTGTCTATAATAATGGTAAAAGTGATTTTAATGCAAATTTGTTTAACGGGGGATGACATTGGCCGTTTTTTGAAATCGAATAATTTTTTATAATTTTGTATTTTAGTAAATATTCTTAAGATTCTAAGATTTCATGGAAAATTCTTACGGATTCAAAAGTTACAGCCGGATTAGTGAGAACTTATTTTTATTTTTCCTTACATTTTGCTTTGTTCACAAACTTTGAACGCGTTTATCTCGAAACCATGTTTTTCATTTTTTGACGATTTTTTTCTTTTGTATATTTTTAAACTTGATTCGCTTTCGTATGACACCAGCTTGTTTTTTACATTTTTTTTCGATTTTTTATGAATTTTTAAAGACAATATTTTTTTTTTCGAAAAAAAACACACTTTCAAATTTGGAATATTACCAAAAATTGAAAAAAAAATCTTAAAAAAGCTCCCGTCATACGATAACCAATTTTTTAAGATTTAAAAAAAAAATTTTTTTCCAGAACGGACAATTTTTGCTACTCCCAGCGCTGCAACCACGATGTCCCGTTTTTTTCTCTGCCGCCAGTTTGGAGCTACATAAAATCATGTTTGAGTGAAAAATATAATTTTTTGAATTTTTTTTCTTGTAATTTGTTCATTTCTCTACAATAATAAAAAACAAGTAAAGAAAGTCTAAAGTCGGTCTAGGCCGACTATGAAATACCCTAAACCCACTTTTCAAAAACAAAAAAAATTTTTATTGTAAATGGGCGTGTCCGTGGGCTAATGAAGCCTACCTATATTTTATGTGCATTTAAATGTTGATGAAAAATTTACACATACCAAGTTTTATTCCTGTTGCTCACAGTTAATGCCTTTATTGTGCTTTCGCTATGGGAGGTGGGCGTGTTCATGGACGTATTTTTCCCAATTTTTGAGCAAACCTTAGTTTTGGTATAAAATACATACATACCAAATTTAATTTCTCTATGACAAACATAATCTTATTTACTGAGTTTTAAACTTTTTGGGTTGTATGGGAGGTAGGCGTGTCCGTGGGCGGATGACGCCCATTTTTCAAAACCATCTTTGTCTTGTCATAAGAAACATCCATCCATGTCTTGTCAGGTTAAACAGAGGCTTATTTATTGCGTTTTCAATTTTTGTATTGTATGGGAGGTGGGCGTGTCCGTAAGCGGATAACGTCCATTTTTCGAAGACATCTTTGTGTTGATACAAAACACAAACATTCCAAATTTTATTATCGTATTACCGTAAGCGGATAACGTCCATTTTTCAAAACCATCTTTCTTTTGTTATAAAAAACATGTGTGCTAAATTTTAGCTCTGTAGGTTAAACAGAGGCTTATTTATTGCGTTTTCAATTTTTGGGTTGTATGGGAGATGGGCGTGTTCGTGAGCAGATGACGTCAATTTTTCAATGACATCTTTTTGTTGATACAAAACACATACATACCAAATTTTATTTTTGTAGTCTTATTATGAGCTGAGTTATGCAGTTTTAAATTTTTGAGTTGTATGGGAGGTAAGCGTGTTCGTGGGCGGATTCCAAAAATATTCAATAGTGCAGATCCTTGGGTTCATGTGATTATGTGTACCAAGTTTCATCCAATTATCTCGACTCCTTCTTCTTATCCTGTGTTTGCGGACAACACACAGATGGGCGGACGGACGGACGGACATGAATAACTTGACTATGAATGAAGAATATATATACTTTTCTATACCGGACTCGCTTCGTTCTATGCGTTACAAACGTTTGCACAAAGTTACTATACCCTCACCTTTCAGGTTAAGGGTATAAATAGTCGACTCTGTTGTAAAGTCTAGTAAATGCAACAGTTGCAAGTATTGGGAGGCTAAGAAAGAAGAAGACCCATTGGCATATGAAATTTGGATTGAAGACCATGAAGAGGAATGCCGTGCCAACCATCAAAGAAGCTCTGGGAAGATTGAGGTGGATGCGATAAAGGAAATGTTCGCCATATCAGTCCAAAAGCAAGGCGTAAAATACTGCAAGTATATCGGCGATGGCGACTCAAAAATATTCAAAGCTATTATAGACGACGATAGCACGACAATTACGAAGCACTGTCAGCCAATGATTTGTTGAAGAGATGCATTGGCTCCGAAACTCAAAACAGCAACGAATCTTTCAACTAAGTGCTGTGGTCATTCGCACCGAAGCATATGCACACCGGCGCATGCATTATTGAGATTGCCAATTATATTGCAACTGTCATATTAAACGAAGGTTTTTTGTAAATACTTCAAATAATGAACCTCATGGGCATCCCGATTGGCAAAGTCACATATGATTTCGCCATGTCTCGGAACGAAAAACGTTTGAAAAGGTCCGAAGCCAGAGCTCTGGCCGCATCAAAAGAAGGTAGAACTGCCCGAAGAGCACAAAAAGCCGCTAAGTCCTCATTTTTTGAAGAAGAGGAAGAAGTTCTTTATGGAGCTGGCATTGCAGATTGATATATGTGTGTATTTCACAAAAAAAAGAGGTATTATTGCCTAAAGTTTTCTTTGAGTTTTTTTTCAAAATCACGTTTTTGAACTTCAAAGTCACTTTTCTCCGGTTCTCAAATTTTTCATTTAAATTTTTTTTAGATGCTTGCGGCCCAGATTGCGCCCGTAGTTCTGAACTGCTTTTGATGAAACAAAATACAATCGACACAAAATTGTCACCATTCTGGTCCCTACCTAAATCAAAGTTTTAAACAATTTTTCACTATTTTTTTCACACTAAACTAAAAAAAAAAGACCCAAACTCGGTTTTTCATTTTTCAATGACCGCTATTTTGTAAAACATAATCGAAAAATTATAATTGAGGTAGGAAGCAGAATTACATCTGTACTGAATCTAACGTAGTTTATTTTTTCCATTTCAGATGATCCGAAGTCGAGTTATCCGGGCCGCAATCAGCAACCTTTTTTTTCGATGCGACAACTTTTTGAAGAGCCCTCGTACAAAGGAAAACAATTTTTTATTTAATTTAATGTGTTCTTACTACAATAAAAACAAGAAAGGTATATCTTCGATTTGGCCGAAGTTAAAATACCCCCACGGCCGATTTGTAATGGTACACGGTTAAAAATCTTGGACTAAATTTTAATCTTTTTTGGATTACATATAGGACACGACCAAAAAAAGATTATTTTTTAATCCAATGAAAAGTTTTAAATCTTTCAATCCAAAAAATATTTATTTTTAATCCGCAAAAAGTTTAAAATTTCTTAATCTAAAAAGGAATAATTGTTAGTCCACAGAAAGTTTAAAGTTTTATAATCCAAAAAGGATTAGATTTAAGTCCAAAAAAGTTTAAAATATTGTAATCCGAAGAGGATAACTATTTAATCCACAAACGTTCAAACACTGTTTACTGTAATAATGTATATAATAATATTTTGGTTCTGATTTTAATAAACAATTTGTTTCATTTAATAAAAAATAAATTTCAATTTGTTTCATTTAATAAAAAATAATGCTTTAACAACATTCAGAAATGTATTTACCTTAAATTTCGTAGTAGAAGAAGTTTTCAAACTTATACCTGAATTACAATGCGGCAGTGGCAGCGTCAGTGGTAGTGGCATTGATCAGCTGTTATTTTAGCAATACTTTTGTTCAGTGGTGAAACTGACATAGCAGCAGTTGCAGTAAGCAGTTCTGTCGATGTTAGCCCTATTTTTAAATTCATTGCCAACATGCAAATAATTAAACTACTAAGAAAAATTTCACATTCACTGCTTTTGATGCTGACGCTGCCACTGCCAGATTGTAATTTGCAGGCAGTAAAACACGAAACAGCTGATCACTGCCGCTGCCACTCCCACTGCTGCATTGTAATTCAACTATTTAATAACATAAATACTTTTTCCTGAAAATACTACCTTAATGCAAATTTGTAGTCCAAAAATAGTCTTAAACTTAAACTTTTTCGGATTAAAAAAAATTAAACTAAAATATGGAATAAAAAAATAGTACTTTTAGGATTAAAAATTCCTTTAAACCAAAGTTTGGATTAAAAACTAGTCCAAAATTTTTAACCGTGTACAAAATCTTAAATTATGCTCTTTTCGTATGATATTTGAAAAAATTTTATTATTTTGATGACGTCTAAAATACATTCATATTAAATCGTTTTCCTGCAAAGTAAAGAGAAGTCTTCCAATAAAGTTTGCAATTTGGGTTCCAATAAAGTTTGCAATTTGGGGTTGCATGGGAGGTGGGCGTGTTCGTAGGTAGATGACCCCTGATATTTGCACAAATCGCTTAAAGGGAATATTGAAAATATACAGGACCTGAACCACCTTATAAAATATGGTGTACACACCAAAACAAATATTAAATTTCATAACATAGATTATGTGGTGTACGGAAATTTTTGGACCAACAACTGGTACTACTAAGAATCGTATGGCATGTAGAGCCTGGTTGACAAGAAGGATAGTGGCATCTGGAGAATTATATTAAATGAAGGCAGTTTAGGAAAGTAAAACCGACGGATTTAAGTAGATTTCTTAAGTTATCACATTAAATGATTTATCTTTGCTTTTCAGTTCTTCGTACTTCATCTATTTTATATTGAAAATACAAATTTTTGAGTGTTTCAGAACTTTATTTTGACCTTTTTTTTCCAGTACTTCATGTTATGCAATGCTGAACAATTTAACTTATATCGGATGGAATTTAATTTCAAACTTTATTTAAGGCAACTCAGTGTTTAAGTGTCAACCACACACATGCATATTTTGCATGCATGTATGCATTGCATGGCAGACAAATAAACAAACACAACAACAACAACAGCAATGAACAGACAAACAACAACGACAAAGAAACAAACAAACAATAAATCTATTCTGCATGACTACACGTGGAAGCAGCAGAAGAAAACTGTTGAAAATTACAGCATGCATCACGTGACTTATACAGCATACAGTTAACCAACACCCGACCACCCACATATTAGTTCAAACATAACCAAACAACACCCAGCCAACCAAGTAGTTCGGTGTATCGTAACTCGTATATTAAACAAAAATTTTTGCACACTGTGTCTGTGTTGCTGTTGTTGTCACTGTTGTTTGTTGTTGTTAATGTTGTTGTTTTTGTTGTTGTTGTTGTTGTTGTTGTTGTTGTTATTTTGAATACCATGGCAAATAATTCAGCAGCATTCATTGGGGTTTTATTTCTGTTTTATAGTCACATTAACGCATAAATGCGTCTCCATTTGGCCAATGTTTATATGTGTGTCTCTACACTATAGCTGTATGTTTGTATAAAAGTATGTATGCATGCATTTTTGCATGTCTGTCTGCCTGTCTACAGCATTGCCTTTACAACCCACATGGTCAAAACAACAATCTGCATCATTGACCAACCCAACAACATGCACTCTACCAAAATTTCTCTGCAGCAACAAAAATGTTTGCAATTAAATTGCATTGCAATCGACCGACCATGTTGCCAACTTTTTCGTTTACAACTGCAGTCACAATTCAGTCCAACAACAAAAAACCCAAAAAAACATATCCAAAAGAGATTTTATAATTACTACAAATTTCAGACTTAAAATTGTTGAAATTGCAGAAAGCTCTGTACTGTGCAACTGCGCGGACATTAATGCTGGTATGCGGAGATTTTGATTTCGTTGCAAAGTATTTGGAACTTTCAGATTGCATGATGAACAAACTCAAAACTCTAGCTGGCTTAAAAGTGACATAGAGACAGCTTCGTTTGCTTCAATAATGTCTTAATTACTACATTTTGAACATTTGCTTAACATAACGCTGTCATATTTGTAACAAATTGCATTGATATCATTGCAGGCTCAACTTGTTTGCAGTCACGGAAAAATTTTGAAAGCTTTTTCAACGAGGTCCTTAATGAAGTGATGACTTATATTGATTTTTATTTGACCTTGAATTGCCTTGTATCAGTTTCTTTTGTCAGAAGACAACACACATGTCTTTAGTTCTCTTTAGTCACTTCAGAATACAAAGCCCTGTACTCCGTCTCTTTGGTCGATAATGCCACTGTTACGTGACGTTTCGAGCTCCATGCTACCCACCTCCCTTAACACATAAACGCATATCCTGTAGTAAAAAATTAACTAACCTTATTGTTCGCAACACCATCTGAATGACAAGTGAACTGAAGCAAATGGAATTTATTCAGAATGTCCTCCAAATATAGCCAATGAGAAATTTTTAATGTTCAGCATATTTGGAAATGTATCTTGACTAAATTCTTCATCATTTCCGAACGTAAGCCAACACTGCAGATAATCAATATGTATGTCATATGTATGTCTTATATCACATATAAGATCCAGATATCATCTTGATTATGATTTTGATATTGACCTTAACCTTAACCTTTACATTGAAATTGACATTGACATTGACATTGACCTTGACCTTGACCTTGACCTTGACCTTGACCTTGACCTTGGCCTTGACCTTGACCTTGACCTTGACCTTGACCTTGACCTTGACCTTGACCTTGACCTTGACATTGACCTTGACCTTGGCCTTGGCCTTGACCTTGACCTTGACCTTGACCTTGGCCTTGACCTTGACCTTGACCTTGACCTTGACCTTGACCTTGACCTTGACCTTGACCTTGACCTTGACCTTGACCTTGACCTTGACCTTGATCTTGATCTTGATCTTGATCTTGATCTTGATCTTGATCTTGATCTTGATCTTGATCTTGATCTTGATCTTGATCTTGATCTTGATCTTGATCTTGATCTTGATCTTGATCTTGATCTTGATCTTGATCTTGATCTTGATCTTGATCTTGATCTTGATCTTGATCTTGATCTTGATCTTGATCTTGATCTTGATCTTGATCTTGATCTTGATCTTGATCTTGATCTTGATCTTGATCTTGATCTTGATCTTGATCTTGATCTTGATCTTGATCTTGATCTTGATCTTGATCTTGATCTTGATCTTGATCTTGATCTTGATCTTGATCTTGATCTTGATCTTGATCTTGATCTTGATCTTGATCTTGATCTTGATCTTGATCTTGATCTTGATCTTGATCTTGATCTTGATCTTGATCTTGATCTTGATCTTGATCTTGATCTTGATCTTGATCTTGATCTTGATCTTGATCTTGATCTTGATCTTGATCTTGATCTTAATCTTGATCTTGATCTTGATCTTGATCTTGATCTTGATCTTGATCTTGATCTTGATCTTGATCTTGATCTTGATCTTGATCTTGATCTTGATCTTGATCTTGATCTTGATCTTGATCTTGATCTTGATCTTGATCTTGATCTTGATCTTGATCTTGATCTTGATCTTGATCTTGATCTTGATCTTGATCTTGATCTTGATCTTGATCTTGATCTTGATCTTGATCTTGATCTTGATCTTGATCTTGATCTTGATCTTGATCTTGATCTTGATCTTGATCTTGATCTTGATCTTGATCTTGATCTTGATCTTGATCTTGATCTTGATCTTGATCTTGATCTTGATCTTGATCTTGATCTTGATCTTGATCTTGATCTTGATCTTGATCTTGATCTTGATCTTGATCTTGATCTTGATCTTGATCTTGATCTTGATCTTAATCTTAATCTTAATCTTAATCTTAATCTTGATCTTGATCTTGATCTTGATCTTGATCTTGATCTTGATCTTGATCTTGATCTTGATCTTGATCTTGATCTTGATCTTGATCTTGATCTTGATCTTGATCTTGATCTTGATCTTGATCTTGATCTTGATCTTGATCTTGATCTTGATCTTGATCTTGATCTTGATCTTGATCTTGATCTTGATCTTGATCTTGATCTTGATCTTGATCTTGATCTTGATCTTGATCTTGATCTTGATCTTGGTCTTGATCTGGATCTGGATCTGGATCTGAATTTGGATCTGGATCTGGATCTGGATCTGGTTCTGTTTCTGTATCTGGATCTGGATCTGCATCTGGATCTGTATCTGGATCTGGATCTGGAACAGGATTTGGATCCGCCCATGAACACGCCCACCTCCCATTCAACCCTCTATATTAAAAACACTATTAAAAAGTTAATATTTGAGCTAGAGAGATAAAACTTGGCATAGGTGCATTTCATATTAAACCTGAAGAGTGCACAAAAATCGGCGCCATCGTCTCACCGACACGCCCACCTCCCAAACAACACACTATGGTAAAAAATCTATAAAGATCTTGATCTTGATATTGATCTTAATAATAACCTTGATCTTGATCTTAATAATAACTTGATCTTGATCTTGATCTTGATCTTGATCTTGATCTTAATCTTAATCTTAATCTTGATCTTGATCTTGATCTTGATCTTGATCTTGATCTTGATCTTGATCTTGATCTTGATCTTGATCTTGATCTTGATCTTGATCTTGATCTTGATCTTGATCTTGATCTTGATCTTGATCTTGATCTTGATCTTGATCTTGATCTTGATCTTGATCTTGATCTTGATCTTGATCTTGATCTTGATCTTGATCTTGATCTTGATCTTGATCTTGATCTTGATCTTGATCTTGATCTTGATCTTGATCTTGATCTTGATTTTGATCTTGATCTTGATCTTGATCTTGATCTTGATCTTGATCTTGATCTTGATCTTGATCTTGATCTTGATCTTGATCTTGATCTTGATCTTGATCTTGATCTTGATCTTGATCTTGATCTTGATCTTGATCTTGATCTTGATCTTGATCTTGATCTTGATCTTGATCTTGATCTTGGTCTTGATCTGGATCTGGATCTGGATCTGAATTTGGATCTGGATCTGGATCTGGATCTGGTTCTGTTTCTGTATCTGGATCTGGATCTGCATCTGGATCTGTATCTGGATCTGGATCTGGAACAGGATTTGGATCCGCCCATGAACACGCCCACCTCCCATTCAACCCTCTATATTAAAAACACTATTAAAAAGTTAATATTTGAGCTAGAGAGATAAAACTTGGCATAGGTGCATTTCATATTAAACCTGAAGAGTGCACAAAAATAGGCGCCATCGTCTCACCGACACGCCCACCTCCCAAACAACACACTATGGTAAAAAATCTATAAAGAGGTTTATGTAGGAGCTACAAAAATAAAACTTGTTATGTGAGATTATGATATCAAAACTAAGGTGTGTTTACAAAATTGCGTCATCCACCCATGAACTCGCCCACCTCCCATACAACGCACATTATTAAAAACACTATTAAAACCTAGAGAAATAAAATAGTTCAAGTCATATCAAAACAGAGATGTGCGCAAAAAATTGGCGTCATCACCCCAGAAACACTCCCACCTAATATATAAACCAGATTAGTTAATTCTATATTAATTCTATAGGTATAAAGAATACATGAATTTTGATAGAAAGTTATGTCTATTTGTTTTGGTATTTAAATATATATTGAAATATTATAGGAGGTTTAGGGTATTCCATAGTCGGGCTAGACCAACTTTAGATGATCTTTACTTATTTTAATTTTCTACTAATAAGATCCTTCAGTGATGAATATTCCACCTATTTATATAGGAACTATAGGAACAACATAATTCGTTTTGTTGTTTATTTGATTACGAAACAAACACAGGTATTTCATTGAACACAGTTGTAATTTACATGTTTAACATTTCAATATTAATTACTTTATTCCACAAGAGTACAGATAAGGAATAGTTTAAAGTTTGCATATCTGTATATCTGCCAATAACTTAAATAAACCCACAAGTTTATTGATGATTGAGTTAGGCTAAAAATTAACAATTGCATATGCAAACAGAATTTGGCGTTGGAGTGCGCAAAGTGTGTGAGCGTATGTCGGTGTGTGTGTGTGTGATGTTATATTTGCTTAGCTGTAGTGGTGTGAAAATGATTTCATATCATTCAAATATCTCACAATATCCTTCAAATTAATTTTAACCGTTGGACACATAACAGCCACTAACTCCAACTAGCACAAATACAACTATCAACAGCAACAACAACAACAACAACAACAACAACAACAATATCATTAGAGCAATATAACAGCAGGCTGTTTGGTAGCCTAAATTTTGAGAACTCTGAACCACAACAACGTATTGTAAGCCGCACAAAGCAATAGATTGAGCAAAACCTCAAATATAATTACAAAATTTGTTGTTGTAGTTGTTTGTATTATAGTTTGTATTGCTGTAGCAGTTGTTACTGCTGTTGTTTTTGTTGCATTAATAAACAAAACCAAAAGCCATTTAAAGCCAATGTTTTGGTCAAGAAACTGCAAGCGTGCAGCCTACGTGGACAACATTGGTTTATAGCAACAACAACAACAACAACAACAACAACAATTTTAACGACAGCAACAACTTCAACAACAGCAACCAAATCTAGAACAATCTAACATACATTGTTGTAATTAAGTAACTTCTTTATCGTCATAAATACCCATCAAATTGTTTACCCAAATAAGTGTGTGTGTTTATATGCGTGCCTTCTGTGTGGGTGCGTATTTATGTGTCAAGTTATTGGCGTGTGTGTAAAATTTGAAACATACATAATTTTAACAGAATCTCCTAAGGCATAATTTTAACCATTAAGAAGGACGAACTCAAATTTTCAAGTTATGCACTCCATACCCTGTTCACCGTTAGCGATATTTGGCTTTAATCCATTTATTTAAACAGCTTAATCGCATCTATTGTTGTTGTTGTTGGTTATTAAACTATTGTTATTGTTACAATAAAACTTTTGCTGCAACTTTATAGTTTGCCACAAACAACGCCAGCAACAAAGACAACAATTAAAGCGGCAGCAACAATAATCAAGGTAAGTATCTGGCATACAAGTTTAGTTATTAGCAGCACATAGCTTTCCAGCTTCAATTTTACCTTAATCCTACAATAGTTTTCTCGTGGCAGAACACTTGATAGAGTTTTGCACAATAATATAGCCTCGCACAGTGGTATTGAAAAATTTTCCATCGGTCAAAAGTATATATTTTTCTGAACCTGAACCTGAACCTGAACCTGAACCTGAACCTGAACCTGAACCTGAACCTGAACCTGAACCTGAACCTGAACCTGAACCTGAACTGAACCTGAACTGAACCTGAACTGAACCTGAACTGAACCTGAACTGAACCTGAACTGAACCTGAACTGAACCTGAACTGAACCTGAACTGAACCTGAACTGAACCTGAACTGAACCTGAACTGAACCTGAACTGAACCTGAACTGAACCTGAACTGAACCTGAACTGAACCTGAACTGAACCTGAACTGAACCTGAACTGAACCTGAACTGAACCTGAACTGAACCTGAACTGAACCTGAACTGAACCTGAACTGAACCTGAACAGAACCTGAACTGAACCTGAACTGAACCTGAACTGAACCTGAACTGAACCTGAACTGAACCTGAACTGAACCTGAACTGAACCTGAACTGAACCTGAACTGAACCTGAACTGAACCTGAACTGAACCTGAACTGAACCTGAACTGAACCTGAACTGAACCTGAACTGAACCTGAACTGAACCTGAACTGAACCTGAACTGAACCTGAACTGAACCTGAACTGAACCTGAACTGAACCTGAACTGAACCTGAACTGAACCTGAACTGAACCTGAACTGAACCTGAACTGAACCTGAACTGAACCTGAACTGAACCTGAACTGAACCTGAACTGAACCTGAACTGAACCTGAACTGAACCTGAACTGAACCTGAACTGAACCTGAACTGAACCTGAACTGAACCTGAACTGAACCTGAACTGAACCTGAACTGAACCTGAACTGAACCTGAACTGAACCTGAACTGAACCTGAACTGAACCTGAACTGAACCTGAACTGAACCTGAACTGAACCTGAACTGAACCTGAACTGAACCTAAACTGAACCTGAACTGAACCTGAACTGAACCTGAACTGAACCTGAACTGAACCTGAACTGAACCTGAACTGAATCTGAACTGAACCTGAACTGAACCTGAACTGAACCTGAACTGAACCTAAACTGAACCTGAACATACAATGCAAAAATTGAAAACTCAATAAATTATGTTTAACCCACAGAAATAAATTTTGGTATACATGTATTTTATATCAAAACAAAGATGTTTTCGAAAAATGGGTGTCACCCGCCCATGGACACGGTCACCTCCTATATAATCGCAAAATTTAAAACTCAATAAATAAGTTTGTTTTTTACCTAGAGCGATAAAATTTGGTACTTATGTTTTTTATAACAAAACAAAAATGTTTTTGAAATGGACATCGTCCGCTCACGCACACGCCCACCTCCCATACAATGCAAAAATTTAAAACTCAATAAATAAGACTATTTCTTACCAATAAGAATAAATTTTGGTATGCATGTACTTTTTATTAAAACAAAGATATTTTCGAGAAATTGGTGTTACCCGCCCATGGACTCGCCCACCTCCCATACTATGCAAAAATTCAAAACTCAATAAATAAGATTATTTATTACCAATAGGAATAAATTTTGGTATGCATGTACTTTTTATTAAAACAAAGATATTTTCGAAAAATGGTTGTCACCCGCCCAGGAACTCGCCCACCTCCCATATAACCCAAAAATCTTAAACTCAATAAGTTAGCTTATTTTTTACCTGAAGAGATAAAATTTAATACGCATGTTTTTTTATAACAAAACGAATATGTTTTTGAGAAATGGGTATCATCCGCTCACGGACACGCCCACCTCCAATACAATGCAAAAATGTAAAAACTCAATAAATAAGCTTATCTTTAACCTTTAGAAATAAATTTTGGAATGCATGTATTTTATATTAAAACAAAGACGTCGTAGTGTGTGTTTGAAATGGATGCCATCCGCTCACGGACACGCCCACCTCCCACATAACCCAAAAATCTAAAACTCAATATATAAGCTTTGTTCAACCAAGAGGTAGAAATTGTTGTTCGTAATTTTTTTATAACAAAACAAAGATGTTTTTGATAAATGGGTGTCATCCTCCCACGAATACGCCCACCTCCAATACAATGGTTAAATTTAAAACTCAATAAATAAGCTTATGTTTGTCTTACAGAGATAAAATTTGGTACGCATTTATTTTACGCCCGCGGACACCTCCATTTTAAATAATATTATTGTATTTTGAAAAAGTAGGTTTAGGTTATTTCATAGTCGGGCGAGACCGACTTTAGACTTTCTTTACTTGTTTTATATTTAAACGTTGGCATCGCACTGTGGCCAAAACTATTTGCAGTTTCCGCAGAGCAAAGAACTTTGGTGTGGAAGACTTTTTTATATAGATTAAGAAATTTTCTAAATATAGGCCAAATCGGAGGATGACCACGCCTATCTGCCATATAAGACAAAGTTCAAGATCGATGTCTCTTTGGTCTCTTACTTTATTTTTTTAAAAAATTTTAAATTTGATCTAAAATCACTTCAAAAAATATTCGTACTAAAACTGGCTATAATTAAACCATTATTAGGGATACCCTCCATATAGCCCGAATTTTAAACATCTCGTATCTGTAAAAATAAATGCTTTATTTTATTATAATCACACGCAAATACTATCGGTATTATAGCAATGGTCTTTACTAAAAATGAGCTTGGTTAGACCAGCTTTTGGGGTACCCCTCATATAACTTCAATTCTTAAAACCCAATTTCTTTTATCATAATCACTTAATTTGAACAAAATAACATAGAGAACTCTATTTTATCCCAACTAAGTCTTTGCTTAAAATAGCCTGAATTGATACATTTTTTGGGATACCCCCTATATAACCTTCGTTTTTGAAACACTTTCACTTTAACATTTTATAAAAAAAGACGTTTTTCCAAATAAGAATTCCTTATAAAATATGATAACTTGCTTTTCTGGTACCCCAATTTTCAGAAACTCATATATAAAACATATATCGATGGTTGAGCTCACTAAAGTGATAAGTGAAAAATTTCAAATGTTTAGGAACGTCGATTTTGTTTTTAAATTTCAATACATTTCAATTCAAAACTTTAATTTTAACTATGAACTGACACGCCGTCACTGGCTATGCATTTTCAATAAATTTACACAAGGTAGATATTATACTGATGGATTTAAAAATGTAGTAAACCTATTTTCGTCAAAAGGTCACTTATCACTTTAATGCGCTTAACCATCGATATATTTTCAATATATATTCATATATTTTATATTAAAAAAGAAAATAAAAATTAAATTTAAATTACAAATAGAGAAAAATGATGTATAAGAATTTCTGTAGTTAATCTGTTTTACCCGAAGGGTCAGTTGAAACAAAATCTTCTAAATTTATTTCAGAAATGAAGCTATTATGAACATCGGCATCTGTACTTTCTTCTATAATATATGGCAATAGATCTTTTATAATCATTATAACCTTGTCAATATTTTATATTGATCAAAATTTATCAAAATATTTATCACAAATCAATATTTTCTGGACAGTTATTGGCATATTATACCAAGAATAATGCTTCTTCGAAATTCACTGGTTTTCTACCCCTTTGGTTTCAGTTTTTCTTAAAATAGGAGTATCTTCTGTGTCTGATATATTCCGTATATATCTACTGGTACTGGACCCAGTACTTAGATAGAGTATTTAGGTAGAGTAGGTCCAGTATTTATGTAATTAACTATTGATAAAATATTTCTGGTTTACTTTAACCCCAAAGTCCTAATTCTCTTGAGTCCTAAAGCTTAAATCTAAAGAAGCCAACTTGCTCTTCCAGGAGAATCTGAGTTAAATTACCAAAACGCGACTGAACTTACATCATCTAACAAGTTCGTTTTGACCGCAATTATTACACTGTGCATCGTACTTCTATATTATAGCAAAATTTATGTATGATCCGTGATTTGAACTTTTAGCCAATGGATTTGTCTTTTTGCGCTACAGTGCAGTGGCAAGAGCAAGACCAGCAACATTATGAATATGCAATGGTAGTTGTGGTTACTTGGACTTGTATTGACAACAAATCCATTCGGCACTTACACACATGTACACATACACACACACACAACTAATGTTATGATATTAATCTGTTCGTATACTTATATTTGTGTAAATTGCAAATGCAAACAATCGACAGCAACAGCATATCCGCAGCGATGTGGCAACATTGGCGTTGATAAATTAACATTATAACGAAATAAATTTATGCGTTAACAACTAGTGAACGGATTTTGGTAACATTAGCAACTATTTATAGCCAAATATAATCCATTATTATTATTGTTCTATATCGTAAGAGTGCAGCAAGTATGTGTTAGCTTTGCTGTGTATGTATATTTGTACAATTATATTGGAAGCTACTGAGCCAATATTACCACTTGAAGCTTTTTGCATGCATTTAATGCTTAATTTGCACTTGTTACCGTTATAGTTATCAGCGCATCGCTCATCTATATTTCATTTAATTGTTTGACTTGATGGTTGCCAAAGTGCTGCAATATTTATACATTGATTTGAAGTAAATTTATCATTCGAGTGCATATTTATTTATTTATGAAATGATATCTTTGCATTGAACAAAATGTGTTCAAACAGTGAACTGTTTATAATACAATCTAGGACTTGGTTGGTTGGTAAGGATGGTGATACTTGGCTCTTAGTAGTATTCAATTAACTCTGTTGAGCCGTTTTGATTCCCATTACCTCTGTTTCCTGTAGGAAGTGTAACGCGTCTAGAAGATGATAGTTCATCTAGGTTGTTGAAGAAAGGTTTGCTTAGCGTGATCAATCTAGATCTTGCCAGAGCTAGCAAGCACATTATATGTGTCTAAGCGTTTCTTTTTCATTAGAGTCATCGCAACTGCGATAGTGAATGTTGGTGTTCACATTCTTTCGGCATGCAACGCAATGATCAATTGACCGGTGAGTGATGACTGCCGTGACTGCCGGCTAAGTCATTATGTGATCTTAAGAGCAGCTCACGGGCTCTGCTTGGGTTGTAGATACGTCACAGTTTCTTGGCTGTGGTACATGTTGGTGTCTTTTCCATATTTTACCAGGCAGTAATAAGAGTGAATCTTCCCTTCACTATGTTCAGAGGAACTGATACTATTTTCTCTGTTACGGTGTCAAAAGAAAAACCTATCCTGGCTTTTTCATTACCACAAATGTTTCTATCGAACATGTGGGCCGGAAACCCATATCAAAGTAATATCCTCCTGGTTACTTGACCGGGCCAGCTCCTCTTTGTATAGCCTGACTAGTGTAGCGTTGGTTTTAGCCTAATCAAGAGCCATAATGAAAGCTTATCTGTCTGACAAAATTGCTGCCTTACGGTTGATGGTGTTGGTTCGACTAATTGTTCGACAAGCCTGAAAAAAGCTAGCTGAGTTTGGTAGGTGAAAATATTGTGCCACAACCCGTTTTTCTGCGTATATGACGTCTCCAACTCCGGAATTAATCTTGTATCCATCAGTAAAAAATATTATGTCAAAAACTAGATCCCTTTGCGCCATTTTAGCCGGGTTGGGAACTTTATTGTGAATGTTCTTCTAAAGTCGAGCTTGAAACATCCGTCCGTTTTGAAAGTCACTAGTTGCTTCCACTGGTTGCTTCTCCAGTTTATGGACTCTCTGAGTCTGACTGAGCTGTGAGTTTTATTTGTAGATCTATGAGGATCAGGTAAGTGAGACTGTTTAGTGCATCTATTGAGCATAAGCAGATTACGCCCGTTTCACCGATACTCGTGCATCTCTGAATACTTGCTAGTTTTGTTAAATTGTATGCTTTGTTCATTGTACAATTTGTTCAGTGCTGGCCAAATAGACAAGTGCCCCAAACGCAAGGATTTGACGAACTATTGCAGTGTACAGCCATTTGAGTATTTTGGGTTAAAAAGGCCATTTCTTTTTTCAACATTTTTCTTCCAATTAAGCTTTGAATCTAGTAAAACTAATAGATATTTTATTCTTTTGAATAGTGAAGTGTTTGGTCGTCTAATTGCGGTAAGACGCAATTAGAATTGCACCTTTAGTTTGGTGGTGAAAATTATCGGTTCCGTCGAGCTAAGATTTACACCAAGGCCGCAGCCGAAAGCTTATTTGCTGAGTTTGTCCAAAGCTCCTTGCGAAATCTCACTGAGTGTGGAAACAGCCCAGATACCATTAACACCACGTCCTCCGATGCCACGACTTTGACACCGTTTCTACTGAGTGTATTAAGTATTTCCCTGCTAACAAATCTACTGAATTGACTTCAACCCAAGTCCGCCTGGATTATTCTTGAGCTGAGTATTAAAATCAGTCAGTTTTTCGCATAAGCTTCAACAACTAGCCCAGTCAGAGCATAATAAATGGTCTAAGTGTGTATGTTTTTGAAAGTTCCTTCTTCCTTACTTACTTAGATGGCGCTTACAACCGTTGGTCGGTTTTGGCTTGGTCTAAGAATTTGCGCCAGCCTCTTTTGTCGTGCGCTTGCTGGCGCCAGTTGGAAACTCCAAGCGTCGTCAGGTTATCCAATGACTGGTCTTTCCAACGGAGATGCGGTCTTCCTCGTCTGCGTTGGCCACCGCTGGGTACCGAATCCAATATTTTTTTCGCTAAAGCTTCGTCGTTCATTCTCTCGACATGACCTAGCCAGCGAAGCCGCTCTATTTTAATACGTTTGACTATATCGATGTCGGCATATAGCTCATACAACTCGTGGTTCCATCGTATTCGGTACTTGCCATTGACGCAGATTGGACCATAGATCTTGCGAAGGATTTTTCTCTCGAACGCTCCCAAAGTCCTTTCATCAGAGCTGCTCAACGTCCAGGTTTGTGATGCGTATAGTAGGACGGGCATGATTATTGACTTATAGAGCGTCAGTTTTGTTCGTCGAGAGAGAGCTCTGCTTCTCAATTGCCTACTGAGCCCAAAGTAACACCTGTTGGCAAGAGTTATCCTTCGTTAAATCTCAATACTGATATCGTTGGAGGAGTTAATACTGGATCCCAGGTAAGTAAAGTCCTTTACTACCTCAAGGGAGGTGTTGTCAACAGTGACGTGGTTTCCAAGACGCTGAAACTGTTTGTTTGTTGACACGAGATACTTCGTTTTATCTGCGTTCACTGCAAGACCCATTCGACTCGACTCTTTTTCTAGCCTGGAGAATGCTGCACTGACTTCGCGCGTATTTTGGCCAATGATGTCAATATCATCAGCATACGCCAGCAGTATAACGCTCTTATAGAAAATTGTGCCGCTGCGTCTCAGGTCAGCAGCTCGGACGATCTTCTCCATTACTATATTAAAGAAGTCGCACGATAAGGAATCACCTTGCCTGAAACCTCGTTTGGTATCGAACGGAAGGGAGAGGTCCTTCCCTATTTTCACTACACTGCTGGTGTTGTTCAGTGTCATCCTGCAAAGACGTATTAGTTTCGCAGGATTACCAAATTCAGACATGATGGCATTTAGGTGACTCCTTATTGGACTGTCGAAGGCGGCTTTGAAATCGATGGTGCGTGTCGATTTGTTTTTCGAGAGTCTTTTCCAAGATTTGTCGGAGCGTGAAGATCTAGTCAATGGTGGACTTTCCAGGTCTGAAGCCACACTGATAAGGTCCAATCAGTTGGTTGACGATGGGCTTCAGTCTTTCACACAATACGCTCGACAGGACCTTATATACAATATTTAGAAGGCTAATCCCACGGTAGTTTGCGCAAATGGTGGGATCGCCTTTCTTGTGGATTGGGCAGAGCACACTAAGCGCACATTCCAATCATCTGGAATGCATTCTTCCGACCATATTCTGCATAGAAGTCTGTGAATGCATTTAAACAGAGCTTCGCCACCGTTCTTGTTTTTAAGCCGAGCTATAGCTGTTAAGACCTCGTTATAGTCGGGCAGCGGAACTTCAATGCTGTCATCCATAATTGGGGTTTCCGGGATATCATCTCCACTGGCGGGATTGTTGTGAGCGTCGCCATTTAAAAGACTAGAGAAGTGTTCCCTCCATATCATCAGTGTACTCTGGATATCTGTCACTAGATTCCCATTCTCCTCCTTGCAGGAAGAGACTCCGGTCTTAAAACCATCGGCCAGGCGTCTTATTTTTTCGAAAAATTTTCGAGTCTCATTCCTGTCGCCATGCATCTCAATTTTCTCGCACTCACGCATTTCCGCCTCTCGTTTCTTTTGCCTGAAAATGCGTCTCTCTTCCATCCTCTTCTCTCGGTATCGCTCCATAACAGCACGCGTTACAACCGACTGCAGGGTGGCTTTGTAGGCGATGTCCTTCTCTGCAGTGGCGTCGCGACACTCCTGGTCGCGCCACTGGTTTCGGCGAGGGCGGTGGTAGCCTATCATCTCTTCGGCAGCCGTACGCATAGAGTGGGATATGTGCGTCCACTGTCCGCATATATCGTCGATCGGAGGAGTGCTTTCTTGAAGCAGGAGTGAGAGTCGAGTAGCGAAGGCTTCGGCCGTCCGTTTTGACTGCAGCTTGTCGACGTCTAGCTTTCTTTGTGTAGGATTGCGAGCATTCTTAGCTGCGCACAGACGTGTGCGGATCTTGGCTGCGACAAGATAATGATCCGAGTCTATGTTAGCACCACTGATCGTGCGTACGTCCAGTACACTGGAAGAGTGCCTTCCGTCAATCAAAACGTGATCAATTTGGTTGCATGTTTTTTGATCAGGAGACAGCCAAGTGGCCTTATGAATATTGAGATGCTTGAATCTAGTGCTACTTACGACCATGTTTCGTGCTGCGGCGAAGTCAATCAACCTCATTCCGTTATCGGATGTGTTGTCGTGGAGGCTGAACTTTCCGACTGTTGGACCAAATATGTTTTCCTTACCCACCTTGGCGTTGAAGTCACCAAGCACGATTTTTATGTCATGACGGGGGCAGCACTCGTATGCGTCTTCAAGGCGCTCGTAAAAACTCTCTTTGGTCTCGTCATCTTTTTCTTCTGTCGGAGCGTGCGCACATATTAGGCTTATGTTAAAAAATTTTGCCTTGAAGCGGATTATGGCAAGTCGTTCGTTCACAGCAGTGAATCGCAGGAAATGATGCCGTATTCTCTTACCAACTACAAATCCGCATCCAAACTCGTGCTTCTCCGCATGGCCGCTGTAGTAGATATCACAGGATGCTTGCCGTAAGCAACCCTGTCCCTTCCATCGCATTTCTTGGATTGCAGTGATGACAGAATTATATCTTTCCACGATATCAATCAGTTCGATAGAGTCACCATCCCAATTTAGGGTTCGGACATTCCAGGTGCATATCCGTAAATCATTATGAGTTTTTCGTTTGCGGTTGTCAGCATCAGATTTGGGGATCATTCTTTTATTTATTCTTAAACTTTTCATTGAAATGGTTTATTACATGGTGGGCTTCAAACCCAACGCACAACCTTTGCTTGATGGCCAAAGGAAGCCCGCCGCTCAGATTCGCCGCCAAAGTATATCGGTATGATAGTTTTTTGACGTTTCCAGGAGACACCACGCGGAGGTTTGAGTCGACTTGAGGCGATTTCGACATGGAGGCAGTTGAGGCAGTCAAGTTGAGGCAGTCAGACACGTTGCCATGTGGCACCTTCGTGTCTATAGATGATTTGTCGCTCTACTTCAAATCGTGAACAATCAAAGTAGACGTGCTTTGCGTCTTCCTTGTCGTCGATGCATTCGGGTCAGTTAAGACAATAGTCGTGGCCAAATTGCAAGAGGTAAGTAGTCACGACATTCGCAATGTGTCATGAGAAACTGTGTAGAGAAACATTGTAGTTTGGCTCTTCATGCTGAATGGTTTTCCACGGCTCCAAGGTTTTTAGTATGATGAAAGGTCAATTGGTCTGAAGTTCTTACCTTGTTTATGGCCTCGTCCTTCTTCAACTCCATGGAGCATAGCTAAAAAAGAGACAACAAGAAAATATTGACAGTAACAAAGAAATGAATACATATTATAATTTCGGTAGCATTATTGGAATTAGGCCGTCTGGACCTGGTAATTTGTAGGGCCAGAATCCATCAATAGCCTATCTCCTTTGTGATAATTGAGCTGATGAGTCGGAATAGCCTCCCGTATCATTGTATCTGAAAATGTGTACTATTTTGGAGCTCCAGCGATTCTTCAGTAGATTCCGTTCACGTTCCATCCTCTTTGAAAATAAAGGAGTGACTGATATGTTTTTTTAATGAAATTCTACCTAGTCTTGTCGGTTTCTTTAGACTGTAGATTGAATAAGAGTGGTATTTCCAAGATTACTTTTACGAATCTCAAATCGAGTCTTCTTTTAAGTATTAAGGTTTTATTTGAAATATTGAGTCCTGTTTTCTTTATGGCACCTGTTGAACGTTTTCCTAAGATCTGAGAGATCCTTACTCCATCAGGGAGGAAAATATTTCTTTTTACCAGCTATATTTCATTACGAGAACATGAGACCCTAAGGGCTTCAACAGAAGAATTAAGTTTCTCCACTATCAAAATTTGGATGTTTATTACTTTTAAGAGTTTAAGTCGAGTCACTCTGACAAATTTGACCCAGTCAGTGTGCTTGGGATAACGAAAGGATATAGGAAATTCTCTTTGTAGATTCGAATGGAAGAGAATCAAGATATGGTTTAAGAATGACCCTTTGCTGGACACTCTCCAGCTAACTACTTTTAGAAAATCGTTGTCAGAAAGAAGCGTTTTGACTAACAACCCTTTCAAACCACTAAAATAATTAGTACTATCAAAGGTGAATGGTTGTGTTTTCCTAGGATATCTACGCTTAGGATAGAGTTAATAATGAAGTCAAATAAAAATTTACCTCTTGTTTTAATTTCAGAACTACTCTACAGCGAGTGAGACTATCCCACTTGATTGGTGATGATAATTTTTTTGATGTGTCACCGTCGCCACGAACCGCTTCACTTTCTCCGGTGGAGAATGGATAAAAGTATCATTATAAAATGTATAAACATGCATTTGTAACAAGAAATTCAATGGTTAGATGTACGTGACCGTAGGTGTTGATTCCTTGAAATTCGGTTCAAACTAAGATAATGGTCATTTCTAAACCTATACAATGTCTGAGCTAAAATGATGTATCTTATTGATATTACTAGCTGGTTTCCTGGTTTTTTTTTTAGGTGTTCTATTTTAGTATTACAATGAACTTATCATCTGGTCCAAGTTTTTGTTCGAATAGCTTCTTACCTTAGATTTGTTAATTCTCATTCAATTTTGAAGCACATATTAATTGAATTACTTTAGCAAATTGCTTGATTTGCAAAACATTTTGAAAGAAACAACATTTATGTACATATGAGATAAAATATTGACTTGACTTTACTTTAACTGACTAACTGTTATATTTAAAAAAGCCAAGTCTTGCGTTTACGTAACCAATATCAAAATTATTATTGCAAAACGCAAAGTCATCAGTAAGAAAAAAATCCACCATTAGAGTGCAATCATCAGGAAACACAGCAACAAGAGCAACATCAAAACAGTATAAAGCTGAAAATTGTTTGTTGCTATAATAAGCCATAATTTGTAGCTACTCACTCAGCCACTCACCGTAACCATTCATTCCAACAAACATTTGTGGTAATAAATGAAGCAGCAGATGAAGAAGCTATAGAAAATTATAATGGCAGCAGCAGCAGCAGCAGCAGCAACTAACACTATTCTTTGAAGGAATAGCAGCGGCGCCGCACTTCATGGCATAACTGTAAATAAAAGTCATTACAAGGATCATTTCTTATCTAAATCTTTTAGCTATGAGCTGAGCTGAGCAAAGCAGAGCTATTGCTACTACTCCAATATACATCATCTAACAATCACCCATTCAAACACTCGACACTCATCGCTCGAACGTGCTGCAGCCAGCAAGCAGCAACAATGAAAGTGCAACTTGTCCATAAAGATGACTTTGTTGTTTTTGTTAATGTTCTCTCCTGGCAAATAATCCTTCAACCAAGTAGAGCAGTAGTTGTAATACTTAGCTTGAAGCTTTCACAGTGATGCCTCAATTAAGTGTAGTCATACTTCAATTCTGAGCAGCTAGCTACTTGAATGTAGCAGTTCTCTAATGCCCAACCCGCTCGCTATACATTTTTCACATTCTCATACCACTGAATAGTCAGCGGTATGTTTATGGCACAAACATCATCACCTCTGAGATAAAGTATGACCAAGGAAAAATATTTGTAAATCTATACAAAATATATCAAAGAATTTTATGGGATGAAAGGAAAAGTAATTCTTTTTATTAGCTTTCCGTAGGCTAGTTAGGGATCAAGGAGTTATTTGCAACTAGTCACAACCGTGAGTATCGGTGGTGTAAACGTTGTCACTTCAAAATGGATTGAAATATCTAATCGACCGAAGCAATTGACTCCAGAGAATTTAATTCTATCGTACCAAGGTTATACAATATGGGTTCTCCCAGACCGGAATGTGGGTACTCCTGAATCAAGCTAGAACCTAAGTAGAACCTCATCAATTCAAACAGTTATCTGGGATATCTTGAGTTATAACCTTGAATTCCAACTAACGATTGAAATTCAAACAATCTGCTGTGAAGAAAATTTCCCCTTCCTCTTGACAACTTGAGAGTATCCTCTTTGAAGCTGGTGAGGAGCACACGAGAGGTTCGCTCTCAAATGAAGCAGTTTATATATTGCTTTTCTCACAAATAGTGATTCGTTTGTGTTTTTATGAGAGTTCGCCCTCGCTCATACAAGCAATGTAGAAACTCTTTGAAAGCTTACTGTTGCTTCGTTAAAGTCTTAACGAAACACACCAAATATGATTCGCACACAACCCAAATAGCTCACAAACATATATAAAGATTGTAGCAAGTCTTGCAGCAACTGAATCATGCAATTTACATCAAACTACGTTGCTTCGCAAAGCCTGCTTATTGACATCTATAATAGCAAAAAGGCGAACTTTTTATTATTTTTTAGAAGTTTCTTGGACTTTTATTAAACTTCGCAAACAACTTCTGTAGAATTAGTGCGTGCTTGCTTATACAAGCTTTTCTCAGCTCATATGTATTACTAATAAACTTTGGAAAGTTGCCAGCATAAAACTGATCCAAATGGAATAATGTAAGCTTTACAATTAAAAAAAAAAAATATTTTTTGGTTTTTTTTTGTTTTGCTAAAATATCATTCATGAAAAATGATTACTTAAAATAATCGTAGTTTTTTTATCGAATTTTAAAAAGCAGCCTAAATTTGTACACTTTTACTAGAATACTGCCTTAATGCTGAATCCCAGGTTAACGAAATCCTTCACAACCTCAAAGAAGGTTTTGTCAACAGTGACGTGGTTTCCAAGACTCTTTTTTTTTTTTTAGCTTTGAACCAAAGATTCCAGGTGTCAAACCTGTTCAGTCAAGTCTGCCTTGGTTCGGAAATTGGGAGATAGACAAGAAGGAGAGAAAGGGAAATCAAGAGAAACAAGTGTAGAATGTTCTAGTGTGGCGGAGTGCTTTATCAACATTCGAATTTGAATCTGAGGCAAGTGTTATGCCCTTACCTCAGTCAATTCGAGTTATCAAGCAATCTCATTCCACAAACATCTCTACCACCAACTACAACTTCTAAAGTCGTATATATTTTTAATTTTCAGTTGATTAGAGATGAGGAAAGAATTAAAGAAAGGTAAAAGCGTAGGACCATGGCTAGACCGGGATTCGAACCCGGAACCTCTGGGTTGGCAGTCAAGTACGCTAACCACTCGACTACCGAGGCCCCTTTTTCTAGCCTGCAGAAGGCTGCACTGACTTCGCGCGTATTAGGGAGCATCCATTAACTACGTGGGTGTCTAAGTGGGCAGGGGGCTTAGCCGAGTAACGTAAGGAAGGGGTGTGTTCTCGCAAAGATTACGTCATTTTTTGTACGCAAGAAACAGTGTAGAATTATGAGATAACTGAGTTAAATTGAGTAAAATGTCTACTCAACTGAAATATGATTAAATTTTACACAATAATATTTTTCGCGGTTATGCGAGCGCCACAAAGTCGCACAGCTGCAGACCAAAAAAAAAAAACAGTTAACTGCATTTTTCTAGCTTTGTAATTATTTTGGATTTTTTGTGCAGATAGTAGCTCGTCGATTGTTTAACCACCGGCTAACCGAGCACGCGATTCGACGAGCGCTGCGACGTACGAGTCTTCTGACAGCGACGCATGGACAAGTCTTATCTTCAACTGCAACTTTCCACTCTCAAGACTTGGACACTCTTTTAACCCTTAAGATATTTTACAATTTCTTGAAGAACGAAAGCGGTAAGGTTAAGCCTATCTTTGTAATTACAAGCGATGGTGGTCCCGATGAGAACCCACAATATCGCAAAGTTATCGCAAACGCCATAGAGCATTTCAGAAAGTATGGATCTGGTCGCAATATTTATTGTGACTTAGGCTCCTGCTTAGGCAGAAGTGCTTTTAATAGAATAAAGAGACGTTTCTAAGAAAACATTATAGTGCTCGTAAAGCCCTTTTCAACGACATTTAATTTTTTAAGATCTGACATGTAATGCTTAAGTTATGCAAAAAAGACCATTTTGGCTGTTTTTCCGGTGGTCCAAAAAAATTTTTTTTTGTTTTCGGAATCCTCTCGAGGTCAACTTTAAAATAGGGGGTGGTTTTTTCAAACTTTTTTTTTTTTGTATGGAGGCCGACCCACTCTAGAGTGCATTGACGGACACGAAGTAGTCCCTTACAATGGCACTTTCAACGTCCCAGACCTGCTATCTGACGAATGGCACGCTAAGCACTAGAGCGTATCACTTAAAATGGGAAAAAAAAGTGCACCGTTCACCTTGGACTCAAATGTATTTTTGCAAAGCAATTCCGAACAAAAAAAAAAACAGATCGTAAAATTTTCCAATTTAAATTTTTCGTTTTGCATTTGCAGTTGGATCTTTAAGTATGATATATCGAAATTTTCGTCTCATGAAGGCTTTTCAAAAATGTAAATGGGAGACCTCTACGAACGCCCTAAAATGAAAACATTTTTCTCACAAGGTGGAAGGGAAGTATACAAAAAAAAGAAACAGTTTCGATAGTATCGTAAGTGTAGACGTAGAATTCCGTTTAAGTTGTAACCGCTTGTACTTTATCTCTTTGGTCCGATAGTTTGTTCATTTTGCACGTATTTTTATTGATCTTCCAAAAATTAAAAAATAAATGAATAACACTCAATTATAGACTACTTATCGAGGCCAAACAAAGAAAAAGTTAAAAGTGCTAAGTTAAATGAGCAAGCAAAAAGAAACAAGCAAAATTTCAAATTTTTTTGATCATTTTGATAAGTTTGACAGGTTGAGTTCATTGACTTAGTTGAAAAGAAGGCGAACCAAATGCACTTTCCATTGGTGCCACTTTCGTCTCTGCCAGATATATAGTTTGCGAGCTACAGTCAGTTTAACTACTTATTTCAAATTAAAATTAAGACCCCGATTTTTAAAAAAATCGTATGGTTACTATATTTCTCGCTGAGCACATGTCCTTTCCTCTCGTCTCTGTCTGATATTTAGTTTGCTAGCTACACTTTCTGTTCGATGCATAGTTTGCAAACTACACTAGCTAGTGCTAGTGGGATGTGGAATCCAAATTAATTTGCATTATAAGCAAAAATTAAAATTTTATGCCATCTATTGGGTAAAAGCATAAAAAGAAATATGATCCAACTCGTTTCTTTCATGAGTTAAATCTAACCGGATCACAGAACCATTTCGTTAAATTTGACAGATTGAGTTCATTGACTGAGTTGAAAAGAGGTTCATGACCTCTGGTTTCAAAATAGAGCACTTAGTATACTAGAACAGTAGTGCATACATAAACCCAATGCGAACTAATGCTTACAATGCTGCCAAAGCGAACCAATCAGTTCGTGCAAAACCAAAGCATACAAGCATAAACAACGAAAGAAAAACAAAGAAAGCAGCAGGCACATAAGCAGCTGATGATTGATTTTCTTATATAAAAACATGCATTTTTCTTCTTATATTTTACTATTTTGTGACTTTAATATAATAGTGACAAAATCCAGAGTTAGATATTCATTCAGCGCAGGATATATCTGATATTTTAGTATATATATTATCTTTGAACGAAGAGTATTAAAGGCTGTAGGTATACCCTAAAGTATTCGCCAAAAACGTTGCCTAATGACCTTGAAAAAATCTGTTAAAACGACCCCATACAAACCGCGCTGTAAGACGTAATTCTACGTCAAAACACCAAAATCACCTCACGGATTTAATGGATGCCCCATATCGTGAAAGATGTCAATATCATCAGCAAACACTAGCAGTATATCACTCTTATAGAATATTGTGTCTACTGTGTCTTATTAGATCAGCAGCTCCAATGATCTTCTCCACTATAAAATTGAAAAATTCACACGACAAGGAATCACCTTGTGCAAAACCTAGCTTGGTAACGAACGGAGGGGACAGGTCCTTTGCGATTTTCAAATTGCAAATTAAATATTGTATCAAGAAAACTAGTATCTAGAAGACTACACGAAGCTCATCTTTTTAGACGCATCCGCCGAAAGAAGCCGCTCGTAACCAAATAACACTTGAAGGATCATTTAGCGTTTTCAAGGGCCCTTGTTAATACAGACGACCTATTTTGGAAAAAATGTGCTATTGACTAAAGAAACAAAATTTAATAGGATTGGACCCGATAGAAAAACATTTGCTCGCCAAATTCCAAGAATCAGAAGTATACAAAAAAATTACTAAAGCATGGAGGAGGAATGATGGATAAAAATGTTTATTTATATATACTTAAGAAACAGATGGAACCATTTACATTTGAGAACATGTCTATTAGGTGGATAATTTTCTGCTCGATAATGACCCCAACATATAGTAAAGATTGTGAAGAATTGGCTTGAAAAGGAAAAAATAAATATTTTTGATTGGCCGGCTCAAAGTCCAGACCTCAATCCTTCACTGAGAAAAAAACACATACCTTGCTCCGGTACAAAATTTCTCTATTTTAGATAATAGCAATTTTCTCTTTTTCAAATAAAATTTTCTTCAATTAGAATAAATTTTCACATTTTCGTAGAAATATTTCTTTACTTCTAGGAAATGAAAACATTTCAATGTCTCTAATAATGATAAGTATTTTTCTCGCACAAAAAATTTCTCATTTATAGAGAAATTTTATTGAAAATGAAAAACTTTTCTTATATTTTGATAAAAAATTCACTATGAGAAGTATTTTCTTCAATAAAAACAAATATTTTCTCAAAAAAAAAAGTATTTTTCTCTAAAAATGATATATTTTTCTATTTCATTGTAGCTTTTTATCATTTTTAGAGAATTTTTAGTATCGCAATTAGAGAATAGCATTCTCTGGAGCAAAGTCTATACCATTTTTTTCTAAATATGATGCCTTTTTTATCATATTCCGAGACACTTTTTTCTGAGTGTTAAGAGAATTTATGGAATGATGTAAAGGTCAGCATTAGCAACGAAAATTTTGAAAATATGATGAGTTGTTGAGTGGTATTGAGAAGGCTTGGTACTCCGTTCTTTTCCGAAAGATAGAGTACAAAAGCTTGTGGAGAATATGAGACGAAGATGTTGGGCTGGTTTGGACAATTCAGAATACAGTACCAAGTTTAAGTAAGACATATTCGGAAGCACTTTGTTAAATAAAATAAATCACATTGTTTTTCTTCCATCATAAGAAGCTCGGTCAAAGTCTTTTCAAGGGCTGAAATGGCCGATTTGTTTTTTTTTTTTGTTTTTCTTCCATTCTTTTAGAATCTAAATCGTCCTATTAATATGTCCATCGAAGCAAAGGAGCCGTTTTAGATTTTAAGATTAATTTTCTGATGTTTTTTTTTTAGTATTTTAAAAACAAATTACTTTTTTCAATTTTTAATGTTTAAACTCAAAAACCATGAAATGAATTTTTGTTGTCCTTAATGATTTTTTATTTTAAACCATGTGAACATGCATTCTTGTGCTATTTATATGTCCACGGCTGTATATGTGACATTAAGGGCAGAGCACACTTTGAAAAGCTTTTTTCCTATAAGCTTGTGAATGCATTTAAACCAGTGTTTCTCATCAGTGCGCCCGCGGGCAACGTATCAGTGTTAGTGACCTTATGCATGTGCAGCCGAAGCTAAAAAACGAACATCAGTCTTATGCCAACTGTCCACACAGAAGGTTCGCGACACATGCTTGCTTTAATTTGATTTTTTTTTCAGATAATTTGCGTGTTTATTTTAATTGATTGCAACCAGTGTTGCCAATCTAGCCTTTTTGAGGCTAGATCTAGCCTTTTTTTTTGTTGCCTAGCCTCGAAAATTACCATCTAGCCTCTAGCCTTTTTCTTAGCCTTTTTTTATTTTTTTCTAGCCTTTTCTAGCCTTTTTTAATATTTTGCTTAAAGATGAATTACTACATCCAATTTTTTTGACTTTGCAATTTTGAAAGTGTGAATCTTCTATTGCTATTAATACTTTTAAAGTGGTTAAACCCAAATATTTTCTGATATAGAGAAAGAAAAATCCAGTAACTCTACAGAAGAAATAACGATAATTGAAATATAATGGCAAAAATTGTTAATCACAAGTGGAATAACTTAAGTTTCATAACAGAATTCTGGGCAGAAGCTAGAGATTCATTGAATGAAGATCCGTTCCAAGAGCTATCAGATTTGGTTTTTAGTTTTATTATTTTGGCATTAAGCAACGCTGAGGCAGAAAGAATTCTTAGTACAACGCAATTTATAAAAAAAAAACAATGAAAGAAACCGTATTCAAAATGGCATGCTAAATTTTCTTCTAACGATAAGATATGTTCTTAAAAGAAAACGAGTAAAGAAAGTCTAGTCCGACTATGAAATACCCTGAACCTCCTATAATATTTTAATAAACTATATATTAAAATACTAAAACAAATAGAAGTAATTTCCTATATTTGTTTAAAATCCATGTATTCTTTATAGAACTAAATAAATAGGGAGGAAGGCACGTTCGTAGGTGGATGACGCTTTTTTGTGAGCACACCTTAGTTTTATATACTATGATCTCATACCAAGTTTTATCTCTGTAGGCCAAATATAAACGTTTTTAAAGTGTTTTCCGTATTGTGGCTTGTATGGCGCTCATTTTTTGAACACATCTTAGTTTTGATACAACAATCTCAATACTAAGTTTTATATTTTTGGCTCATATAAACCTCTTTATAGCGTTTTTACTATAGTGGGTTGCATGGGAGGTGGGCGTGTTTAAGGGCGAATGACGACTATTTTACATCTTAGCACACATCTAAGTTTTAATATAAAATACATATCTTATAAGTTTTATCCCAGTAGTTCAAATAAAAGCGTCTTTATAATAGTGTTTTCAATATTGGAGTTGTATGGGAGGTGGGCATGTTCATGGGTGGATCACTCTCATTTTTTGTGTACGTCTGCGTTTTGATATAAAATAAATACATTTAAATTTTATTTCGTTAGGTATACAGCGATTTTTATTTTTTAGTTGTATGGGAAGTAAGCGTGTCCGTGGGCGGATTCCAAAAATATTCAATAGTGCAGATGCTTGGGTTCATGTGAATATGTGTACCAATCTCAATCTTTCTTAACCTATATTTACAGACAACACATAGACAGATGGACGAACGAGGTGACACTGATCAGGAATTTATGCACTTTTCTATACCGGACTCGCTTATTTCTAAACGTTACAAACGTTTGCACAAAGTCAATATACCCTGACATTACAGGTTTAGGGTATAATAACGTTAACAAATCTAGCCTTTTTTTAGCTATTTTTTTAAAGCCATCTAGCCTTTTCTAGCCATTTTTTAAAGGCCATCTAGCTTCTTTTCTCAAAACTTTCTGGCAACACTGATTGCAACAACTGCTATACTTACACTCTAAGAAAAACACGCAAGCCGTTTGTTGTTTATTTAACACTCATTGTTGTTTATGAGTAAATATCATTGAGTTTATTGTTGTTTTGTATTTTTTTTTTTTAACAAACTTATAGTTTTCTAAATCATAATTATTATAAATTATTATCCTTGAAAACATAAATAAACAAACAAATGTTTTATTTTGATGTCTGTGCATAGCTGCTAACCCATATTCCCACAGAAAATAACTTTTTCCCATAAGCAAATTAAAAAATTACCACACAACTGCCTAACTTTGCACGGTACTTTTTTATTAAAAAATACCACAGCAATTAAAAAAATACCACAAAAATTCCCACAGCCATTAAAAACAACCTCCAAATTCCCACAAACATTAACAATTCCCACAATAATTAAAAAATACCACAAAAAGTCCCACAAAGAATAAACGGAATTTTTAATATATTAATTATTATTTTCTTTTTCATTAAAATATATCACAACAATTAAAAAATACCCCAAAAAACTCCCACGGCCATTAAAAGATACTTCAAAATTCCCACAAATATTAAAAATTCCCACACGAATTAAAAAATAATCCCGCTGAATTAAAAAACACCACGGGAATTCCTTTTTCCCGCAGCAATTAAAAATTACCACAAAAGAGATTTTTCCCAAAAGTTGGCAGCTATGTTTTTGTGTACTTTTATGCGTTTGACGATTTGCCGAAACAGTTGATGTAAAATTGTTTGACCACGTGCTATGTTCAACGTCGTTTGAACGTTTCTTCAACGTTTTGTTTTCAATGTTGAAATTGGCTCAGTGTATGCACATCGTTACATTAAGATACGAAGCATGATATCGTTGTGGGCGTTTGGCAATCACTGATTTAAACAGAGCTTTGTCTCCATTCTTAAACAGCTCGGCTGGTAGGCCATCGGCAGATTTGTTGTTTCTAAGCGGAGCTATAGCTGATAAGACCATGTTATAGTCGGGCTGCGAAACTTTAACGCTATCATGCATAATTGGGGTTTCCGGGATATCATCTCTATTGGCGGGACTGTTGTTAGCGTCGCCATTTAGAAGAGAAGAGAAGTGTTTCTTCCAAAACATCAGTGTACTCTATATTTGTCACTAGATTCCCGCTTCCATCCTTGCAGGAAGCGGCTCCGGTCTTAAAACCATCGGCCAAGCGTCTTATTTTCCCATAAAATTTTCGAGTCTCATTCCTGTTGCCATGCATCTGAATTTTCTCGCACTCACGCAATTCTACCTCTCGTTTATTTCTCTCTGTAAAGGCGTCTCTCTTCCCACCTCTCCTCTCGGTATCGCTCCATAGCAGCACGAGAGAAAAACTACTCTTGCCTTATAATTATTTTCAACAATTTTCCAATATTTAACATTTCTAATGCTAGATATTTATATGGTTCTCAAAGCTCGGCAATATCTTCCTCAAGTTGACAAATTTTTTCTAATGAGTGTAGCTCTTATTTTTATTCACATGGCACAAGTATGAATGGAATGAAATGACAAATCTTTCAAGTTGCCAAGTCAATTTTTGCAATTTTCTGCCTTGCCTGAGCGTAAGTCTGCACTCTTTTCTGCTATGCTACGTCTCACCACCAATGCTTTTTGGCATATTAGGTCCTTGTCATAATTTCAATTATTTTAACATCATCTTCTTTCAACAGCTCTATACTCATTCCGCTGCCACTGTTTTCGCAGTTATTTCAAGCATCATTTATCATACTTTCGGTATTTTTATTAATGGAATTTTGAGTAGAATTTTCACTGTTTCACTAGTTTATACTGACGGCTTGATGCTACGCTAACGTTTTATTTTATCATTTCTTTTTATAAATATTTTTTTATTTTCTTCGCGTTCTAGTGCGAATTCTTGGCATTTGCAAAAAGTGTTGATTTTGCTAATTTTCTATTTTCCCTTTTATCTCATTTAATTTGCATTCGCGCTTTGAAGGTTCTTGTTATAATGTAATAATATTGTACTTAAATATAAGGGAAGTATCATACCATCATAACTACCGCGTTACGTTATCAACCTTTACACAGTTGGTGCTGTTGGTGAAGTTCAACACTCTTGACCTTGTTTAAGCATTCAGTGATTCAATAATTTTGCTGACGCAAATAATCTCTTCAATGTCATTATTATGATGATTATTATAAAATATTTAATTATAGCATTCAAGCTGTTGCCATCATCAGCCAGTTGATGTGGGTTGGTAGAGGGTGCAAGATTTGCATCTTCAACTCACCTTGATGATTTTGAGTAGCTATTTAATTTGCACTAGAGCAGTTTAATATCTTCTTTTATGTGTTTTCTCAATAGTATTGTAGTTATGTCCTTCTTGGCAATTGTAATGGAGTTAGCTGTGATGTATTTAATCTTCATATTTTATAATGATGATGAATGAAATGATCGTTCTCAAGCGCCCAAATTAATTCAAAAAATAAATTTTATAGTATACGTTACGGAATCATCAAAAACAAAATTTTATAGTATATGTTATGGAATCATGATATATTTATTTGAAAAATGTATTTTTATCATGGAGCTAATTTTTTTTAAAATTCATATATTGATATAATTTTAAGAGTGTTCTTCAGAACTTCTTCGTAGAGCATATTTTCATGTTCATGCAACACAGATGTTTCTTCATTAAAGTACTATGTTTGCCATGAAAAATTTACTTTGAAAAAGTGCCGCTTTTAGATTTAATTTTAATTTGGCGTTTAGAATATGGTAGGCTAATTTAACATGTGCTTCAGATATCCTCTCTAGATTTTATTTACTTTTCCCTGCTCGTTGAAGGGTACAAAATAAGCTCGAAAATGAGCTGCCAACTTTATATAAATTGCATTTTAAGATTAACCAAGCGGTCTGTGAATGAACAACTAAGAGGTCACTTGAAAACTTCTCAAAAGGCTTTCGCATGCAAACAAAAAAAAAACCTTATTTGTGATAAACACACAAGAATGCTCGATTCGATATTCACTCCACTTTGTTTCATAATATTTTTTAAGTCTTCTTTAAACTTTGATTTGGCTTGTGCCAAATTGATTAAATTAAAGGTTACCCAAAAAAGCCCAAAACATTTTAGCCACAGCTTCAACAGAAACCCAGAAAAACAAAACCAAAAATCAACTACGACCAATAAGCACCCATAAGTATTTATGGTCAACTGCATGGAAAACTCAACTCAACATGTTTGCTATGGAGAAACGTATTAAAAGTTGAAATAAAAGTTACAGCAAGCGTTGGAGAAAAGGCAAAGCTGAGAGAGAAACAAACAAAATATATATGAGGAATCGAAAAATATTCATGGAGTGGTCGAAACGTTGTAGGAAAATAACATATGTTGCGGTTTTAATATCTATCCGTACATAATATGATTATATAAGTTGGCAAAAAACGAAGAAGAAGAAAGCAAAGGAAAAAAAAAAACAATGAAAGAAAAGGCAAACAACACAAACGGTTAAGATGAGAAAAGCCCAGTAAGAAAAAACAGAATGGTCACATGGGTCGATAAGTGTAATTAATAAAGTAAGTTTGTTTTTAAATTGAAACATATATACACTGAGAAAAAAACACATACCTTGCTCCGGTACAAAATTTCTCTATTTTTGATAATAGCAATTTTCTCTTTTTCAAATAAAATTTTCTTCAATTAGAATAAATTTTCACATTTTCGAAGAAATATTTCTTTACTTCTGGGAAATGGAAATATTTCAATGTCTCTAATAATGATAAGTATTTTTCTCGCACAAAAAATTTCTCATTTATAGAGAAATTTTATTGAAAATGAAAAACTTTTCTTATATTTTGATAAAAAAATTCACTATGAGAAGTATTTTCTTCAATAAAAACACATATTTTCTCAAAAAAAAAAGTATTTTTCTCTAAAAACGATATATGTTTCTATTTCATGGAAGCTTTTTATCATTTTTAGAGAATTTTTAGTATCGCAATTATAGAATAGCATTCTCTGGAGCAAAATCTATACCATTTTTCTCTAAATATGATGCCTTTTTTATCATATTCCGAGACACTTGAAACAAAAAATTGTTACAAATTTTTTTTTGAAAAGCGTTCACGAACTCGAAAAACTCGTTGCAAGAGAGAACAGTCAGAGAATAAAAAAATTTAGAGAGATAACTAGGTACAAGTTTTTTTGCTAGTAAACTTTTTTACATGCAAGAATTTTCGCTGCCTAAAAAAAATTATTCGTCAAAAAACAAACAAAAATATATAAAATTGTTTCTGGTTTTAAATAAGCTGCCAAATCGTTGAAACAGCTGCTTACTTACAAGTTTTCCTTTCACGTACTTTTTCTGCTATTTTTCTCTTTGCGAAATTTTTCTCTCAATTCGTCTTTTTCTCTCTCCCTGCAAGTTGTAACAAGTAAAGTACGTGAACAGACTTTATGTTCCGAATAGACTCCTAAACTACTAGACGGATTTTTATAAAACCTATATCAAACGATTTCTTAAATTACTGCGCTGAACATAGGCTATATAAATTTTGTCACACCCCCGTTTACCGCCCACAAATAAATAAAAATGCTTTATTGCAGACGGTTTTGGCCGTATTAGACTAGAATTTTCTAGTTTAGTTTGTATGCTGACTGTCGGAAACTGTACGAAAAGTGGATTGCCACACCCCCTTTTACACCCCACAAATCAAGTTTCGGCTATATTAGACTAGAATTTGGTAATTAAGTTTGTCTGCTGACTGTCAGCAACTGTACGAAATGTAGATTGTCCCCTTTTACCGCCCACAAATCAATAAAAATGCTATATTTCAAACGGTTTTAGTCGTATTTGACTAATATATACTTAAATTGATAGATAAAATATAAATCTCAGAAACTTTACCAAAAATGGCTTGCAACGCTCTATTGCACAGCCCACAAAAAAATAAAAATGATGGTTTTTTCTATTTTCTATTTTCTTGGCGACCAACATACTTCCCTCTACACTAGGTGAAAGTACTACGATCTAGAAAATACGGTGACTGACTACAACGGTATTGTTTCTTTCTCTACCGCTGCCGTTTTCTGACGAGCAGGATGCGTTTTTGATACCTCTGACACGACCTTACTAGGCTTCTGATCCCTCATCTTCCTCGTCCTGAACGCCTGCTAGCTCGAAGAGTTCAGAGAGGAGCCGCATCAACCGCTTCCTTATCACCAACCCATATAAAGCAAAGGTAAAAAAATGGGCGGAATTTTGTGGGCGTGGTACTCTTTAATAACTCCTAAGCACCTGGAACGATTTCATTGAAATTTGGTTTGAAGGTTCGACTTCGCCCAAGATAACATAGGCTACAAACAAATTCCAAAGACTACCGTAAGAAGGCGCTTGAGGTGTGCGTTTTAAAGACTCAAAACACTCCTAAACGCCTGAACCGATTTCAATGAAATTTGGTATGAACGTTCAACTGCAACCAAAATAAAACATAAAATATAAAAAATTCCAAAGACTTCCGCAAGAGGGCACTTTAAGTAGTGTATTGTTAAGACTTAATAACTCCTAAATGACTTTACCGATTTTGCTAAAATTTGGTACGTGAAATAACTTGACCCTGCAACAGAATTGAACAGGCTTTTTAAATTTCAGAAAACTTCCGTGAGAGGGCACTTTATTCAATCTATGTTTGACTCATTCACGCTAAAACGGATAAACCGATTTTGATGAAACTTGATAGGCATTTGTATCTGTTACTGAAATAGATACTATGCCTTTAAAAGTTCTTACGACAAAAATCAAAGAATGAGCCGAAGGCAAACGAAGTCAAGAACCATAGACGAACGAAGAGAAAGAAGTTTAACGAATACGAGCAGAAGCTTTATAAAGATGAAAAAAAATTAAACGAACAGTATAGACTAAAACCGAAGTTGAACGCAGACAATCCAAAAATCGAATCAATGCTTATAGAATGTTTTAAAAAACTGGAATTTTTTTGAGATAAAATTGCATATTAAATGCACGCTAAGAAAAACTTTAAACGCATTTCTCTCGAATGACTTTTCAAACTGCACTCAGAAAAAAGTTTCTCGGAATATGATCATATTTAGAGAAAAATGGTCTTAAAATCTATAGGCTTTGCTCCCAAGAATGCCTTTCTCTAAATGCGCTCCTAAAAATTCTCTAAAAATTATGAAAAGCTTCTATGAGCAAGTGAAATATATAAAATGTATCGTTTTTCGAGAAAAAGACTTATTATTTTTGAGAAAACATTTGTTTTTATTGAAGAAAATACTTCTCATAATGCATAATAGAATAATTTTACCAAGTAGTGTTGACAAATGTTGATTCTCTCAGCTACAAGTCAACGAACTCATGTCAAAAACAGCTGTTCGTTGTTATATTCGTTGGCCACATTCAGCTGTGTCAACTGTTGTGACAGCAACACATCGGGGAGCGCTATTATCGGTATTGAAGTTTCAGAAAAATTGTAAAGTTTATGAAATATCAAGCATTTTATCAAATACTAATGGATTTTACCGACAAATTAAAAATTTTCTGTTTTTAAATGCATTTTAATGCGCAATTTCATATTTATGTGCATCAAGTTTTGACTTATCAGTTGGCAACTGTTGGGTACGCTGAATGTGACCAGTGAAAATTAATTGTATGCTATGACTGGTTTGTGAGCGCTCTCTTTCTTGTTATATTTTTTGACAAAAGTCCGTTTCCAACAGAAAAGTCAATATCATGCTCATAGTGATTTTTTTATAAAAATATAGAAAACATTTTTCATTTTCAATAAATTTGTCCTATAAATGAGAATTTTTTTGCGAGAAAAATATTTATCATTATAAGAGACATTGAAATATTTCCATTTCCTAGAAGTGAAGAAATATTTCTTCGAAAATGTGAAAATTTATTCTAATAGAATAAAATTTTATTTGAAAAAGAGAATATTGCTATTATCGAAAATAGAGAAATTTTTCACCGAAGAAAGATATGTTTTTTTCTGAGTGTGGGTGACCATTTTCCTCAGCAACCAGACGTCAGATCGAGATGTTGAAGATGTTATTTTTTTTAATCATGTCTGGCAGGTATAGTTTTACGGAAATTTGACTTAACACTTTTGACGGAAGTCGACAAAAAAAAAAATTTTTTATATATAATTGATAATTTACAAATGTTAAAATGAGAGTTTTTGGAAAATCGTCGTTTTTCTGTGCTCGAGGCACAACCCCGAGTAACACCGGGTTACATCCGCTAGTTCTATATAAAATTAATAATGAATTTTGTACTCGACCGAAAAGCTCTACGCCATAATATCGATAATCAAATTCTTGGCAACTTTTTCGTACTGGGTCTGTTGAACATTTGCTATTGGTGGGAAAACATGTCCACCAAGAAAAACAAATTAAAAAGTTTGGCTTTTCTGGACTTTTGCTGATGCAACACACTCGCACGCCAAGAACACACACACATACATATGTACATCGCACACATGTTCGTGCATGTGATGAAAAGTCATGAAAGTGCCAAAGAAAAGTTGCTCGAAAAAACTTGATTGTTTAACCAAAAAATGAAAAAAAAGAAGAAGAAAAAAAGGAACCAATACTGTTGCTACCAAAAATGTGAACCAAGCACGTGGCTGCTTTATAAATAAATTTTATGTAATAAAATGTTTGCTGCCGCAAAGTGGTCAAAATTTGTTTATATGTTGGTGTTGATATTTCATTGATGTTGTTGTTGTTGTTGTTTTTTTTTGTTGAGGACAACGTTGACGTTGATGAAAGCAATACCAAGTTGTTGGCTGTTAAAACAAAAACAACAAAATACACAGCAGCACAAAAAAAATACAAACATTGAAGAAAACGAAAATTGAAGTAGTGCGAATTTAATTTTGATCTAATAAATTTGTTAGCACGTGTTTTTTGTTTTGCTATGCAAGCAAGTTGCTATGACATGTTTTGAGCCATTGCCAAGTTTTTCGATGCTGAAATGGCTAAAATTTGAGTTGCCTTCAAAATGTTTGCCTTTAAATTTTGATAGCAAAACAGCAAAACTTTAGAGCACTTGAAGTTTTTCTAACATTTCATCAGCATTTCAATTTATAGCTATTTTCTTTTTTGCACAATCATTATCATCTTTTTCTACAGCATCGTGTTCATTTTCATTTAACTCGTTCTTGTTTTTGCTGCTCTCATAATTTTTGCTGTCAACAAGTTTTTGATTAATGAATTAGTTGGTTGGCCGCTAGTTGTGGGCAAAACTCCAAAATCATTTTAGCTCCATGAAGTTGCATTATGCACTGAACTTAGTTTTTTTTCTTCAAACAAGTATCTATGGAATACATTTTATAGAGCAGTTTTTGCCTGCACCAACATAGTAATCATCATTATCATCATCTGCATCATTAAACCATCTACTTCATCGTATCTGTGTCTGTATCTGTCTAACTATTTCTATGTCTGTCGTTTGCCTCATTGTATCTGTCTTTCTAATAATATATCTGAGTTTGTATCTTTCTGTCTGCATGTCTTTCATTTCAAGCTTATTAAATTAAAATCGCATAACAAATAAATTTTGCGCGCATCGGCAAAGTTTTTCAATTTAAAGTTTTTTTGAAATCATCACGTAACAAGAAGAATCTGTTGTTGCCAAAGTATTAATTATTGAATTTTATCATAACTTTATTTGTGGTTGACGGCGAACATCTTAAATGTTTTTATTTCCAATTTATCTCTCTCTGTTCTCCTTCTTGTTGTGAAATTAATTATTTGATGTTTATTTGTTGATTTTTTTGATTATTTGGTTTGAAAAAACTTTTACAGCTTGATTGATTAAATTATTTAATCAGATCTGTTTAAAGAGAAAAAAAAACTTTTTTTTAATATTAATGTTTAAGCCAGTTGGTTATGTTACAAAAAGTGAACTTTGAATACAAATTGTCTCAGATTTCAAATTTTCAAATCTGAGAGACCAAAAGCTCTGAGATGAAAACTTAGTACCAGGTTAGTGCCTTTTTAATGGTATATCATTGCCTAAGATCGGTATAATTTAGCATAAAGTATGGAAAAAGACCCTTGAATGACCCGTGAATTTTCTCGAGGTTATCTTAAAAATAATGGCTATACTTTTTAAACATTTCTAATAATGGATACACTAATCGGTGTAAAATTTAATAAAGAGTTGAAGAGGGCACACGGAGCAAATAGCAGCTTTTAATGTGTTTGAAGGTAAACAAAAAATGTTTGTTTATGACGGCTGCAAATAAAGTTTGCGTTAAAAATGAGCAAGAATTTGTTCCGGCTTGAAATAAATATGCATGTGACATCTAAATGGAGCGAGTATGATAAGCATGAGTTAATTAAAAATGTGTAACTGTATGTCTATATAGAGAGTTAAGTTTGAGTTACCAGTACAAAGCTGAATTTACCCATTTAACGAGAAATAAACTCTTGCGTTACCAGTACGAAACTGTACGATTAAACCCAGCTTAACTCATTATATATTCTGATGTTTTTATGACTCAATGTAAAAAGTGCCTAAAAGTACACTACAAAATAATATAAATGTTTATAATCAGTGGTATTTTTGATGAAAGAAACTTTTTTTTACAAGAACTGTCAAAATAGAACAGCTGATTTGTTAATTATACAATTTATTTTTTTAACTATATGTTGTTATTTTCTTAAAAAAATGAGTAAAAGAACTTCGAAAAGGAATTGGGCAATAGTGGGGAAAGTAGTTTTCATCCAAATATGGGCAGAACTTTCGCATAGCAAGAAAAAACAAGTCAAAAAAGTCTAAAGTCGGTCTAGGCCGACTATGAAAATGGGCGTGTCCGTGGGCGGATGAAGCGTATATTTTGTATGCATTTAAATGTTGATGAAAAATTTACAAATTGTGCCTTTATTGTGCTTTCGCTATGGGAGCTGGGCGAGTTCATGGACGGATTACTCCCAATTTTTGAACACACCTTAGTTTTGGTATAAAATACATACAAACAAATTAAATTTCTCTATGACAAACATAACCTTATTTATTGAGTTTTAAACTTTTTGGGTTGTATGGGAGGTAGGCGTGTCCGTGGGCGGATTATGTCCATTTTTCAAACCCATCTTTGTCATGTCATAAAAAACATATATGCCAAATTTTAGCTCTTTAGGTTAAACACAGGCTTATTTATTGCGTTTTCAATTTTTGGGTTGTATGGGAGGTGGGCGTGTCAGTGAGCGGATGACGTCCATTTTTCGAAGAAATTTTTGTGTTGGTATAAAACACATACATATCAAATTTTATTGTTATAGGTTAACTATGAGCTGAGTTATGCAGTTTTAAATTTTCGCGTTGTATGGGAGGTAGGCGTGTCCGTGAGCGTATGATGTTCATTTTTCAAAACCATCTTTTTTTTTTATAAAAAACATATGTGCCAAATTTAAGCTCTTTAAGTTAAACAGAGGCTTATTTATTGCATTTTCAATTTTTAGGTTGTATGGGAGGTGGGCGTGTCCGTGAGCGGATGACGTCCATTTTTCGAAGACATCTTTGTGTTGCTAGAAAACACATACATATCAAATTTTATTGTTGTAGGCTTATTATGAGCTGAGTTATGCAGTTTTCAATTTTCGCGTTGTTTGGGAGGTAGGCGTGTTCGTGAGCGGATGATGTCCATTTTTCTACACTATCTTTATTTTGTTATAAAAAACATATGTGCTAAATTTTAGCTCTGTAAAGTAAACAGAGGCTAATTTATTGCGTTTTCAATTTTTGGGATGTATGGGAGGTAGGCGAGTCCGTGGGCGGATGATGTCCGTTTTTCAAAGACATCTTTGTGTTGATATAAAACACATACATACCAAAATTTATTGTTGTAGACTTATTATGAGCTGAGTTATGCAGTTTTAAATTTTTGCGTTGTATGGGAAGTAGGCGTGTCCGTGGGCGGATTCCAAGAATATTCAATAGTGCAAATCCTTGGGTGCATATGACCATGTGTACCAAGTTTCATCCAATTATCTCGACTCCTTCTTCTTATCCTGTGTTTACGGACAACACACAGACGGACAGACGGACGGACGGACGGACGGACGGACATAGATATCTCGACTCACGTGGTGGCGCTGATCAAGAATATATATACTTTTCTATACCGGACTCGCTTCGTTCTATGCGTTACAAACGTTTGCACAATGTTAATATACCCAGATGGATCTTATGATTGAAGATTAAAGACTAAAGTCAACTTCAGTAACTTTATCTTCTATAGAAGTAGTAAGCTACTATACTAGTAAGCTACTATACATTCTTACATTACTTTCAAATGCTATTGAAGCCAAAAAATGTCAATTGTTTTCATTCTTAAAAACATTGATACAGTAACAAGGTCTGTCTACCTCAGAATCTAGCTCTCTTAAAATATGTTCTTCGTACTTTTCTGAAACAAAGAAAAATTTGTCCAAAATTTTTAGATTATTGTTTTGATTTTTCGAAAATAGTTTTTTGATTTGTTTTGATATTTTTATATAAATGACAGATTAAAGCTACTTGAAAATAAAATTAAAAATATTTTTTTGAAAATTCCTTGGGAGGTCAGTTTTGATATGGTGACAGATTCTGCCTTATGATTGTATCATGTTAAGAACTGGGTTTTCTGTTGAACTTTTTCTTATGAGCTATATAATAGAAAATAAATAAAGAGAAACTCGCCTCTGCAAGAGAAACATTCGATTTTTTAGAATGTGCAATATTTAATGAACGTGTATTTAAAAAAAAGTCAATGAAGAATTTTTAGAAAGTAGTGATTAATATTTTTTTTTTTATTAGATAGATATGTTTGATGGATTTAATGCAGAATAAAAAACTACAAAAATTGTATAAGCCGCTTTTAAAAATAATTCTTTAAAGTACAATGTGTATATTTTTAAAAAATATATCTTTAAAAATCGATCGGTTTTTGGGAAATCCGGTGTTTTACTTCGATTTTTAGTTTCAGTTGAAAACCAAAATTATAAAAACCGATTAACCGAAAACTAGGTTTTTTTTTGTCAATGTGCCCATCCCTAGTCAGAATTGCCAAAAAAACACTAAATGACAGTTTTGACTCTGAGAGTGAGAGAGAATTGATAGCCCTGCAGCTACCTTGTTCATTCTACCATGGTTTGAAATAAATCTTGAGCAAAGAATCCGAGCATATTTTGTTTAAAATTAAATAAGCAAAAAGAGAGAGATATACTCTTATAATTCAGAGTCACAAACAACAATTGTTTGCATCTAAAAATGAAATATTTACAAAAAATATTCTCTCAAGAAAAGAAGCAAGACAAGATAGAACAATTTCAAGCAAAAAACAAAAAATGTGCTTGCATCTAAGCAATACATGTTTAGAATTTTAAATTTTCTCGAGTTCCGGAGAGCTACAAGTTCTGCGTTTTGTTCGTGATGGTCTTGGCCTGTGAACAGTGTTGTCAAATTTTGATAGAGATCATTTACATTTTCTCCATACTTTTTAAAAAGTTGTTCGCAATGCATTTTCCCTTTTTTTTTGCCTTTTCAAAAGTATGTAAAAGGAAATAAAATCAAAACTTTTTATTTTTTGAATGTCTTATTTAATTTTATTCAATAATAATTACACTGTCGGAACTTGAAAAAAATCACATGAAAACGCCGTGATACGCAAACTTTGTTATTAGGTCAAAGAATTTAGGGTTTTATCGGTTGTTTTGAATCATGTCAAACTCTCGAGATATTCGCAATTGAAGTTAAGTGGCTTTTATACCCTTGTTTAGCTATACTTTTCTTATTTTTGAAGAAAAACCACCTCGAAACACATTTTGAAACTTGTTGAAACTTAACATTGATTATCGTGAATTTTTAGGCCTGTACAATTGATTAATTTTTATGAATTAATGATCACCTCACCTGAATTCGTCAAAGTCCTGATAAAAAAACTTCTTCAAAATGTCTCGACTTCCTCGTCACTGTTGCCATCATCAACACATGTGAAATGTCAAAAAAATTTGACATTTTTGAAAATTCGACCAACACAATGATATTGTCATTCGAGGTGCGACTTGATGCATTGAATACTACCCGAAATTTTGTTGTAGTGCTTTCTGTCTTCATTACCGCATGATACGGCAAATAATAATGAGATGGTGACCTTTCAAATCTTGGGGCTTTGAGGTTTTTTCCATGGCACCCAATTTCAGGTACTCATTGCATCTTGAAATAGATAAGCAAGGACCACAATCTTAAGCCGTACCAGCGGTTCATAGCTATGAATCTGGAGGAGTGGTTCAGGACAGTACTACGCCATTATTAATATTTCAACTGCCTTTAAGCTGTTCATATTAGACATGGGTAACGCAGTAAAAATTGCAGCGCTGAGCACTTACTCAAGCGCAGTAAACTGTATCAGCGAAATGCGTTAACGCAATTGCGTCATGCCGCTGTTGAAAATATTATGGCATCTGTATCAACAAGACGAGTATCAGCACAGAAAGTCTCACAGTAGAACATTGCATAGTGCGTTGAGTCATGTGGTAAAGAACTCATACATATAAAGTAAAAAAACATCAAAATCCTTTACAATGTTTAATGTTATGGCTATATTCATTAATAAGAATATAATAAATAGTAGCTAGTATAAAATTTAACTAAATAAAATGCAGATTTCAGCATCCACCAACAATTAAAAAACCAAAAATTCCAGCAAGTAAGCAGATGGTTGTGTTTTTTATCATTTAATCGAGCTTTCAAACAGATACATACACATTTCTAGTGGGCAAAACAAGTTTGAAGTTCGATTTAAGTTTGCTTATACTTTTGAAATCGAACATGTTCAATTTGAAATAAACTCACACATGTGTGCTCAATCATCATCCAATCAGACATGCTCCAAGAGTTCATGCTTAACAGCATCTTCCCAACAACCTCTTTTCTATTTAATACGAGCATAATTTATTTTGTTTGATTCAACTTTCTGTCTTTTCCAACTGTGCTCGATGAACCGTACAACTTGTACATTTGCTTTCAATGTTTTTCTTGCTATTGGCTTTACTTTGAGTGTTGCATTTGTATTAATGCGCTATTGCGTTACTTTTTTTAAAAGAAGTGTATCAACGCAATAACGCATTTAAATGCTTCAACTCAATAACGCAACGCAACGCTGCGTTACCCATGTCTAAAGGGTGATTTTTTAAGAGCTTGATAACTTTTTTTTAAAAAAAAACGCATAAAATTTGCAAAATCTCATCGGTTCTTTATTTGAAACGTTAGATTGGTCCATGACATTTACTTTTTGAAGATAATTTCATTTAAATGTTGACCGCGGCTGCGTCTTAGGTGGTCCATTCGGAAAGTCCAATTTTGGGCAACTTTTTCGAGCATTTCGGCCGGAATAGCCCGAATTTCTTCGGAAATGTTGTCTTCCAAAGCTGGAATAGTTGCTGGCTTATTTCTGTAGACTTTAGACTTGACGTAGCCCCACAAAAAATAGTCTAAAGGCATCAAATCGCAAGATCTTGGTGGCCAACTTACCGGTCCATTTCTTGAGATTAATTGTTCTCCGAAGTTTTCCCTCAAAATGGCCATAGAATCGCGAGCTGTGTGGCATGTAGCGCCATCTTGTTGAAACCACATGTCAACCAAGTTCAGTTCTTCCATTTTTGGCAACAAAAAGTTTGTTAGCATCGAACGATAGCGATCGCCATTCACCGTAACGTTGCGTCCAACAGCATCTTTGAAAAAATACGGTCCAATGATTCCACCAGCGTACAAACCACACCAAACAGTGCATTTTTCGGGATGCATGGCCAGTTCTTGAACGGCTTCTGGTTGCTCTTCACTCCAAATGCGGCAATTTTGCTTATTTACGTAGCCATTCAACCAGAAATGAGAAATTATGAAAAAGTTGCCCAAAATTGGACTTTCCGAATGGACCACCTAAGACGCAGCCGCGGTCAACATTTAAATGAAATTATCTTCAAAAAATAAATGTCATGGACCAATCTAACGTTTCAAATAAAGAACCGATGAGATTTTGCAAATTTTATGCGTTTTTTTTAAAAAAAAAGTTATCAAGCTCTTAAAAAATCACCCTTTAGTTCATATGTGAAAATACCGACGGAGCGATGTGAAATACGTCACTGTGGTGTGAATATGACCACAGCATGCTGCACTCTCACACTCGGGCCCAAACAGGTCGAGCCCATTACCATATGACTGGTATTGACTGCGAACAGGTACTCATAGACCGTGAGTCACGGTTGCGTCATCGTCGAGGGACCAAATCCCGAAGCGGCCTCACTCCACAAGAAAATGGAGGCTCCCAACTTGTATGTGAAATTTTCGTGAAACTTAATTCCAAATCTTACTGATCTGCATCCACTGTAACCTTATTTGACAGGATATATAATTTTTTTGTTACAGCAATGCAAAATTTGAGTTTTTTGATTTACTTTTAAAATGAGGATATAAGAGAATAAAGACTAAACCAAAAATTTAAAAAACCACAAACTTAAGTATTCTTTGCATACAGCACACATTGTATTTTTCATGTTTCTTACTTACATTGTTTAAAAATTAAAATTATTTATGTGCAGTAAATAATTTTTAATCGTTATCTGATAAGATTTTTCTCAGATACAGAAATTAAAAAAATTATATCCGGAGGGGTGAAAAGAACCACGAGATTACCTTTGTTTCTAGTTTTAAAATAATCAAAACAAGTAAAGAAAGTCTAAAGTCGGTCTAGGCCGACTATGAAATACCCTAAACCCACTTTTCAAAAACAAAAAAATTTTTATTGTAAATGGGCGTCTCCGTGGGCGGATGAAACCTATATTTTATATGCATTTAAATGTTGATGAAAAATTAACACATACCAAGTTTTATTCCTGTAGCTCACAGTTATTGCATTTATTGTGGTTTCCCTATGGGAGGTGGGCGTGTTCATGGACGGATTACTCCCAATTTTTTAACACACCTTAGTTTTGGTATAAAATACATACATACCAAATTTAATTTCTCTATGACAAACATAACCTTATTTATTAAGTTTAAACTTTTTGGGTTGTATTGGAGGTAGGCGTGTCCGTAAGCAGATGACGTCCATTTTTCAAAACCATCTTTGTCTTGTCATAAAAAACATACCTGCCAAATTTTAGCTCTGTAGGTTAAACAGAGGCTTATTTATTGCGTTTTAAATTTTTGGGTTGTATGGGAGGTGGGCGTGCCCGTGATCGGATGACGTCCATTTTTCGAAGACATCTTTGTGTTTGTATAAAACACATACATATCAAATTTTATTGTTGTAGGCTTGTTATGAGCTGAGTTATGCAGTTTTTAATTTTCGCATTGTATGGGAGGTAGGCGTGTCCGTGAGCGGATGATGACCATTTTTCAAAACCATCTTTATGTTGATATAAAACACATACATACTAAATTTTATTGTTGTAGGCTTATTATGAGCTGAGTTATGCAGTTTTCAATTTTTGTGTCCGACCGAAACTAAAATTTTGGCCGAAACCGAAATTCGGCCATTTTTATAATTTTTGGCCGAAACCGAAACTGAATGTCTGCGTGTAAATTTTTTTAAAAAATATTTTATTCTGTTAAATATTTTGTTGAAAGCTTACAAAAACATAACTATTCAAACAGATTATAATAACGTATATATAGTATATTCTTTGAATATTTTAAAATCAACTTAAAAAAAAATAAAGAGATCATTTGTAATACCACTTTAAGGAATTTTTTAGTATTTAAAGGTAAATACCTTAATATTGTAATCTTAAAAAAAGAGCTTTTTTCACGTTTTTGTTCTACTTAACACCATTCAAAATTTTGATGAAAGCGTGAATTCACATCTAAGAATGAACTTGTGAACTCACATCTATGAATGAAATAAATTAACCGAATATTCGGTTTCGGCCATATAAATGCCGAATAGCCGCAACTGATTAAAAGAGCTGAAACTGGCCAAAACCGAACACTAGTTATATCGAACCTGTCCTGTGATGGGTTAAACAAGAACTAACACAGGACCGGTCACTTTAGGGTCATTGACCTTGCTTTCGCCGTAGTGTATAATTAAAATATTTAATATTAAGTATTTTTCTTAAAAATGTTCATTCAAAATACACGAAATAAATAACTTGTTGTTAAAAATAACTTACTATACAAATCACAAATTTTTATAAGTACACATTAGACTGGGTCAAATGCTAAAGTATTTGGGATTTTGCGTGCCCCCCCGAAATTATAAAATATGGTTGCAAATGAAATAATTTCAGCTATTAAAAGTTCAAGAATTGTCGAAACCGGCCCGGTTCTGCTGAAAAAACCGGTTTTTTGGCGATTTTTATAAGACATTTTTGAAAAAAAAATTATGCATTTGAAATTTGCGCCAAATTAACATGACCATCTACATTGATGTAAAATTTTGTGATAAATCTGATTCTGAACTTGAAATTACCGAATACTTTAGTCCGATGCCACCAAACTCACTCAAAGTCCGAAATTTTAAATTTTTTCATACTATTTTTTTTTCGTGCTTACCCCTTTCAGTAATCCTCATGATTTTTTCAAAACTTTTGCAAAAATGCAATTTTGACCATTTTTGGAAAAGTTACTATTTCTTTTATAAAGTGACTTTTGAAAGTAACACAGTAAAAAATGTTGTTTCACCCTTTCTAGAAATTAGATAGCTGTCGAATTGCCAGTTCAACCAAAATAAACAATTGAAGGCATCAGTTTGTTTGAAATCAAAACATCTTTAAAATATAAATTTTCCGCGAATCTCGCTTTTTAATCGGTGAAAGTCTGCGGTGTTTTTCGAAACGAAGGTTAGAAGGGTCGTCCAAAGTTGAGGAGCTTCCATGAGGCCTTTTGGTCCATTAAGATTACCTTATTTGAATATGTTTAACCCATTGGTAGTGATTCCCAATAAACCGAATTCCTTCTTATTTGTGATCTTTCATCGAACCTTTTTGTACTCTTAGTGAACTTCCATATATTTAACAATAGTGTGTTCACTTGCTCCTCCAAATCTTTGAAAAATCTATTTCCTGTTTGTGGGTGCGTGATTGTTCTATAAAAGTCTGGTGCCTTAAAGCCATTTAAATTTGCCATCACACCAATAGGGCAGTGACCTGTTAGGACTCCCACCAGTATCCGGATTTCTCGTTTTAACAAAAGCAGAAGGCTCTTAGTTCTGTTCTCGTTTTGTTCTAGCCATAGCCTTTTAGGTAAATTGCAGCCACTTCTAGAAGCACAGTTTATGTTGGTATTACCTCTGGCTTCAGGGTTGATGCATCTTTTGACGATACTTATTGGAAGATCACGTCTGTACACTAAGGGAAAAAGTTATGTAGTCAGTACAGATACAGCTATGTAAAATCAATGCACTGCAACTTGTATGAGAACGCAACAAGAGCAGTATTTACTGAGTAAAGGGAGCGTGTACTGACTACATATCAATTTATTCACTTTTTAAAATGAATAAAAAATGTATTCAATACATCATGTTATGTGTTGAATACATAGCAGACTTCAATAGATACAAGCAACGTGTACTCAATCAACGTGTTATGTAATTTTTTACAAAAACTTGGGTACATAAAATATAGACTCAGTACACGTCCCTCTTATACGATTGAAGTGACACATTTATTCAGTACATAACATATGGACTCAGTACACGTATCTCTTGCACTTCGGCACACGATTTTGCTGTTTTATGACATTCGTTTCTTGATTTTCAAATAAGCAACACCTCTAAAGCCTCTAGAAAATCAGAGCGGGAATGAGTTCATCCACTGTACTCTAGAACAAAAGCGATGATTGGATAAGAATTAAATGGCTGGGTTTCTATAAGTAATTGCCAATTATTTTGTGAAATCTAGTCATTTCTTTATAAAATTATTTATTGCATTTGTTGAGAGGGTGCTTTAGGCCCAGGCATGAATTGTGTATATTTCAATACATGGAATTATGAACAAAAAATATATAATGAATACATTATGCATGTACTCATTGCATAAAATTATGTTTTTAACATATGTAATGAGTAAATGATGTATGTACTCATTATATAAATGTATGCACTAAAAATATGTAATGAGTAAATTATGTATGTACTCATTACATAAAATTATGCATTTAAAATATGTAATGAGTAAATAATGTATGTACTCATTGCATAAAATTATGTACTCCAAATATGTAATGAGTAAATTATGTATGTACTGAGTCAATAATTTATGTAATACGTACATAAGATCTTTACTCATTACATAAAATTATTTGTAACAGTTTGCGATGAGTACAGTGAGCATGTACTCACCACATACATCCATGAATTCACGACACATATTTATGCGTTGAGTACATAAAATTCTTTATTGACTACATAATCGCTTGAAAGCATTATGTAGTCAATAAAGATTTCAACATGTACTCAATACATGAAAAATGTAAAATTTTTGTGTGCAGAAAACTATGCGATGAGTACATAAATTTGTGTATTGAGTCCATAGGTTTTCCCCTCTGTGTACTCAGTTGTTCACGTATAAAAGAATACATAAATGAATAATGCCCGATTTTTCTTTCTCTTTGACGAATTATGCTGATTCGGCCATGCAAACATTTCATAAAAAAAATATCATATAAAAATGTCATATAAAATACCCAAATTCGTGCACGAATGCTATCAGAAATGTTGGACAAGTTTTCAAACCATGAAATTTTTATTTTTATTAAATCATCTGCACTTTTTCGTCAGCTTTTACTTTTCTTACATATTTTTATCCTGTTTACGGCTGTCATGGTTCTACGTTTATGATCCCGAAACAAAGCAGAAATTCATTGTTTAGAGATTTCAAAATGAGCAAAAGTTGTGCACATCCAATCAAATGGTCGCCAGTTTGTTCACTAAAACCCAGTTTTGTCAGATTTCGGTAGAAATCATTTACGTTTTGTGCATGCTTTTCAACAAGTTTTTGTCACGTTTTTCCCTTTGCATTTTCCGTTTTTCCCCTTTTTAAAAAGTATATAGCTAAAGGGCAATAATATCAAACATATTTATGGAGATCGACCCACTGTATTGTACGTAACAATCGAGTGCAACTTAAATATTTTCTTTGTCTACTTCCAAACCTATTCAATTGTGATATTTCATAAATATTTTGGCTTGTGGAATATAATTTTGTACTTTTTGACGACAATTCCAATAATTCAGGTGAAGTTTCAGGCTTAAACATATACTTCTTAAATGCATTTAAATATTGGAATATTTGACAACAAAAATTCTGTTTGGTTGTCTTTTTATATGGGAACATGAACTTCAGACGTTCGGAGTCGGCATAAAACATGTAGGTCCAGTTCTCAGTCAATTGTGTGCAAACATTTAATAAAACACACAACACAATTGATCATAAGAAGCTCGGACAAAATCCTTTCAAGAGCTAAAATGGTCAATTCGTTTTTGTTTGTTCTTTTCGTCTTTTTATATTATAATATTTTTCAAATAAAAATGCTCCCAACCTCATTTTTCCTGTTTCAAATCATGTTTATCCCAGTTTTCCTTTTTAGAGCGGAAATTCCCGTAAAACAAGGAAAAATCCCTCTTCTGGCAACACTGCTAAAATCTAACATGTCACCACTTCATGTTCTAAAGAAGCTTTATCTGGCAGTTTTTATTCTCTAAAGTTTGCCATTATCTGCATAGAGTTGACGGCTGATCATAAAAATGTATTTCTTTTGAAAAAAATTTCTTTGTCAGATGATGATTCGAACCCGGGACTGCCGAGTATCGTTAATTCGCATGTCACACACTTAGTACGCACGGCCACGGCCGCCATTACTTATCAGATAGACAGATATAAAACAATATCTTTGAGCTTATATCCCTGTTATCCTTTATGATAAGTTAAGTCTAGAATTCAAACTCGAAATTTTTAAAAATTTGTATTTTGTCATCATGTAAACATACTTGAGAATAATATATATACGTATATGGAATAATTTTGATTCAATTAAAATTGACAAAAATAATAACTTACACTCAATCAGTTGCTTTATTTTATCAAACATCTCCTGACAATCACATAAATCTCTCAACATATCTGCTATAAAGTCGGACAAAAGCCATTTAATCCGATGTTTATATGCCACACCAGCAACACACAATGACAGCAATCAAACACTTCCCTTCCAACACGAAAAAACAGAACAAAAAAAAACAAAAATTTGCCATATGACAAAATTACCACCTAAGCCCACGCTTAGATATCATCAATCTAAGCATGTAGAAAAGTTGCCATACAATTTTCAAGCATTGCAAATCCTTGTGCGTAGCAATTGTCACTGACCCCTATTTGCTGATCTTATCCGACTAGAATGGACCTCCTATTGTGCGATTTTCATACTTCAATTGAACGCGTACATGTGACACATTCGAAAGGACATTCGACACATGTATTAAAAACCTCTAAATGTGTTGCAATAAAATCATTATAATTGCCCTTAGAGCAGGCTTTATCCCTGGTTATGTTTGATTAGCACGTTTGCACTAAGCCATTCCTTCCTTTCTTCCTTATGCACTTATATGACAGGCATATGCATTGGCATGGGTGTGTGTGTGTAAGTTGCATTTCGGACATGTACCCTTATTATTAAAGTTGGCGATGTTAAAGTAATTGTTTACTTTTAATTATAGACCTACACAATTTGTGTGATGTTGACCCAGAATGGGAGTTAAATTACAAAAGAGTGTATTCGAGAGAAACTCAAACCAGGAAACAAGAATGGACAGTTTCGAAACTCTTTCTCATGTGTATAAATACAGATTGCTTTAAATATAATTTTTTTTTTTTTTTTTTGTGAAAAATGTGTGTGTCTTCTAATTTTTAAATTTTGTCTTCAATTTTTTTCCCCTGTAGTAAAATAACACATTTCTTGTGGAATGCTTACCACCAAACAGTTTTCTTTTGCACATGTTTCGTCTTACAACTACCATTTAGCCTAGTATTGTACTATTTAAATATAACGAATTACTTATAATAGCGTACCTATTCATAAAGTAAAATCCAACAAATTTAACCGACTTATCCCTTAAATACCTCAACAAATTGACGCATACAATGCTAAATCCTTTAATGCCTGCCTGGTGCACATTTTTCAAGCACACAACAATGAAAATCCCATAATTAAGGGATGCATGCCTGCAGGGGGTGGGTGGTATAACAACAATAAACTATGCGTACGTGTACGATATACATGCTCTATTATGGTCTGTTTACATTTTAAGAGCGACTCGCGTGCATCTGTTAGTAAAAATCTGAATGAATTGTAATATTTGTTTATTATCTGTTGAGGACACTTAAATGTGCCATTTAACGTATGTAAGTGTGTGCGTTGTTTGTATTTTTCATGATACACACTGTTTTAGGGTATGCTTAGAAATAGCACTGTTTATCTTTTAAGTAAATTAAAATGCATGGCACAGAGATTTTTGACTGTACAAATAAAGGCAAATATTTTTTTAAATTTTCGATATTTGCACAAATGTTAAAATTTTTGATCGGTTTCAAAGACAAAATTTTGATTCAGTTACATTGTTTTGATGATGTGTTGGAGTCAAAAGAGCGGCTAGTTACAAAAGAAATATTTTAAATTAATTTTTACTTATAGGATATTTTTAAAATTTTGACGGTATATCTTCAAAAATAGAATAATATTTACTCATGATAAGTATTGAATTTCAATTTCATTGTCTCAATATTGATTTTGTTTTGAAATCAATTTAATTAAAGAACATTTTTTTTTCTAATAAGCAGTTAAAAATTATAAGAGTAGGTTTAAAAACATGCCAAATCTTTGTGTACTAAGTTTGTCGAAATTAAAGTTTTATTATTTCTTTTTATTTATTTGTATATCAATAGAAAATATTTTATTTCACTAGCAATTTCAAATAGGATAAGAACAACCACTTGATGAACTGTTGCAGACGTTTTTAACACAGCCTCAATGGCGCAGTAGGCAGCGCGTCAGTCTCATAATCTGAAGGTCGTGAGTTCGACCCTCACTTGGGGCAGTTTTTTTTTATGTTATAGTTATATGTTTTTTTAAAGATTTTTTAAAGTTTTTCTCGCTTTTTTTCATATATAGTCGCATATATTTTAATATATCTTGTACACTACTTGTTCAATGCTAATAATCACGCCTATCAAACTAAGCCTAATAACATTTCTAATTTTCTACATACATATATGTTATGTTTATTTTTATTATTAATATTCGAAATTAGTACAGTAAGATTCATGAATATCTTTAAGCGTGTTTTTGTACATGGCTCATTCCATACAGACAAGTGTGACGTTTTGACTACTTTATCGTGCTGAAAATGGTATTAACCGGTTAAAATTTTAGCAATTTACAATAGGGTATTTTAGAAGATGCCCCAAGGTTTCAAAATGCTAAAACATAATGCAGTTATTTTTACTAGTTTTATAGTTACATTCGCTTAAACACCTGGGACGGGTGTGACGAGCACAAGTTTAAAAACTAAAAATTCTGAGTTTAACATAACAAGTTTTGAAGAAAGAGGAAGAGACGGAAATGAAAAGAAAATCTATTTCTTTAAAAAAAAATAAAATTTTTATCTTAAAAACACATAAACGCGTGCATTAAGTTTTTGTTAGTAATTTTTTTGTAATTGAAATGAAAAATGCAGCGTGTTGCACCAACATTCATTCAAATGTCCAACAAGTCGGACGGACCGGCAGAAAAATCAAAAATTTTTTATTTTCATCCAACATGTTGGATCGATCGTCATTTTATCTTACGCATGGTACTACTTGTCGTACAACATGCCAGGTGTGGTGACCGTGGCATGCAGGTTTGCTTGGCTTTGCATGCCCGGAGCCCGAAATCGATTCCCATGATTTCAATAAAAAATGTTTTAAATCACCACCTCTCTGTAGACTATGGCAAACCTCAAAGAGTAAATAATGACATGTAAAGCTTCTTGAAGACATGAACTTTAGTCGTTCGGAGTTGGCATAAAACATGTAGGTCCAGTTCTCGGTCAATTGTGTGCAAATTTTAAATAACACACAACAGCATTTATGATAAGAAGCTCGGTCAAAGTTCTTTCAAGGGCTGAATTGGCCAATTTGTTTTTTTAAGTTCAAGTGGTGTCGAGTGCCCCGAAATGTCTATTCACCATCGTTCGGTACAACTGGCCATTTTCGCAACCTCTATGCATGAAATTTAGCACTTGGACTTGAAGTTACTCCCATATAAAGTCCAATTGACACAACCGCTGTTGCCTCGTGACCATGCACAACGTCGTACATTCGCTGATTGGGCACTGCAAATGGTTGCTGAAGATGATGATTTTTTTCAAAAAAAATAACTTTCGAAAGAGGCTCATTTCCACCTTGGCGGCTATGTTAACAAGCATTGAAGCCAATGCATCCACCGCGAGTCACTGCTTGATGCGGTTTATGGGTCGGAAGCATCATCGGGCCGTTTTTTTTTTTCGAAGAAAACACCCAAAATGTCAACTCTGAGCGGTACCACACCATGCTGGAGGACTATTTTGTGCCGGTGGTTGAAGGTTTCAACAGCACGGCTCTACAACACACACAACTCACCTCAATTTGCACTATTTGTATTGCAAATTGCCAACTGTGTAATTTCTCGTCGAGATGATGTGAATTGACCAATCAGATCATGCGATATAACGCCATTAGACTTTTGACGTAGAATTACGTCTTACAGCGCGGTTTGTATGGGGTCGTTTTAACAGATTTTTTCAAGGTCATTAGGCAACGTTTTTGGCGAATACTTTAGGGTATACCTACAGGCTTTAATACTCTTCGTTCAAAGGTAATATATACACTTAAATATCAGATATATCCTGCGCTGAATGAATATCTAACTTTGGATTTTGTCACTATTATATTAAAGTCACAAAATAGTAAAATATAAGAAGAAAAATGCATGTTTTTATATAAGAAAATCAATCATCAGCTGCTTATGTGCCTGCTGCTTTCTTTGTTTGTCTTTCGTTGTTTATGCTTGTATGCTTTGGTTTTGCACGAACTGATTGGTTCGCTTTGGCAGCATTGTAAGCATTAGTTCGCATTGGGTTTATGTATGCACTACTGTTCTAGTATACTAAGTGCTCTATTTTGAAACCAGAGGTCATGAACCTCTTTTCAACTCAGTCAATGAACTCAATCTGTCAAATTTAACGAAATGGTTCTGTGATCCGGTTAGATTTAACTCTTATGAAAAAAATGAGTTGGATCATATTTCTTTTTATGCTTTTACCCAATAGATGGCGTAAAATTTTAATTTTTGCTTATAATGCAAATTAATTTGGATTCCACATCCCACTAGCACTAGCTAGTGTAGTTTGCAAACTATGCATCGAACAGAAAGTGTAGCTAGCAAACTAAATATCAGACAGAGACGAGAGGAAAGGACATGTGCTCAGCGAGAAATATAGTAACCATACGATTTTTTAAAAATCGGGGTTTTAATTATACCCCCACGCGTACTGCGTAAGAGGTATATTAATTTTGTCACGACGTGTGTAACACCCAAAAGGAGGCGTGGTAGGTATGGAAAAGTATATATATTCTTTCTCAGCATCACCACCTGAGTGAATCGGATGAAAACCACGCCTACCTCCCATACAACCCCAAAATTGAAAACTCTACAAAGAAGCTAATATTAAAGCTACAATACTGAAATTTGGTATATGTGTGTTCTATGTCAAAACTAAGATATGTTAGAAAAATGGGCGTCATCCACCTACTAACACGCCCACCTCCCATACAACTCCAAAATTGAAAAATCTATAAAGAGGCTAATATTAAAGTTAAAAGACGGAAACTCGGTATTTGTGTATTCAATGTCAAAACTGAGGTGTGTTAGAAAACTGAGCGTCATGCACCTATTAACACGGCCACCTCCCATACAACCCCAAAATTGAAAAATCTATAAAGAGGCTAATATTAAAGTTACAAGATTGAAACTCGGTATTTGTGTATTTAATGTCAAAACTGAGGTGTGTTATAAAATTGGGCGTCATCCACCCATTAACACGCCCACCTCCCATACAACCCCAAAATTTAAAAATCTATAAAGAGGCTAATATTAAAGTTACAAGTCAGAAACTCGGTATTTGTGTATTCTATGTAGAAACTGAGGTATGTTAGAAAAATGGGCGTCATACACAATCTAAGACGCCCACCTCCCATACAACCTCAAAATTTAAAACTTTATAAAAAGGCTTATATTTAAGCTGCAAGAAAACAATTTGATATGTATGTATTTTAGACACATAAAAATAATAAAATCTTTCAAAATCTCTTACAAAAAGCTCTCCAATTTAAGATTCTTCTACCCATAAGAATCGGCCGTGGGGGTATTTTAACTTCGGCCAAGTCGAAGATATACCTTACTAGTTTTAATTTGAAATAAGTAGTTAAACTGACTGTAGCTCGCAAACTATATATCTGGCAGAGACGAAAGTGGCACCAATGGAAAGTGCATTTAGTTCGCCTTCTTTTCAACTAAGTCAATGAACTCAAACTTGACTTAACAAACTTAACAAAATGATCGAAAAAATTTGAAATTTTGCTTGTTTCTTTTTGCTTGCTCATTTAATCATACTTACTTTTTAACTTTTTCTTTGTTTTGGCCTCGATAAGTAGTCCATAATTGAGTGTTATTCATTTATTTGTTAGTTTTCGGAAGATCAATAAAAAATACGTGCAAATGGACAAAACAATCGGACCAAAGAGACAAAGTAGAAGAGGTTACAACTTAAACGGAATTCTACGTCTACACTTACGATACTATTGAAACTGTTTCTTTTTGGTTAACGTTGGGGTGAACTTACTAGATAAACGCAAGCATCTCAGCGTATAATAGATGCTTTGTATAGTGTAATTTATATGATCAGCACAAGTTAGTCCGGTATTAACATAAAATCCTAAATTTTTCACTCTATCAACTATATCTAAGCTTTTACCATCAAGGTAAATATTTCGAATTTGAGTGAAGTCAAATTTTTCCCTAAATACAGGAAGGATGTAGGATTTATCAGCATTGAGACAAAGATCATTATTGTCTGCCCACCTAGAAATAGCAATTAAATCTTCATTTAGTCTATAACATAAGTCTTCTAATAGCCCAATTCTGTTAGATGAATATAACTGAATATCATCAGCCATATTATTGCATTCAGTAAAAATGTCATTTATGAATAAACTAAAAAGTAAAGGTCCAAGAATTGAACTTTGCGGTACCCCAGCTCTAAAATTCTCAAAGACAGATATTTTATTTTCAACTTTTACTCTTTGCATTCTTCCATCTAGGTAGTTGGCAATTAAAGAAGCGGCACTATTGCTAAAACCATACAAAAGTTTTAGTTTTTGAATTAAGAGGGAATGATTAACTCTATCGAATGCTTTCGAAAAGTCAAGAAGGCAGAGAAGAGGAATGTTACTAGAGTCATAGTTTATTCTAATATCGTCCAATATTTTGAGCATAGCAGTCGGGCAACTATGTCCAGCACGAAATCCTGATTGATTGGGTGATAAAAGCCTATTAGAATGTAAACATTGACTGATTTGATTACAAATTAACGATTCACATATTTTGGAAAACGTGCAAAGAATACTTATAGGCCTAAAATCTTTCACAGTAGATGCATTACTAACTTTGGCAATGGGGATAACTGTATCAAGCTTCCAAGTGTTCGCCATTGGAGCCCATTTGGCATGGAAGTCCTGAACAACTCTTATGTATTAAAAATAGTCCTGAGCATAAATTCAGTACATAAATAATTTTAAATCTAAATAAAACATCTCTAGACATCTAGATACTTATAAATATAAAATAAGATAAATAAAATATTAACAACAAATTTGCTTACTAAAAGCACGACTTACATACTTGCCATTCAGTTGCTTTTTCTATGAAAATAGCTTTCGAATAATTTGGCTTCTTTGAACAGACTTACATGAATATATATAATGCAAGAGCTTTTATCATTTCCTTCACTCCTGCCAAAGCCACAAAAAGCATTCATACAAAATCGTATGTAAGAATTTATATTTAGTTGAAGATGTTCATAGTTGACAACCAATTAAACGCATATAATTTGAAATTCTCTCATAAATTAGAATATATTCAGATATGCAAAATTAAGTGCCTTTCACAGCAACCCTATTTTCAGTGTTGCTAAATTATGAAATCCTATTTAAAATAGTTAATTGGGAATTATGCCAACCATGAAAAGGTTTCCAACCAGCCAAATTATCACTAGCTGAAAATATATTTAAGACAGTTGCCAGAGACATAGAAGCTACCAAATATGTGCCTCATTAAATAGTAAAGAAGTGCACTAGTAGTAGAGCGCGAAAACCTACCTGCTGGTTGCCATAACATAGCTAAGTAAGCCGCGACGGAAACCGGAAATAGTGGCAGATAACAACGAGAATAACGACAACGAAGACGAAAACGACAACGACAACGATATGCAAAACTTTGAAGCTGGTAGATTAATGATTAATCATATGGTTAGGCTTGGAGTTTTCAAGAGTCTTAAGACTGGCTCTTAAAACAATGTATTGTGCGCGTATGTGTTTATGTGTTATTGTGTGAATATTTTTGTGTGTGTGTGTTTGTCAAATGAGCTCATAACAATTTCGCGCTCTTACATGTTTAACGCAGCATTAAATGATAATGAAACAGTAACTGTCGCACACACACACACACACACAAACACACACACACACCTGTATTCGCCAAAAACAAACATACATATTCTGAAAACAAACATACACACATTATAGTCACGTACAGCATTAAAACAGTGACAAAATCTAGTCGAAACTTAAGTGAAACCGCACACTAACAACAAAGAGGCTGCTGGAGCTCCTGAGCTACGCAGTATCCTAGCAGCTAAGGAAACCATTGAGATATGCCAGCAAGTTCAATACACTAAAATGTAACGAGATTTTAAAGCAGCTCGCATAGCTAATTTGTACAAAGATGTCGTCATTATCGGCAAATATTAAGCATGCACTTGCTTTAGCTACTGCCAAAGATGCTGTTTGGTTGCGCGTGTATGTCTCATGCTCATATTCGAATCCTTATCGATGTCATCAACCTGAAGCAGCAACGCATTTTCGTATGCAAATTTGTACACTTTCATTTAAGTGGGAGCTACTTTGATTATCTGCATACGTGTCGATAAAGCAGTTCAGTTTAGTGCAGCGCAGCGCAGTTCAAAAGTGGCATTAGTTGTGCCATTAACTGTACCTTGCCAACTTAAGTGCACTTTTGGAAGCTTCTGCTTTTTTGTTGCTACTTTTTTTTTGTTCTTTCGTCAAAACTTGTACGTTTCTTAAGATAAGCAAATGAAGGTTTTGCTTTTATACATTTACTAAAGTTCTTGAACATTTTTAAGCTAACTTGCTTATCAGTTTGGAACCAAAGGGAGAGCATCTTGCTCAATTGCTTTACATAATAATCAAATGTTTAGTTTATTTTAATTTTACAAGATGACACTGATGCTGATGTTTTAAAATAAAATACACAAAATAAGTACTTGAACTAAGGTCGTTAAGAGTGACATCTTGTTAGCTGTTCTTATCTGAAGCACATACATTTTTGTTGTATATCGTTTTGTTTAATCGTTCGATTTTCATTGAAATTCTTTCTTAATTTTACTTACAACTTCTATACTTATAGTATAGTAGACCGTCATATGACGGGAAGGTATTCAAAATAATAAAGTAGCTTTCAATATGACAAAATTTTTACATTCAGCTCAAATGTTGTTCTATTCCAGTCGTCGTCAGTGCGTTTTTACTGATATATACAAATACATTTTTTGTGCATACTTTTAGGCTGACAATTTGTCTGACAAGAATGAACAGTTTGAGCGATATTTGGTGCGGAGCAGGAGTTATGTACAGTATGACATAACAGGTTCTGGTTCTGGTTGAAAAGGTTTTAAAAAACATAGCATTAACCATTATGAACAGTTTGAGTGATTTAGGGCACGGAGCACAACGCTTGTATTTCATATATTCGGTTAGGTTAGGTTGATGTGGTTGTCTCTCGTTGGAGTGTCACATAGACCATATGGTCCTTAATGGTACTGGTTGATGAAAGCCTTGAGGTTATTAATGGAAATCTTCAAAGATTTGCGCCTTATTCTAAGGATTAAAAAAAAATCTTAGGAGGAAATTGTTGTAGCTGCTATCTATGGTAATACCCAGCTTTATAGCGTGGACCGCCACCACGCAGTGACCTGTGAGGATTCCCACTAATGTTCTGCTGTCCCGACGGGTGCGTGCCAGGATAAACGAAGTTCGTTTTCCGCATTGCACATGGTTTTCGATATCTTGCATGTTGCCGTATCTTTCCATCAACGACTCACTGCTTGTTGCGCTCCAGTTTCGTGGTTTTTGTACAATTCTTGTATTGAAATAGCTACGTGTTCTGTGAACTCTGATCCCAGCCCCGCACCTTCCTTTGCTAGTCCGTCTGCCATATCGTTTCCGTCAATGCCAAGTGGCTTGGAACCCAAAAATTGCACACTCTCTTTGAAGTGTCCAATGCATTTAGTGCGTCTTTGCTTGCTAGGACATTTCTGGACTTGACCGTATCGGAACATATGGATTTGATTATCGCTTGACTGTCAACAAAGATGTTGATTAAAGAGTGATGAGTGTTTGCACTAAGTGCTATCTCTGCGGCCTTCCTGATGACAAAAACCTTCGCCTGGTCGCTTTAAATATGGCTGGAAATATGTCGTTAGGTCCTAAGAATTTAAATTCTGTGAAAAAATTTATAGCCCACTGGATTTGTCTGGTATTATTAAGTTCTACGGAGTCTGTAACGGGATTGTCCAATCTTTCTCTGTGGCGTAAGTGTTTGAAACTTCAGTACAGCCTGGAAAATTAACTTTTAGAAACACATCTAGAGATTCCTGACTGCGTTCCGTCCATTCACCACAGTTTTTTCGGACATAACTCTGAATGGAAGGCTGTTTTGAGAGCAGCTTTCTGCGCCTTGCTGTGACTGTAGTTTTCTCAATGCTTGAGCAGAAGTCCTTCCGTGAGGATCTTTTTGTTTGCCGGACATTGCTTTTGAAAAGTTTGAGCCTTCATTTCTATGCTCCCCATATTTCTTCTTGGTCAGCTAAGTTAGAGAGTTTGAAGAAATCTTGTAGATTGCATCTTAGCTCTACAAGATCAGGACTCCTCCATAGTGGGCCGATTTTTCGCTTCGTTCGCGTTTGTCTATAAGAGGAGTTATAGGTTCTTATAAGTAGGTTTAAAAGAGCCTTTAGAGACCTTTCAATGTTGGATTGTTTATTAATGCGTTTTGGGAATGTAGTTTGGTCTCAATGATTCTTCTAAATCAATAGGGGCTTCTAGCATATTAGACGACAAAGTCGGATGGAAAACTAACGGAACAATTTGATAGATCTTTCAATTAATTATTAATTGCAAACTCTCAAGCGGAACACTTTTGCGGAATGGCTTGAAAATTTTTGGCTGTGCCAATAATTGATCAAGTTTTGAAGAAAGAGGAAGAGACGGAAATGAAAAGAAAATCTCTTTCTTTAAAAAAAAATAAAATTTTTATCTTAAAAACACATAAACGCGTGCATTAAGTTTTTGTTAGTAATTTATATGCATTGATTGAACGTTGTTTACTCGCTGAAAATCTATTTGAAATGAAAAATGCAGCGTGTTGCACCAACATTCATTCAAATGTCCAACAAGTCGGACGGACCGGCAGAAAAATCAAAAATTTTTTATTTTCATCCAACATGTTGGATCGATCGTCGTTTTATCTTACGCATGGTACTACTTGTCGTACAACATGCCAGGTGTGGTGACCGTGTCATGCAGGTTTGCTTGGCTTTGCATGCCCGGAGCCCGAAATCGATTCCCATGATTTCAATAAAAAATGTTTTAAGTCACCACCTCTCTGTAGACTATGGCAAACCTCAAAGAGTAAATAATGACATGTAAAGCTTCTTGAAGACATGAACTTTAGTCGTTCGGAGTTGGCATAAAACACGTAGGTCCAGTTCTCGGTCAATTGTGTGCAAATTTTAAATAACACACAACAGAATTTATGATAAGAAGCTCGGTCAAAGTTCTTTCAAGGGCTGAATTGGCCAATTTGTTTTTTTAAGTTCAAGTGTCGTCGAGTGCCCCGAAATGTCTATTCACCATCGTTCGGTACAACTGGCCATTTTCGCAACCTCTATGCATGAAATTTCACTTGGACTTGAAGTTACTCCCATATAAAGTCCAATTGACGCAACCGCTGTTGCCTCGTGACCATGCACAATGTCGTACATTCGTTGATTGGGCACTGCAAATGGTTGCTGAAGATGATGATTTTTTTCAAAAAAAATAACTTTCGAAAGAGGCTCATTTCCATCTTGGCGGCTATGTTAACAAGCATTGAAGCCAATGCATCCACCGCGAGCCACTGCTTGATGCGGTTTATGGGTCGGAAGCATCATCGGGCCGTTTTTTTTTTTTCGAAGAAAACACCCAAAATGTCAACTCTGAGCGGTACCACACCATGCTGGAGGACTTTTTTGTGCCGGTGGTTGAAGGACAGGGCATGGACGATATGTGGTTTCAACAGCACGGCTCTACAACACACACAACTCACCTCAATTTGCACTATTTGTATTGCAAATTGCCCAACTGTGTAATTTCTCGTCGCGGTGATGTGAATTGGCCAAGCAGATCATGCAATATAACACCGTTAGACTTTTTTCTGAAGGATTACATGAAGGATAAAGTCTATGTGAATTATCCGAAGACGATTCCAAAGACGATTCCGAAATTATTACCACTGATGGTAATATTAAAAAAAAATTTTACCAAAAATATTACCAAATGCAATATTAAATTATTTTTTGGTCAAAAAGTCCCACAAAAAAGGGCGCTAGAGGCAATTTTACAAAAATATTCTGGAAAAAATTGGAAATTTTTGTTGGAGTGCCACTATTTTTTTTCAAATGAAAAAGAAATTCTGTTTACTATTCAGGTCTTTCAGGTTCCGACCAGTTGAGCGGAGTTACTGACAATAAAGATAGGCAACTAGACCTTGTATTTTCTTAAGACTCAGATAATTGTGCAGCTCCGCGAGTGGCCATCCACTTTCGAAAAACTAATTTTATAAAACTTGATTTCTCAATCAGTAGAACTGATTTCCAACATCTTTTCGATACTGCTTATGAAAGTGTTGAAAATGCTGTTGCTCTCTACTATGACAACATATTCGACTGTTTCACACAAACTGTCTCCTTTACAAGGCAAAAGAACTTTTCGTCATCTTCTTCCTGGTACAATAAGAAACTACGTTCACTACGTAATAAAAGGCACAAACTTTGACGCACTAGTTAATTTCTTGTACTTCAATTGACCTTACAAGTTATCTCCACGCCTATAACCTATTTTCTACTTGTTGGCTCATCCTCTTTTAACTCTCTTTCAACTTTCTATTTCTCATTAACTTTTCCAAAGTTATGGAAGAACTCGTACATAATACCTTAACATAAAAAATGACCTACAACTTGTATTTCTAATAGCAAAACTATTGAAAAACTGTCACCCAAAAGTGCATATTATCCATGACATTCTCTTCTTCCATTGCAAATGTATCTTTCCTCCTAATCAACATGGCTTCCTCAAGGATAGATCGACTACCACTAACCTAACAGAATTTCTTTCAAACACGAAATTGATGCAGTTTCCACCGACTTCAATTAAGCGTTTGGCAAAATCTCGCACACAATCATACTTCTAAAGCTTAACGCCTTGAAGAACATCTCCAACCTCCACCAAAACGTATTTCATTCTCGGCAAGCCAGTTTCCTCTCATCTTTCCTCTGTTAGACCCATCCTCGAATATGCCAGTTAGGTTTGGTTTCCCATCTACAGTTATATTATGTTATGTTATGTTATGTTATGTTATATTATGTTATGTTATGTTATGTTATGTTATGTTATGTTATGTTATGTTATGTTATGTTATGTTATGTTATGTTATGTTATGTTATGTTATGTTATGTTATGTTATGTTATGTTATGTTATGTTATGTTATGTTATGTTATGTTATGTTATGTTATGTTATGTTATGTTATGTTATGTTATGTTATGTTATGTTATGTTATGTTATGTTATGTTATGTTATGTTATGTTATGTTATGTTATGTTATGTTATGTTATGTTATGTTATGTTATGTTATGTTATGTTATGTTATGTTATGTTATGTTATGTTATGTTATGTTATGTTATGTTATGTTATGTTATGTTATGTTATGTTATGTTATGTTATGTTATGTTATGTAATGTTATGTTATGTTATGTTATGTTATGTTATGTTATGTTATGTTATGTTATATTATGTTATGTTATGTTATGTAATGTTATGTTATGGATATGCATATGCAGCACTTCAAATAACGTAACATAGCATAACATAGCATAACATGGCACTCTGGTCATAACATTCTTACCAGCTTACTATGTCTTGTTTTGGCAAAGACAAAAGAAAATGAGTATTAGAAGTGAAGAACGCTACAGAAAGGATATCAGATAACAAAAAGATAAAATTTTGGACAGAATTCAATACTATCTTCAATACGTGAATACTAACGGAAACCTGCAATAAGATTAAAATTTAATAATAACTGCTTTAAAATAAATTCACTTAAAAATTCACTCAAAGAATACAGTACAAAAATAATGCGTACATTTTCTAGCAAGGATTAAATTTTAATTTGCTTGAACAAAGCTATGACAACAACTAAATTTCTTTAATTTCCTTTGGATCATACGAAGAAATAAAAAGGAAGAAAATTCACTAAAAAATTTAGCAAAAGTTTGTGTGCTTTTAGGCCATTTAACTAATTGCATTAATGCTTGCCGAAGAAATGCTAGGATATTTACTCGAGGGCTATTTAAACAAGCTCATCAACATCATTAAAATTTCTAGCACTCTCGAGGGTATTGTGACAATATTTCCGTTCAATCTTCATCAATCATCTTAGGCAAATTTAATTTATATAGACTATATCAAAAATATAAGCTCAAAAGAAAAGGATGACAGCATGTTGAAAGGACATAAAATATACAGCAGACAATAAAGTGTCTGTTATGCTTAAGTGACAAAAAAAAAACAAAAAAAAAAGCAAAAACTAAACTGAACTCAACTTCGACCGAACAAACAAACAGAGCTGCTAGATAAACATAACATTTTTTTTAAAAAACATATAATAAGCGAGCATACTTTTAGGAGCCACAACAGTAGCTAAGGGTATCAACAACATGATGATGAGACAACTAAATCAACAACTAAACAGCAACAACAACAACTCTTAAGCTCTTCACAATAAGCAACATCATCAACAATATTAAACTCATCAGCAACAGCAGCCTCATGCTCATCCTTCAGCAGCAACAGCAGCAACAGCAACACCATGATGGACAACGCTTCAAATTTTGCTTGCTTTGGGTTTTACTGCTACTCTAAGGCCATTCTTTGCAGCAGCTATCACAGCATCATCATCGCTCATATCATACTCAACAACCACAAACTGACGAGCAAACAAACAAACAAACCAACAAACAAACAAGCAAACAAACAAACCAACCAACGAAAGTGTTATCGACGCAATCTAATGAAAACATCCTCTTAGATTGACCCAGTTTTTGGAGTAACGAAAAGAAAAAAAATTGTTCTAATGCAAAGCATGCACTTTGAACGTATTTTTCTTTTATGTTGTTCATAGCAATGAATTTCGCACTAAAACCAAAATAGAGCAAGCTTAACTTAGATTTTTGCCGATAACTTTTTCAAAATATGCACAAAAACAAAATTCACTCTTGCCATAGTTTTTGTTTTTTTTTTTTTCATAGCCACCTCAAAGTGGGTCAAAGAAGGCAACTTTGTTGATGCCTTGATTGGCTTTTAAGTACTTGCCACAGAGCTTTGATATGAAGTGTAACAAGTTTTAATTGAAATGGCTCAAGAGCGGTTGGCCCAATTAATTTTGTGTGGTTTTACAACGCATAAGTCTTAAATAACATTTATGACGTTACAAAATCAAAATTGGCGATGGTTCATAAAACTTATTTAAATGTGAAAAAAACATTTATGACTTTGGGTCACAACGACCAAAAGAACTGTTTTGTAAAAAGTTCTTTTTTGGCACTCGCAAATGAGTAATATTTTCGTCTTAATTGTTTATTCATTAAAAAAGAGTGCACATGAACTGATTACGAAATAAAATTTTCAATAGAAAAGCTTATACCAACATTTTCATTATGAATTCATTAATAAAGTGAGGCATTTTGGGTGGGACCAGGGAGTTAAGCCGAATCTCACTCACTCTCATGTGGAGGAGTGGGGGTTCTCGCAAAGATTACATTATTTTTATCCGCTAGAAACATTGTAGAATTTTGATATTATTTCAGAATTTCTCATTTAAGAATTTTAATGTTCGATTTTTATACCTTTAACCTGTATATTTACTTTGTGTAAACGTTTGTTACAGGGAATTGAACCCGCACTGTCGCAACTGAGCATAGAACAAGAGTCGGAAGCGCTACCATTATACCACATAGGCACATGATAAACAGGCAACAAAATGTAATAAATTTTGAACGCGTTTTGGTCCGTATCTAGTATATCACAAACACAAACCATGTTTTTCAATTATTTCCTTTTCATCCTAAAAGTATGCACAGAAAATTTTTTTCTTTAAACTTCTAATAAAAATATTTAGGCTACACGCGAAATTTTTGTGTGGAGAAAAAGCAACAGAGTGACAGATATATATTTTCCATATTATCAAATATCTTTTTTTTTTTTTTTTAGACTAAACCAACGCTCAGGGGATGCCCCCTATAAATGCGCAAGCATTGTGTTGGTTTCGAAGAGAGGTGATAGTTTAGTAGGAGGGTGGAAAGGTGGAATAATGACGGTGAAGATTTGTTTTAAATTTGCACAGCTTGAATCCGTCGGGAAACACAGACGCAGGTAGACTATTCCACAATCTTACAGTGCGACCAAAGAACGAATTATTTCTGAAATGCGAAGTTCTGTTGGACACAGCGGCAATGGTACGGGGATGGGCTTGAACAGCTGCCCTAGTGGATCTAGGAAACACACGTGCTGGTGGCGTCAGGCCGTGTATTTCCCTTGAACACTTCCCGTGGTAATACCTATACAGAAGGCTCAGGCAACCAACATTGCGTCGATGTCCAAGAGAGTTGAGGGACGATGAAATATTTTCATCCCCTATCAAATATATCGTACGACGTTGAATTCGGTCCAGAAGCTCCAAATAAGATCTTGAAGCCCCTGCCCAAATGTGCGAATTGTACTCCATTTTAGGCCTAATATATGTGGTGTAGATAGTGCGAAGGTCAACTGGAGTGAAGAATTTCTTGCACCGTTTTAAAAAACCTAGACACTTGGCCGCTTCTTTCAACACATCGAATATATGATCATTCCAGCGAAGATCGGATTGTATCGATATGCCCAGAACGCCAAGAGCTGCTGACTCCGCAATATCCACACCGTTCATATTAAGGGGTGCTAAGGGACAATTCACTCGCTTGTGGGTTAACAAACAACATTGGGTCTTGCTTGCATTAAACTCGACTCTATTAGCAAGACCCCACTCGGAGATTTTTTTCAAGTCGCTAATAAGTGTTTCATTCATATTTTGCCTCATTCTCTCAACCTCCAAAGAGCTCGGGCGTTTTTCAATGGAATAAGAATGACAAATGCTGCTGTCGTCCGCAAACGAATGAATTGGGTTATGTGTCAACGACAGAAGGTCGTTGATAAAAACGAAGAACAAAGTTGGCGAAAGGACTGAACCCTGCTGTACTCCTGCATCGATGGCGTGTTTATTGGAAGAAATACCGTCGATCACGACACGAATCGATCTGTCTTTGAGAAAACATGTGATCCATCGAGCAAAGTTACTACCGACACCATATGCAATTAGTTTTGCCACGAGTGCTTTATGCCACACTCGGTCAAACGCCTTTGAAATATCTAGAGCAACAACCTTACTCTCACCAAAAAAGTGAACACAATGGTTCCACTTCTCTGTCAGATGCGCCATTAGGTCACCAGTAGAGCGACCCTTACGAAAGCCATACTGACGGTCACTGAGCAATTCGTTGTGCTTCAGATAGTTCATCAGGTGGAAGTTTATTACACTCTCCATGACCTTGGAAAGCGCAGAGCATATCGCAATGAGACGATAGTTTGCAGGGTTCGTAGCATCACCCTTTTTGGGTATTGGCTGGACATTCGCAACCTTCCAACAAGATGGAAATACTCCTGTCCTGTAGGAGATGTTGAAGAGGTTATGCAATGGCCGAGCCAATGTAGAAGCACACGTTTTAAGCACAATTGGCGGTATGCCATCGGGACCAGAGGCTTTTTTGATATTGAGATTTGCGAGAACCCTTTTAACTGATCTTGTTCGAAAGTAAATCTCCTGCATTGCAGATGATGCGATCCCAACAAGAGGCAGTGGCTGATTGCTAGCCGGGATTGTGGAGTTCTGTGCAAGCAATCCAGCCAACAGGTTCGCTTTATCAGCCGGGTCAGTGAAGATACGGTCATCTTTTAAAAGAGCTGGGATAGACGAAAACGTCTGATTCTTTACTCTTTTAACAAATGACCAAAAGTTTTTGCTCCCTTTGGGACAGAGAAGAACCTGTTCTCTGACGCGAGTCTCGTGCAGAAACTTTTCGCGCTTTAAAACTGCATTACAGCGATTCCTAGCCTTGATGCGAAGTCTTTTGGTATCAGCATTCTTATTAGAGTGCCAATTCTGAAAGGCTTCCTCTTTGGACCTGACTGCAATCCTGCAAGTCTCATTAAACCAGGAGTGGTCTTTTGGTTTAATGCTACGCAGTTTATTGGGGATGAAAGACCTCATACCCAATAAAATAATTTCTTGCACCATAAGAGCCGCGGCATTCACGTTTCTATCAGCGAAACATAATTTCCAATTAAAGTTTCGGTAAAAATTGTTTAACGCAATCCAATTTGCCCTTTCATAAAACCAGGCTGTCCTCTTCGGGGCTTTAGGCGTAGAGGGGTGTAGGTTAGAATATGAAAAAGCAGCAGATATGGTACAGTGGTCCGAATTACTAAGAGGTGCGTTGACACTCACATCATATTTTTCATGATGAGAAGTCAGAAAAAGGTCTAGGATTTTATGGCTTTGCAGACCAACTCTGGGCATGTAGGTTGGTTCTTTCACTAATTGAATCAATTGGTTCGATTCAGCAAAAAGCTCAACATATTGCCCTTCTGAAGTTGTTTGGCCCTAGTGACATAACCAAGCCGGGTTGTGGACATTAAAATCGCCGGCAACAACGATTTCACTGTCAAGAAACAACCCAAAAATATGCGTAATCGAATCAGAGAGAGAGTCCAGTTTGTTAAAAGTGGATTCTCTCCCTAAATTCGAACTTCTATATACGTAGCAGAAGTGTAGCAAATGCGAACGGACCCTAAGCTCAACCCACATAGAGCTAAACTCCGGATCGGCCACACTCATACCCGGTTGGCAACGGTACGCTACATCTGCACGAATGTAAAGGGCGATGCCCCTACGACTAACTTTGTTCACAATATAGCTATATCTGTAGCATTCACGAAACTAATGAATTCTAAGTATCTCAGACTTGTTTAACCCTCATTCGACCGACGAGTCACCCTGGTGACTATTTTACTTTTCTCACGCAAAAAATTATATTTTGAACAAATTATGTTTATTCATTTTCTGTGACATCTTAAGCTAATAAATTTAAATACAAAAAAAAGCAAAATAAAGCATTTCCATATTTGTCTTTCTCATCTGGTACATGTTAAAAGTTTTAAATCATATTTCGGCCGACGAGTCACCCGGGTGACTACATAAAAATGTATGAAGCAAACATGAAAATTTTAATTAAACTAAGCAAATTTAGCTCGAATTCAACTGTTTACTGTTCACATGCTGGTAAAAATGTCACTTGCTGGCAAGCAGGACACAAGAACTGACTAGAAAATTGAAAACTGGTACCAGGGAAAGTCTTTTGCACATAGATTTTGTGCTGGTTAGGGTTCACAACCCGTACCACGGATAGAGCTACCTTGATCGTTATGTGAGTTATTATATTATATACTAGACCGGATCGAAATTTAGATTCTGCCGGTCGGGGTCTCAAAAGTTAGAGGAACTCATTAAAATGATTTCTGCATACTTTTTTTTGAAATCGGAGAAAAACCGCCGACGCAATTTTGATTCTCCTCAAGGTCCTTTTTGGTAAAAAAAAAACATGTTTTTTGCTTGTAACTTTTTATTTTTCACAGAACTCATACAGAACTCATCTGCTAAAATATTAATATACTACAAAAACTTTAAAAATTATGTTTCATTAAACTCTTATTGACCACCAAAAATAGAATTTTTTGATATTTTTAAAAAGACATTTTTTTCCACTTTAAAAGACACATTTTTTTCTAGAATTACATAAAGGATTATTGTTGGAAGTGAATGAAAGTTTAAAAATAAAAAGTTACAAGCAAAAAACATGTTTTTTTTACCAAAAAGGACCTTGAGGAGAATCAAAATTGCGTCGGCGGTTTTTCTCCGATTTGAACAAAAAGTATGCAGAAATCATTTTAATAAGTTCCTCTAACTTTTGATACCCTGACAGATTGGCATTTTTTTATCCATATAAGAATGATCCGGCCTAGTATATACTCGGTAATTTCATTGGAATATAATAAGGACCATTTTATTCACTTCTATAACTCGAATGTTTTGAACAGCTTTCAAGTTTTTCATACAAAAATTGCAAACTTATTGATAATTCTCGAGTAATAATAGTGAAAAAAACGTCCTTATATATCAATATTTACATATAGTATATTTAAAACATTTATTAGACTCTTCCTGTGTACAATGCGCGTTTCAGTTTTCCAGTAGCTGGACAGCGTCAAATAGTAAAATATTGTAAGCTTCATTATCCTGTGGTGGTGACCATGGCATGCAGGTTAAGTGTTTGGCTTAGCATGCTCGGAGCCCGAGTTCGAACCCCAGTCGCGGCGAAAAGTTTTTTCAATAAAAAAATTTTTCTGATCGGTGACCACCTCTCTGCAGACAATGGCAAACCTCAGAGAGTAAATAATGCCATGTAAAGCTACTTGAGAACATGAACTTTAGCCGTTCGGAGTCGGCATAAAACATGTAGGTCCAGTTCTCGGTCAATTTTTGAGCAAACAATTAATAACACACACAACACAATTGATCATTAGAGCGCGTTCAAAGTCCTTTCAAGGGCTGAAATGGCCAATTTGTTTTTGTTTTTGTTTTTGTTTTTCATTATCCTGTGACTTTTACTTCCATAGATATTCTTTATCAAAGATTTGGCTTGCATAGGCGGAGCCATACAGCGTTTTTTACAGCCCGTGCCATTTTTTGAGTAGAGGACCCGCTACATTGTAACTCCATACTGGGTTTCATTATTATGCGACATGTAATTCCAAAGCTTTCGATATCAAAATTTGAATTCAATGGGTGGTGCCAAGCCTCCTTGTCTAATGCTTCCACAATTTTTCCAGTGGAAGGATATGACAAGTTAGTTTGTGGTGAGTTTTCTGTGCGACTTCTAGTTTGAAAGTATACCGAAAATTTGAACTGCAGACAAAGTCCCACGCCCCTCTTAAAGCGCCCATTTAATATTTCCATTGGAACACTACTTGTAAATTGAGTTCGAATTATCGAATTCCGAGGGTGGGCGACGAGGGCTATTCGATATTGCAATTTGGATTTGCAAAATGGAAAATACCACGCCCCTTGTTTGATCGACATGAAACTTAAACATATCCACATATGTAACAATTATATAAACAATACATATATATACTTATTTAATAATAATAACTTCCGATTATTCTCAATTTTTCGAAATTTTTCAAATTTTCGAAAAATTCCCTTCATAAGGTAGAATTTATCATATTTTATAACGCAGTCACCGGGATGACTGGTCGGACTAAATGAGTTATAAAAATCGTCGGCCGAACTAGGGTTGAAAACATTTCGAGAAAATCCTTTAAAGAACATGGTGTACACAAGGCTTTGCTTAAAACTTTTGTGCTGTTATTTCGAGCAAGAAAAAAAATGTTTATTACAAGTTAAAATCTCCTGTGCTTTTTATATTGTTCTTAACTAAATTTTAACCAGTCTTCGGCAGGGACTTTCTGTGAAAATATACTTAACCCAATTTAGTTTGGTAAAGTATTGTAGGGTCAACCTCAATACCAAATTTTTTCTAATTTGTATTTAAAAATGCTGTAATCCACTCGATAAATGGCTTAACTGAAATCAGTTTAAACAGCAACTATTTAGTGTCCTTTTTCCATTTTGACTAAAACATCTGATAAAATAATCTTAAGATTTGTGATGGTACCCGTGATCTGGAACTTTTCGGAACCCGTGTTACTGCTCATTAAGAATTATGTTGATGAGAAGTGTTAGCTTATAATCAATAATTTTTTTCAAAAAAGTTTTGGCATGGCTGACAAAATTGCTGTGCTTCTAGAATTCTCAATTGGTCGTTTCTCCGCATAGGTATTAGGTCTGGTCCTGGTTAATGTCAAAAGTAATGTCATTGGCAGAGAAAACAACTACAAAGGATGTATGGTGAACAGTGTTTCAAAAGGTGCTAAGTAATGTGAAATCTATGGCAATAAGATCTAATAACCGTTAGAATTATGAAAAGAAAATTCGGACAGCTGGTTTAGGAGGGAGGTCGAAAGGGTTAAAATGTGTTGACTCGCCTTTGGAAATATATTTTAACATGTCCTATAAACAATACCTATTTTCAACCTTAGATATGTTGGTATGAAAGTGAAGTTGTGACATTTATCTCATGAGCAGAATTCCTTTCAAATCGAACACAATTCTCACAAGAGAGCAACTTGTAGTGTGACTCTCAGCTGCTTGAGAAAAAATTGTAATCTACTTTGAAAAAAACTCAACATAAAACTTAAAACTCTGCAAGTACCAAAGTTAAAAAATCTATATTTCAGTTCGTGTCCAACACAATGCAATAAAAATCCGTTAGTAGGACAAAGCGGCGAAGAATTGGACAATGCAAGATGCCACTAAAGGTTATGCGCCTTAAAATGCTATTTTTTTCTCAGCTACGGAAGTCAAGATGGCATGCGGCAGCATTAATATGGCTGCGTGATGGCGCGCGGTGGTTCTGGTGTTGGTTCTAGTGCTGGACCACAAGTTAATTCTGTCGCATGCTCAACTTGGCAATATGTTGGCAACTTTGTTCTACGCTGTTGCAAAGACTAATAATATATGTGTAAGTGTGTATGTGTGTGTGACATTTTTTAACGAGTTCTGTTCGCTTTTTTCTTCATTTCTACTTTGCGACGACTTTAACTTGGTCACGCAAGGACATTCATTCCAGTGCTGAAAACTACTGCTGACAGCATCTAAAAACGAGGTTAAGTAGTTTTCTTTTGTGGTTTTAAACAAAAAAAAAAAAAACAAAACAATTTGAAAAATTTTTATTGAATTTTTTTAAGTGGTTAAAGTGCAGTTGCAGATTTTCAAGAGCAGCAAAACGCAAAAGTTTGCTATGAATGAAATTTTTATATGGTGTGCTGTCGAGCATATATTTTTTTTTTTCAATAACACTTAATTTGGTATTTACAAGGTGCTTCATAAACATGCAAACGCTATGGCCAGTGGTGCCACCCCAACAATTTGTGTTCTTCGAGTTAATTAATTAATTGTGCCGCGTTGCTGCTCACCAGCAGCGGCTAATTTTTCGATTTATACGCACATATGTAAGACACATACGCATACACCCCAACGATAAGGACTTGCATATGCTGACTACTTTATACGCACACACATGCACACACTAGAACAACGCTTAAGCAAAAGGGACATTTTTGTTTCGACGCCTTATATGCTCATTTCTATGCATGTGCTGCTGCTGCCTTGCTGCCAACATTGAGATCCTTAATGCTTGTAATAAAAACTATTTTGTTACGGTCAGTTTGACTGTGACCGCCTAGAAGTAGGCAATGTTTCAAAAATTTGCGACATGACATTTAGTGTGTTTTCAGGCGTTAAGCGTTTGTATGCGTTCGTAGCATATAAATTTTCTTACAGCTAGTTAGTTGTTGTTCGGCACATTTTTCTTTGTGGCAAACAAGCCACAGTAATGTTTGTTTTCCATTTTTCCAATTCATCGATTACATTTGTTGTGCATATTAATTATGGTTCTTTCTGCTGCCAATGTGTAGTACACTTCAGCTCCTCCTCCTTCTCCTCATCCTTTTCATTCTTCTGCTGCACTACGCTTCCCCTCTGACAAGTTTTTATTAAATATTCATGCTTCGATATATGATTGAAATTTCTGGGTGGTTATAAAATCCTGCACTTACTTCAATTATTTTCCTGCATTTTAATGCATGTAATTTGTTCATACAGCATGCATATATGTGTATGTGTGTGTTGGCTTAACTTAGTGCTGGCTCATTAAATAGGATTAATTAAATGTCTTCACGGCCGTTATATGTAGCATGTTAATTGCTTTGATTTTGAATTATTGAAGTAACTTAATTGATTGCTTCTATTTGCAGGACACAGCAAATGAATACGCACATAGCAGTTACAGGACGAATTTTGAATGATGTAATATGACTACTCAAGTAGAAAATAAAACTCGCTGCAGAATATCTAATACCATGTCAAGCGAGAGCAAAGTTAATCTTGTCTCAAATGCGCTAAAATTGTTTTTGTGTGCCTCATTTTGACACGCATAAAAATTTATTTATGTTCTTCTGTTATTATATTAAAGTTCAAAATCAATATGGAGCATTTATTTTACAAGGTTGGGAATGATTTTTTTATATAAATAAATGGTTTAAATGTGACAAAATGGCATTTGAAAATTTGACTAAAATCAATTTTTGTCAAAAAAATCCAAAATTTTTTTGTTCGATTTCAAAAATATTGGCCTTAAATCAAAGGAATTTTATAAAAATTTTAATTGACACCAATCTCAAGTGGAACTAATAGTCGCTGGCTAAAAAAAAATGCTTTAAATTTGATTTTTTCATTAATGCTTCAATTTGAAGAAATTCCTTTGTATGCCTCATTTTGGCACGCATAAAAATTTCTTTCTGTCTTTCTGCTATTATATTAAGGTTCATATTCAATATGGAGCATTTATTTTACAAGATTGGGAACATTTTTTTGCATAAATTAACCGTTTGCATGGTTCAAAATGGCGTTTGAAAATTTGACTCAAATCAATTTTTTTCAAAAAAATCCAAAAATTTTTGTTTTCGATTTCAAAAATTTTGGCCACAAATCAAAGGAATTGTATTAAAATTTTAATTGGCTTCGAATTGAGTAAGAACTTATATTCGCTTGTTATAAAAAAACTTTAAACTTGATTATTTTCATTAATATTTCAATGTGAAGGAATTCCTTTATATGCTTCATTTTGGCAAGCATATAAATTTCCTTATGTCCTTCGGTTATTATATTTAAGTTCATATTCAATATGGAGCATTTATTTTACAAGCTTGGGAATATTTTTTTTGCACAAATTAACCGTTTGCATGGTTCAAAATGGCGTTTAAAAATTTGAATAAAATCAATTTTTTTCAAAAAAATCCAAAATTTTTGTTTTCGATTTCAAAAATGTTGGTCTCATAACAAAGGAGTTTTACTAAAATTTAAATAGGCACCAAATTCAGTTCACACCTATAGCCACTTGCTATAAAAAACTTTAAACTTGATTATTTTCATTAATACATCAATTTCAAGAAATTTTTTATATGTCTTATTTTGGCACGCATAAAAATTTCTTTATGTTCTTCGGTTATTATTATAAAGTTTTTACTCAATATGGAGCATTTAATTTACAAGATCAGGATTGATTTTTTATGTAATTTAATCGTTTGAATGTGCCAAAATGGCGTTTGAAAATTTCTTTAAAAATAAAATTTTTCAAGAAAATCCAAAATTTTTGTTTTCGATTTCAAAAATTTTGGCCTCAAATCAAAGGAATTTTATTAAAATTTTAGTTGGCACCAAATTCAGTTCGAACTTGCAGTCGCATGTTATAAAAATACTTTAAACTTATTTTCATTAATACATCATTTTGAAGAAATTCCTTTATATTTTGGCACGCTTAAAAATTTCTTTATGTCTTTCGGCTATATATTAAAGTTTTTTTTAAATATGGAGCATTTATTTTACAAAGTTAGGCAGGTTTTCAGTTTATCAATTAACCATTTTAGTGCGTCAAAATGGCGTTTGAAAATTTTACTAAAATCAATTTTATTCAAAAAAACTCCAAAATTTTAGTCTTCGATTTCAAAAATGTTGGTCTGATATGAAAGGAGTTTTACTAAAATTTTAATTGGAACCTAATTCAGTTCAAACTTATAGTGGCTTGCTTTAAAAAAATGCTTTAAGCTTGATTTGTTTTATTAATACTTCAATTTGTAGATAGTCCTTAATGTTCTCCAAGCATCAAATTTACATCTTTATCCAATATGGAGTATTTGCATAATTTTCTTGCAGCATTTCATAGTTTATGATTGTCAAAACGGTGTTTGGATATTTGTATAAAATCAATTTTTTTTTTGCCTAAAACTTCAAAATTTTTCGATTTGATTTCAAAAATTTTGGTCTCAAACCATAGGAATTATAGTAATATTTTAACTAGCAACAAATTTTGTTGGTCTTGTAATCGCTTGTTTAAAAAAAATGGTTTTAAAGTTCAAAAATTTTCCATATATCACTTTTTTCATATATATCAAAAATTTCAACGTCTGACTATGTAAATTTTTATATAAAACGAAATAACTATTACAACAGTTTTTAGTTCATCTAGTTTTAACATTCACGAACCATGAAAAACGAAATACTAGGCTTAGTTTACATGCTCGTCCTTAAATTTGTGGACTTATAGAAAGTTATTCCGCCATTGAATATAACAAGTTCTTATGCAATGCGACGAATGCTTTTAGCAGTGTTTTAATGATTTTTATTTGCTCATTGTAAATATATGAGTGCCGAAATAAATGGTTTCTGCATTTTGACCAAAATCACTTTCTTCCAAAAAATCAAAAATTTACCAAATTAAGTTTTTCATTTTCAAAATATTACTGCCAAATAAATGTGATTTTACTTAGAGCTATATTGGCATCACACACTATCTAAAATAATTTTCAACCTTAAAGTATGCACAGAAAATTTATATGGCATAAAAAGTGATATGTATAAATCGAAAAGTTATTTTATCATATTTTCTATACTAGTTTTAAATATCGTTGAATGATTTAAGCTTCATTCAATGTTAAATATTCGAGTGTTTAATTTGTGCCGTTCCATGCCATTCAATAATATTAACTGCTCTTTATTTTTCAATGCATAAAATGCATTTTGCTTTTGCAACATTTTCAGTTTCCACAACCAGCCGCCACCGCCGCCGCCGTTGCCACCGCTATTGCCTCACTCTGGAAGCACTCAATGAATGTCGAGTTGATTTCCCACGCAACAAAATTTGGCTGCTGCTGTTGCATCCGTTTCCGTTCCGGTCAGTATTACCGTTGGCGACAAGTCGTAACTCGGCGGCATACCAGCCAACAGCAACATAGTAACATTTAAATTTTTCGATTTTGATTCAGAAACGCTGGTGTCTGACTTCGACTCGCTGCTCTTGGGCACTGGTCACTAATTGGAAATTTTATGTACTTAGTTACTGCAAATGAGTGGCCAGTTGGTCGTCGCACCGACCTATAGACTGATCGTTGTTGGCCTTCTGACCAGTACAAATGTGTTTGCATGCAAATGTTGCACGATGAAAAAATTTCATCGAAATTTTGTAGGTTGCCTAGACTTGCATGTGGCTCGACTACTGGAGCCGCACTGTTATTGAACAACTTGTGCGTAATGTTCATCCGACTGCGTTGCTGCATGTCCAAGTGGTGGGTGACACTTATTTCCGTTGGAATACAGAAACGAGCACCACAACTACAAATGAAAAAACCATGCGACACTTGAAAAATTCAATCAAATTAATGCATTTTCTGCCTAAGTGACACTTCAATTTGGCTTTTAACTCTATTATTTTTGTGCTCAAGACCGGAAGAATTGCGTGCGTTGTGTGGCAATTAAATTAAATTAAAACATTTTAAATTCAATTGATTATAGATTTTTTTAATAATTATATTTTGCTTTTATTTTGTTACCATAATTTTGGTGCTTACATTTTTTTGTCGCTAGACAAACTCTAACTCAGAATTCTTAAATTGTTCTCTTTAAAACTAGCATTAAGTTATATTTTGTGGGTATTTCATATTGTATGTAAATTTACGAATTTTCTCACTGAAATCTTCGTCTTACTTCCTCTACACCTGAAGCTGTATCTAGACCTGAAGACCCATTAGGTGTGAATTGATCCTCCATTTTCCCCCTCTAGAAATGCAAACTCAATTATGAGTGATAATGGACTCGCACACAATTCCTTTCAATACTGACTGTTGTGCATCGGTCGTAACATACTTCAAAAATTATGGTTTGAGTCTAGATTTAAGTAAGAGGGGCATGTGCAAAGAAAGTGCTGCAAGGTTTCTTGCATACCTGGTTCCTTGCCATTTGTACAGTTGTCAGCAGTTGTAATACTCTGCTTTTTCGCATGGGCCGCCACCATGCAGTGACCTGTGAGAACCGTTTTCCACGTGCTTTATCACATATGATTCTCGAGATCTTGCATGTTGCCATATCTTACCATCTACGACTCACTGCTTGATTGGCTTAAGTTTCTTGTTTTTTGTGCAATTCCTGTAGTGAGATAACTACGCGTTCTATGAGCACTTATCCCAGCCGGACACCTTCCTATGCTAGTCCGTCTGCCATCTCTTTTCCATTAATGCCCCAGTGGTTTGGAGCCCAATAGATAGACCCCCCCCCTATCTTTAAAGTCCTCAATCCATCTAGTGCATCTTTGCTAGAACATTTCTGAACTAAACTATATCGGAGCACATGGATTTGATTAACGCTTGGCTTTTAACAAAGATGTTAATTAAAGTGTGATACGTGTTTGTACAAAGAGCTATCTATGCGGTCTTCCTAAAAGAAAAAGCCTTACCCAGGAAGACGTTGTAGTTGCCTTATATCAGGCTCTGAGTAATACACTGCCTTTCCCACTCCTGTACTCTTTTTGGAGCCATCAGTGAATATGTTGACCGCCCGCTGTGCTTGTTCAATGCGTGTGCACCAGTAGTTTGGTCCTAGGAGTGTTGGTAATTTTGGTTTGAGAGTTATGCGGGGCTCATATAGTCTGCGCTACTAATTAAATGCTAGCCAATTCTACAGTCAACTGAAGTAAGACGCGGTGCAGTTTTACCAGCACATGAGTTTTGGTTGTATGTCAAGAGGGTCCAAACATAGAATGATTTGGAGAGCTTTCGTTGGAGTTGATTTTAATACACAAAGCGCAGCTTGTCGCTGATTTTTTTTTTCAAGTGTTTGAGATATGTTGACCTATCCACCCCACGATGATTCCGTAGAGTAAAATTGGACGAACTATTCATTGCAGTATAGCGCATTGATAGCATTCCTCACCCTCTCATTCACATTGAGTCTCCACATCGCATCGCTGTCGAGATAATTCGACAACTCCCAGATATTTCATGTAAGTTTTCAGGATGACTCATGTGTCGGTTATTATTGGTGGTATCCGCGGTGCTATCCGACCAGATTCGTTTTCTCTGCATTGATACTAAGAACGACTGAGTTCGCTCATCTAAGTACCTCTTTTATTGTGTGCTCCATTAAAGAGCTTAATGCCGAAATGCATTTTCCAACTATAATTATGCTTTGCCATCCACATAAGCCGTTGCCTTTAAGACTCTGCACTGATGGGCTCTTCAAGCTTTTTGAGTAGTTCGTTGACAACTAGATTCCATAGTAGGAGTGAGAGAACTCCAACTTGGGCTGTTCTCCTACTTACTTCTCTAACCTGGTTGTAGAGCCCCACTCGGCTTGGACTTTCCTACAATTTAGTAGGTTGTCTGTCCCGAGGTCGATTACTGGTGATGCATCTATCACACATAATAAGATAAGAATAACCGCAGTTGATACATTGTAGAACGCACCTGAGATGCCTAAAAATGCCCGTAATGCGAATTCTTTGTGGTGATGCGCTCTCTCTACATGCACTACTACGGAGTTTAGTGCTGCCTCCTCAAGTTTTCTTGAATGTGAACGTCTCTTATATGCAGTTCTACCAACTTTTCAAGTTTTTTGAGTGAAAAGAATATTAGGTTGACAATAGATCTGGATGCAGGTGACTGTTACGACTTGATTTTGGTATTTTAACCACCCTAGCAATCCTTCAGGCTATAGGCACGTAGTCAAGTCTGATACAGCATCAATATCTTATCTCAAGCCAAGGAACGGCTTGTAGAATAGTCGTTTGCAACATGGCTGTGAATATGCCGTCCAGTCCTGGGAATTTAAATTCTGAAAAGGAAATCATACCACACATACCAAAAAAATGGCCTGTAAAATGTACTTTTAGAAGTACATTATGGGATTCCTGACTGCTTTCCGTCCATTCACCATTGCTCTTCCGGAGCTGACTCTGATTGGAGGGCTTTTCTTAGAGCAGCTTCTTCCTGTGCCTTGCTGTGCCTATAGTTTTCTCAATGCCCGAGCAGAAATTTTTCCATGAGGTTTTTTTTGCTCGGCGGATATTATTTTTGAAAAGTTTGAGCCTACATTTGTATTCTAACCCATACTTCTTCTTGGTTGGCTAATTTAGCCAATTTGAATAAATCTCTTAGGTCGCATATTTGCTCTACAAGATCAGGACTCCACCATAGTAGTCTGATTTTCCACTTCGTTCACGTGGGTAGGTTTCTATTTACCAGGCTAGTCTGGCTGGGGAAGGTAGTCTGGTGTTGCTGGGGTTTCTAAAGATCTTTTGAGCCGGTATGTAGTTGAAGCTTATTAAAGCAAATATATTTGTGGTCTGAGAAGATGGCTGTTCAAGCTTCCTCTAATATGTTACAAGAATGATAGTATTTGACATTAATGTTAGGTCAAATACATAAGAGGGAGTATGTAGGACCCACATATGAAGGTTCCTTGCCTTGTGGCTTAATACAAATAATAAACATTTTATAAGAATTAAGAAAACAACGGTGGATAAAGGCTAATGAGGACAATATAGAGGGTTTTTTGGAAGTGATCAGGAGAGTTAGTTCCAAATATGTCTAATAAGGGAAGTATAAGGGTTCATTCAGTCCAAAGACAGTTTTATGCAGAGTTTTATTGAAATGAAACTGATTCCGGAGCCGTCTCGAGGATATTTGAAAGGTAAGTTTTCCGGTATATCCAGGCAATCGATGTTGTGATGGAGGATATGTCTAAGGAAAATATTTGATGATGCCTTTCTTCTGCAATTTAGAGCACTTAAATTAACCAAACGTATAGCTCTATATGTAGGTGACTCAGCTAGGTTCCATTTCAATTAACAAAACATTGGATTTTTTAAAATGTTCAAAATGTAAATGTGAAGTGGTTCCAAATAATGGTACAGTATTTTATATGAGGCCTGAAAATCGATGAGTATAGAAACTTTCAGGACTAAAAGCAGAGCATAACATTCATTTTGTTGACAATGAAGTTAATATGGTCACTAAAGTTGAGTTGTGGGTCCTTCTTTAATCCTTTAATTCCTTAAAAAAAAAAAATAAAAACAAATTGGCCATTTCAGCCCTTGAAAGGACTAGACCGAGCTTCTTTTGATCAATTGTGTTGTGTGTGTTATTAAATGTTTGCACACAATTGATCGAGAACTGGACCTACATGTTTTATGCCGACTCCGAACGGCTAAATTTCATGTTCTCAGGAAGCTTTACATGGCATTATTTACTCTCTGAGGTTAGCAATTGTCTGCAGACCAATCAAAAAACATTTTTTATTAGAAAAACTTTTCGCCGCGTCTGGGGATCGAACTCGGGCTCCGAGCATGCTAAGCCACACACTTAATTCCTTAATCTTCTTTAAAAGAGGATTCGCTTTAGTGGTACAGAATTTATATATTAGTTTCTCACAATAGGGAAAGTTACGCTGGTAAAAATTATATATTGGCAACATTTGTAAATGTTGACAGGCAAGTGATTTAATACGCACCAGGCGAAAATGGTATTCCTGGAAATGCAAAATTTTTCCACTTGAAAAAAGAGACAATCATTAACTGAATTGATTTGACGGAAATTTTTAGGTCATCCGCAAAAAGGAGATACTGCGAGTATTTGACTTTTTATGGGAGGTTCGTGGAAAGAAGGCCAGGTGGTCTAGGTCTTGGTCGAGGCCTAGATGACTCCCTTATGGGACACCTGAGGTTACCCTTAATATACAGGAATCGACTTTATCCTTATTATACCCTAAACCTGAAAGGTCAGCGTATATTAACTTTGTGCAAACGTTTGTAACGCATAGAACGAAGCGAGTCCGGTATAAAAAAGTAAATATATTCTTGATCGGGGTCACCTCGTGAGTCGCGCTATCCATGTCCGTCCGTCCGTCCGTCTGTGTGTTGTCCGTAAACACAGGATAAGAAGAAAGAGTTGAGATAATTGAATGAAACTTGGTACACATGGCCACATGGACCAAAGGACCGCACTATTGAATATTTCTGAAATCCGCCCTCGGATACGCCTACCTGAAAACTGCATAACTCAGCTCATAATTAGCCTACAACAATAAAATTTGGTATGTATGTGTTTTATATCAACACAAAGATGTTTTCGGAAAATGGGTATCATCCAGTTGGTTTAGGGTATTTCATAGTCGGCCTAGACCGACTTTAGACTGTCTTTAATTGTTTTAATTTATGACATAGAGCTTGGGACCAGATTTTTGTTTTGGAACTATGTATATATGATGGTTTTTTTTAGTATCTAAGAATACTACACATGCTTAAACTTTTATATAATTTAGGGCTAAAAGCATTGAGATTGATGAAGAACAAGTTTTTAGTGCGATAGGAGCACTCTATTCAAGACCTTCTTTGGCTTTAATTTTAACGCTAGCCAGAGCAGTAACGCCAGCGGATTCATTTAGGTACACAGAGTCTATGTCCAAAGTAGGACTGAGATTTATGTATACAGATTTAATGTAATCTTCAAATAAATTACAGATACTGCATCTATCATCGGAGGTTTTATTAAGGTACGACGTTCGAACTGGCAGACCGTTAGATTCTCTGTTCTTATTGATAAAGGTCCAAAAGCATTTACCATTTACTTTGAGGCTGGACTCGGTAGAGATTATATATTTACAGTAAAGGAACTTGTTTAGCGTATTAAATTCGTATTTATAAGAAAAATGCATGGATCTTAGGATCGTGTTGGCAGAGTTGACTCTTAAATATTTAAAAGCCTCACTCATCCTGTTTTTCATGTTGAGGGCCTGTAATATCGTATTGAAGCGTTCAAGTTTGAAATTTTGAAAGCAAAGTTTTGCAAACCGCATAGAGTTTCGGTTAGGTATTGCAAAATATTAAGATACTTAAATATTGTTTAATTTGTTAGAATATCAAAACAGTTTCATGTTTCGAAAATCATAACAAGATGTAAGCCTTTCTTTCAAGACCTCATACTTAACGCACTAATTAATAACTTTACCGTTGACTTGAAAAAATGCACCGATTTTTACAAGCCAACAACCAAATCCTTCTTTCTAGAACAATTTGAAACACAGTCACAGTATCCTTAACAATTTATTTCAAAACTTTTTATTTTGAAAATTGCGTGCCATCAACAATTCCACAGAACTGTACTAAGAACCTAAACACTGTGTCGTATTTAATTCATTTATTTATGATCACAAAAGTTTTTTCAACGCCTTTCTTGCCCAATGCAACTAAAATGGCGCCCACATATTTTACCCTTTCCCCAACCCTCCCAACCCACCGCTCTCAAGTTCTGACTTTGTTTATAGCTTTTATTGTGTTGTGCACCAACAGGATATCCTTTAAATAATGGCAAGTTCAAGCAATTGAGACGTCTGCAAACTTTGCACCTAAAGCTTTTTGATAAACTATGGCTTAAAATAGCGAGTGTGAGTTAAAAGTGCAAAAAATACAAAACAGAAATAATCAAACCAATTTAAACCATAACCTGCCTCAAAGTAATAAAGAGCAACAACATGCTGACAATTTTGTAGTTGTTTTTTTTTTTTTATTTTTGTTTTATTGGAAATATGAAACGCATACTTCATCAATTTTTGCAACTTTTGTTGCTTGCAGTATTTATATGGATGGTTTTTACGCTGTTCTCTTGTGTATGTAGATGTGTACTAGTTTTTATTGGTTTTACTTTTTTAATATCCTTCTTTTTTGCCATTTGAGCTACCTTTAGCGACTTCGCTTCGCCGCCACAAACGTGAGTATTCTGCAAATATTGGCAATTCGGTTCGATGGTGCACAGTCTTAACAGTACTTCGTGGTGCGCCACACAGGATATCGAGGCTTACAGCATGTCGATGGCGTTTGTATTTGCAAGTCCTCTTTGGACACATTCGCAGAGTTCACAAAGAACAGCTGCTGAAATTAGCAACACGTTGTGCACGGGTGTATTTTTTATACTCTCTTTTTTAGCGTTTTTCTTGGTTTTGCGAAAGGGTCAAATGAGAAAAATCATTCACTTAAGAGATATTGTTTTTATTTTTTTTTTCTGCAATTCGATTTATTTTCATCAATATTCAATGACATTGAAATTTCTGTTGGTTTTTTTTTCCAACTTGCTTCGCTTTTACCACACAACCTTATCTTTGGCACTGAAATAAAATCGTTTAACTTTCCAGACAGTTCTATATTATTGAGTCAGTCATTCTAATCGTAACCATGTCCTTGCCATTGAACTTTTGCTATATACCGATATATTTTTTCTGCATAGTTTTTTATGCTTTGCTGCTATGTAGCGGCAAAAGTGCTTCCTTATGCCACAACATCATTCGTGCATATCCTGTGTTACTCAATCATTTCGAGTGCTGGTTTCATATCATTGAATATTTAACCAATGTGACTGAAAAGCCGGACAGCTAGCCAGGCGATTAATATTTGCATAAACACACATATCTACTCTCTTTCTAGCAGATATTGTTATTTATGATGCTCCCGGCAGGGAAAAATTTATACACTCGAGTTTATAGAGTACTAGCGGATGTTACTCGGGGTTGTGACTCAAGCACAAAAAAAGGACAATTTTTAAAACTGCTCTCGTTTTAAGAATTTTTAAATTATCAATTAAATTTTGATATTTTTTAAATAATCGTTTTTTGGGGTTTTGCCCCTCTCTACGACTAAAGTCTAAAGTGTTTTGTCTAATTTCCGTAAAACAGTACCTGCCGGGAATGATAACAAAAAAATTACATCTTCAACGTCTCGATCTGACGTCTGGTTTCTGAGGGAAAATGGTCATCCAGTTTGAAAAAAGCCATTTCAAGAAAAATTCGCTTAAAGTTTTTCTTAGCATGCATTTAGCGAATCCTCTCGATAATATAATTCCCCTTAGGAACGCGTAAAAATTGATTATTTTTAGTCTATCTCTCTCCGTTTAGGAGATATCGCGCTTTTTCTATTTTTTAATATTTTGATACAGTGCGATTCATCTCGATAATATAACTCCCCTTAAGAACTCGTGAAAATTGCTTATTTTTGGCTTATCTCTCTCCGTTTAAGAGATATCGCGCTTTTTCTATTTTTTAATATTTTGAAAAAATGCGAGTGATCTCGAAAATTGCTTATTTTTGGCCTATCTCTCTCCGTTTACGAGATATCGCGCTTTTTCTATTTTTTTAATATTTTGGAAAAATGCAAGTGATCTCGAAAATTGCTTATTTTTGGCCTATCTCTCTCCGTTTACGAGATATCGCCCTTTTTCTATTTTTTTTTTAATATTTTGAAAAAATGCGAGTGATCTCGAAAATTGCTTATTTTTGGCCTATCTCTCTCCGTTTACGAGATATCGCGCTTTTACTATTTATTATTTAATATTTTGGAAAATTCGAGTGATCTCGAATATTGCTTATTTTTGGCCTATCTCTCTCCGTTTACGAGATATCGCGCTTTTTCTATTTTTTGTTTTTTATTTTGGAAAAATGCGAGTGATCTCGAAAATTGCTTATTTTTGGCCTATCTCCGTATCCTATCCGTTTACGAGATATCGCCCTTTTTCTATTTTTTTTTTAATATTTTGAAAAAATGCGAGTGATCTCGAAAATTGCTTATTTTTGGCCTATCTCTCTCCGTTTACGAGATATCGCGCTTTTACTATTTATTATTTAATATTTTGAAAAATTCGAGTGATCTCGAATATTGCTTATTTTTGGCCTATCTCTCTCCGTTTACGAGATATCGCGCTTTTTCTATTTTTTTTTAATATTTTGGGAAAATGCGAGTGATCTCGAATATTGCTTATTTTTGGCCTATCTCTCTCCGTTTACGAGATATCGCGCTTTTACTATTTTTTATTTTTAATTTTGGAAAAATGCGAGTGATCTCGAAAATTGCTTATTTTTGGCCTATCTCTCTCCGTTTACGAGATATCGCGCTTTTTCTATTTTTTATTTTTTATTTTGGAAAAATGCGAGTGATCTCGAAAATTGCTTATTTTTGGCCTATCTCTCTCCGTTTACGAGATATCGCGCTTTTTCTATTTTTTATTTTTTATTTTGGAAAAATGCGAGTGATCTCGAATATTGCTTATTTTTGCCCTATCTCTCTCCGTTTACGAGATATCGCCCTTTTTCTATTTTTTATTTTTTATTTTGGAAAAATGCGAGTGATCTCGAAAATTGCTTATTTTTGGCCTATCTCTCTCCGTTTACGAGATATCGCGCTTTTTATATGTTTTTTAATATTTTGGAAAAATGCGAGTGATCTCGAAAATTGCTTATTTTTGGCCTATCTCTCTCCGTTTACGAGATATCGCGCTTTAACTATTTTTTATATTTTATTTTGGAAAAATGCGAGTGATCTCGTAAATTGCTTATTTTTGGCCTATCTCTCTCCGTTTACGAGATATCGCGCTTTAACTATTTTTTATATTTTATTTTGGAAAAATGCGAGTGATCTCGAAAATTGCTTATTTTTGGCCTATCTCTCCGTTTACGAGACATCGCCCTTTTTCTATTTTTTATATTTTAGTTTGGAAAAATGCGAGTGATCTCGAAAATTGCTTATTTTTGGCCTATCTCTCTCCGTTTACGAGATATCGCGCTTTTACTTTTATTTTTTACTTTTTATTTTGGAAAAATGCGAGTGATCTCGAAAATTGCTTATTTTTGGCCTATCTCTCTCCGTTTACGAGATATCGCGCTTTTACTATTTATTATTTAATATTTTGAAAAAATGCGTGTGATCTCGAATATTGCTTATTTTTGGCCTATCTCTCTCCGTTTACGAGATATCGCGCTTTTACTATTTTTTACTTTTTATTTTGGAAAAATGCGAGTGATCTCGAATATTGCTTATTTTTGGCCTATCTCTCTCCGTTTACGAGATATCGCGCTTTTACTATTTTTTACTTTTTATTTTGGGAAAATGCGAGTGATCTCGAAAATTGCTTATTTTTGGCCTATCTCTCTCCGTTTACGAGATATCGCGCTTTTACTATTTATTATTTAATATTTTGAAAAAATGAGTGTGATCTCGAATATTGCTTATTTTTGGCCTATCTCTCTCCGTTTACGAGATATCGCGCTTTTACTATTTTTTACTTTTTATTTTGGAAAAATGCGAGTGATCTCGAATATTGCTTATTTTTGGCCTATCTCTCTCCGTTTACGAGATATCGCCCTTTTTCTATTTTTTTTTTAATATTTTGGGAAAATGCGAGTGATCTCGAAAATTGCTTATTTTTGGCCTATCTCTCTCCGTTTACGAGATATCGCCCTTTTTCTATTTATTATTTAATATTTTGGAAAAATGCGAGTGATCTCGAAAATTGCTTATTTTTGGCCTATCTCTCTCCGTTTACGAGATATCGCGCTTTTTCTATTTTTTACTTGTTATTTTAGAAAAATGCGAGTGATCTCGAAAATTGCTTATTTTTGGCCTATCTCTCTCCGTTTACGAGATATCGCAATTTTTCAATTTTTTTTATTATTTTGAAAAATGCGAGCCTATCTCTGCGAGCCTATTTTGGCCTATCTCTCTCCGTTTTCGAGATATCGCGATTTTTCTATTTTTTTAATATTTTAGAAAAATGCGAGTGATCTCGAAAATTGCTTATTTTTGGCCTATCTCTCTCCGTTTACGAGATATCGCGCTTTTTCTATTATTTAATATATTGGAAAAATGCGAGTGATCTCGAAAATGGCTTATTTTTGGCCTATCTCTCTCCGTTTACGAGATATCGCACTTTTTCTATTTTTTAATATTTTGGTACAATGCGATTCATCTCGATAAAATAAATCCCCTTAGGATGAAAATTTCTTATTTTTGGCCTATCTCTCTCCGTTTACGAGATATCGCGCTTTTTCTATTTTTTAATATTTTGAAAAATGCGAGTGATCTCGAAAATTGCTTATTTTTGGCCTATCTCCGTTTACGAGATATCGCGCTATTTCTATTTTTAATTTTTTATTTTGGAAAAATGCGAGTGATCTCGAAAATTGCTTATTTTTGGCCTATCTCTCTCCGTTTACGAGATATCGCGCTATTTCTATTTTTAATTTTTTATTTTGGAAAAATGCGAGTGATCTCGAAAATTGCTTATTTTTGGCCTATCTCTCTCCGTTTCCGAGATATCGCGCTATTTCTATTTTTAATTTTTTATTTTGGAAAAATGCGAGTGATCTCGAAAATTGCTTATTTTTGGCCTATCTCTCTCCGTTTACGAGATATCGCCCTTTTTCTATTTTTTACTTTTTATTTTGGAAAAATGCGAGTGATCGCGAAAATTGCTTATTATTGGCCTATCTCTCTCCGTTTACGAGATATCGCGCTATTACTATTTATTATTTAATATTTTGGAAAAATGCGAGTGATCTCGAAAATTGCTTATTTTTGGCCTATCTCTCTCCGTTTACGAGATATCGCCCTTTTTCTATTTTTTACTTTTTATTTTGGAAAAATGCGAGTGATCTCGAAAATTGCTTATTTTTGGCCTATCTCTCTCCGTTTACGAGATATCGCGCTATTTCTATTTTTAATTTTTTATTTTGGAAAAATGCGAGTGATCTCGAAAATTGCTTATTTTTGGCCTATCTCTCTCCGTTTACGAGATATCGCGCTTTTTCTATTTTTTTAATATTTTGGAAAAATGCGAGTGATCTCGAAAATTGCTTATTTTTTTTTTGGCCTATCTCTCTCCGTTTACGAGATATCGCGCTTTTTCTATTTTTTACTTGTTATTTTAGAAAAATGCGAGTGATCTCGAAAATTGCTTATTTTTGGCCTATCTCTCTCCGTTTACGAGATATCGCGCTTTTACTATTTATTTTTTAATATTTTGGAAAAATGCGAGTGATCTCGAAAATTGCTTATTTTTGGCCTATCTCTCTCCGTTTACGAGATATCGCAATTTTTCTATTTTTTTTATTATTTTGAAAAATGCGAGCCTATCTCTGCGAGCCTATTTTGGCCTATCTCTCTCCGTTTTCGAGATATCGCGATTTTTCTATTTTTTTAATATTTTAGAAAAATGCGAGTGATCTCGAAAATTGCTTATTTTTGGCCTATCTCTCTCCGTTTACGAGATATCGCGCTTTTTCTATTATTTAATATATTGGAAAAATGCGAGTGATCTCGAAAATGGCTTATTTTTGGCCTATCTCTCTCCGTTTACGAGATATCGCGCTTTTTCTATTTTTTAATATTTTGGTACAATGCGATTCATCTCGATAAAATAAATCCCCTTAAGATGAAAATTTCTTATTTTTGGCCTATCTCTCTCCGTTTACGAGATATCGCGCTTTTTCTATTTTTTAATATTTTGAAAAATGCGAGTGATCTCGAAAATTGCTTATTTTTGGCCTATCTCTCTCCGTTTACGAGATATCGCGCTATTTCTATTTTTAATTTTTTATTTTGGAAAAATGCGAGTGATCTCGAAAATTGCTTATTTTTGGCCTATCTCTCTCCGTTTACGAGATATCGCGCTATTTCTATTTTTAATTTTTTATTTTGGAAAAATGCGAGTGATCTCGAAAATTGCTTATTTTTGGCCTATCTCTCTCCGTTTACGAGATATCGCCCTTTTTCTATTTTTTACTTTTTATTTTGGAAAAATGCGAGTGATCGCGAAAATTGCTTATTTTTGGCCTATCTCTCTCCGTTTACGAGATATCGCGCTATTTCTATTTTTAATTTTTTATTTTGGAAAAATCTCGAAAATTGCTTATTTTTGGCCTATCTCTCTCCGTTTACGAGATATCGCCCTTTTTCTATTTTTAATTTTTTATTTATTTTATTTTTTATTTTGGAAAAATGCGAGTGATCTCGAAAATTGCTTATTTTTGGCCTATCTCCGTATTCTATCCGTTTACGAGATATCGCCGTTTTTCTATTTTTTACATTTTATTTTGGAAAAATGCGAGTGATCTCGAAAATATCTTATTTTTGGCCTATCTCTCTCCGTTTACGAGATATCGCCCTTTTTCTATTTTTTACTTTTTATTTTGGAAAAATGCGAGTGATCGCGAAAATTGCTTATTTTTGGCCTATCTCTCTCTGTTTACGAGATATCGCGCTTTTTCTATTTTTTAATATTTTGGTACAATGCGATTCATCTCGATAAAATAAATCCCCTTAGGATGAAAATTTCTTATTTTTGGCCTATCTCTCTCCGTTTACGAGATATCGCGCTTTTTCTATTTTTTAATATATTGGAAAAATGCGAGTGATCTCGAAAATGGCTTATTTTTGGCCGATCTCTCTCCGTTTACGAGATATCGCGCTTTTTCTATTTTTTAATATTTTGGTACAATGCGATTCATCTCGATAAAATAAATCCCCTTAGGATGAAAATTTCTTATTTTTGGCCTATCTCTCTCCGTTTACGAGATACCGCGCTTTTTCTATTTTTTTTTTAATATTTTGGAAAAATGCGAGTGATCTCGAAAATTGCTTTTTTTTTGCCTATCTCTCTCCGTTTTCGAGATATCGCGATTTTTCTATTTTTTTAATATTTTAGAATAATGCGAGTGATCTCGAAAATTGCTTATTATTGGCCTATCTCTCTCCGTTTACGAGATATCGCGCTTTTTCTATTTTTTTTTTAGTATTTTGGAAAAATGCGAGTGATCTCGAAAATTGCTTATTTTTGGCCTATCTCTCTCCGTTTACGAGATATCGCGCTTTTTCTATTTTTTTTTTAGTATTTTGGAAAAATGCGAGTGATCTCGAAAATTGCTTATTTTGGCCTATCTCTCTCCGTTTACGAGATACCGCGCTTTTTCTATTTTTTTTTTAATATTTTGGAAAAATGCGAGTGATCTCGAAAATTGCTTTTTTTTGGCCTATCTCTCTCCGTTTACGAGATATCGCGCTTTTTCTATTTTTTTTTAGTATTTTGGAAAAATGCGAGTGATCTCGAAAATTGCTTATTTTTGGCCTATCTCTCTCCGTTTTCGAGATATCGCGATTTTTCTATTTTTTTAATATTTTAGAATAATGCGAGTGATCTCGAAAATTGCTTATTATTGGCCTATCTCTCTCCGTTTACGAGATATCGCGCTTTTTCTATTTTTTAATATATTGGAAAAATGCGAGTGATCTCGAAAATGGCTTATTTTTGGCCTATCTCTCTCCGTTTACGAGATATCGCGCTTTTTCTATTTTTTTAATATTTTAGAATAATGCGAGTGATCTCGAAAATTGCTTATTATTGGCCTATCTCTCTCCGTTTACGAGATATCGCGCTTTTTCTATTTTTTAATATTTTGAAAAATGCGAGTGATCTCGAAAATTGCTTATTTTTGGCCTATCTCTCTCCTTTTACGAGATATAGCGCTTTTTCTATTTTTTTTTTAGTATTTTGGAAAAATGCGAGTGATCTCGAAAATTGCTTATTTTTGGCCTATCTCTCTCCGTTTACGAGATATCGCGCTTTTTCTATTTTTTTTTTAATATTTTGAAAAAATGCGAGTGATCTCGAAAATTGCTTATTATTGGCCTATCTCCGTATCCTATCCGTTTACGAGATATCGCCCTTTTTCTATTTTTTACTTTTTATTTTGGAAAAATGCGAGTGATCTCGAATATTGCTTAATTTTGGCCTATCTCTCTCCGTTTACGAGATATCGCGCTTTAACTATTTTTTATTTTTTATTTTGGAAAATTCGAGTGATCTCGAATATAGCTTTTTTTTGGCCTATCTCTCTCCGTTTACGAGATATCGCGCTTTTTCTATTTTTTTTTTAGTATTTTGGAAAAATGCGAGTGATCTCGAAAATTGCTTATTTTTGGCCTATCTCTCTCCGTTAACGAGATATCGCGATTTTTCTATTTTTTTAATATATTGGAAAAATGCGAGTGATCTCGAAAATTGCTTATTTTTGGCCTATCTCTCTCCGTTTTCGAGATATCGCGATTTTTCTATTTTTTTAATATTTTAGAATAATGCGAGTGATCTCGAAAATTGCTTATTTTTGGCCTATCTCTCTCCGTTTTCGAGATATCGCGATTTTTCTATTTTTTTTTTAATATTTTGAAAAAATGCGAGTGATCTCGAAAATTGCTTATTATTGTCCTATCTCCGTATCCTATCCGTTTACGAGATATCGCCCTTTTTCTATTTTTTACTTTTTATTTTGGAAAAATGCGAGTGATCTCGAAAATTGCTTATTTTTGGCCTTTCTCTCTCCGTTTACGAGATATCGCGCTTTTTCCATTTTTTAATATATTGGAAAAATGCGAGTGATCTCGAAAATTGCTTATTTTGGCCTATCTCTCTCCGTTTACGAGATATCGCGCTATTTCCACTTTTTAATATATTGGAAAAATGCGAGTGATCTCGAAAATTGCTTATTTTGGCCTATCTCTCTCCGTTTACGAGATATCGCGCTTTTTCTATTTTTTAATATTTTGGAAAAATGCGAGTGATCTCGAAAATTGCTTATTTTTTTTTTGGCCTATCTCTCTCCGTTTACGAGATATCGCGCTATTTCCACTTTTTAATATATTGGAAAAATGCGAGTGATCTCGAAAATTGCTTATTTTTGGCCTATCTCTCTCCGTTTTCGAGATATCGCGATTTTTCTATTTTTTTAATATTTTAGAATAATGCGAGTGATCTCGAAAATTGCTTATTTTTGGCCTATCTCTCTCCGTTAACGAGATATCGCGATTTTTCTATTTTTTTAATATATTGGAAAAATGCGAGTGATCTCGAAAATTGCTTATTTTTGGCCTATCTCTCTCCGTTTTCGAGATATCGCGATTTTTCTATTTTTTTAATATTTTAGAATAATGCGAGTGATCTCGAAAATTGCTTATTTTTGGCCTATCTCTCTCCGTTTTCGAGATATCGCGATTTTTCTATTTTTTTAATATTTTAGAATAATGCGAGTGATCTCGAAAATTGCTTATTTTTGGCCTATCTCTCTCCGTTAACGAGATATCGCGATTTTTATATATATTTTTAATGATTTGGAAATATGCGAGTGATCTCGAAAATTGCTTATTTTTGGCCTATATCTCTCCGTTTACGAGATATCGCGCTTTTTCTATTTTTTTAATATTTGGGTACAGTGCGATTCATAACAATAATACAATTCCCTTTAGGAACCTGTGAAAATTGCTTATTTTTGGCCTTTCTCTCTCCGTTTACGAGATATCGCGCTTTTTCCATTTTTTAATATATTGGAAAAATGCGAGTGATCTCGAAAATTGCTTATTTTTGGCCTATATCTCTCCGTTTTCGAGATATCGCGATTTTTCTATTTTTTTATTATTTTAGAAAAATGCGAGTAATCTCGAAAATTGCTTATTTTTGGCCTATCTCTCTCCGTTTACGAGATATCGCGCTTTTTCTATTTTTTAATATATTGGAAAAATGCGAGTGATCTCGAAAATTGCTTATTATTGGCCTATATCTCTCCGTTTACGAGATATCGCACTTTTTCTATTTTTTTAATATTTGGGTACAGTGCGATTCATAACAATAATACAATTCCCTTTAGGAACCTGTGAAAATTGCTTATTTTTGGCCTTTCTCTCTCCGTTTACGAGATATCGCGCTTTTTCCATTTTTTATTATATTGGAAAAATGCGAGTGATCTCGAAAATTGCTTATTTTTGGCCTATCTCTCTCCGTTTTCGAGATATCGCGATTTTTATATATATTTATAATAATTTGGAAATATGCGAGTGATCTCGAAAATTGCTTATTTTTGGCCTATCTCTCTCCGTTTTCGAGATATCGCGATTTTTCTATTTTTTTAATATTTTAGAATAATGCGAGTGATCTCGAAAATTGCTTATTTTTGGCCTATATCTCTCCGTTTACGAGATATCGCGCTTTTTCTATTTTTTAATATATTGGAAAAATGCGAGTGATCTCGAAAATTGCTTATTTTTGGCCTATCTCTCTCCGTTTTCGAGATATCGCGATTTTTCTATTTTTTTAATATTTTAGAAAAATGCGAGTAATCTCGAAAATTGCTTATTTTTGGCCTATCTCTCTCCGTTTACGAGATATCGCGCTTTTTCTATTTTTTAATATATTGGAAAAATGCGAGTGATCTCGAAAATTGCTTATTTTTGGCCTATATCTCTCCGTTTACGAGATATCGCGCTTTTTCTATTTTTTTAATATTTGGGTACAGTGCGATTCATATCAATAATACAATTCCCTTTAGGAACCTGTGAAAATTGCTTATTTTTGGCCTTTCTCTCTCCGTTTACGAGATATCGCGCTTTTTCCATTTTTTAATATATTGGAAAAATGCGAGTGATCTCGAAAATTGCTTATTTTTGGCCTATCTCTCTCCGTTTACGAGATATCGCGCTTTTTCTATTTTTTTTTAATATTTTGAAAAAATGCGAGTGATCTCGAATATTGCTTATTTTTGGCCTATCTCTCTCCGTTTACGAGATATCGCGCTTTTTCTATTTTTTTTTAATATTTTGGTACAGTGCCATTCATCTCGATAAAATTGCTTATTTTTGGCCTATCTCTCTCCGTTTACGAGATATCGCGCTTTTTCTATTTTTTATTTTTTATTTTGGAAAAATAATTTGTATTTTGGAGATATCGCGCTTTTTCTATTTTTTTTTTAATATTTTGGTACAGTGCCATTCATCTCGATAAAATTGTTTATTTTTGCCCTATCTCTCTCCGTTTACGAGATATCGCGCTTTTTCTATTTTTTTTTAATATTTTGAAAAAATGCGAGTGATCTCGAATATTGCTTATTTTGCTTTTGCGAGATATCGCCCTTTTTCTATTTTTTATTTTTTATTTTGGAAAAATGCGAGTGATCTCGAATCTTGCTTATTTTTGGCCTATCTCTCTCTGTTTAAGAGATATCGCGCTTTTACTATTTTTTACTTTTTATTTTGGAAAAATGCGAGTGATCGCGAAAATTGCTTATTTTTGGCCTATCTCTCTCCGTTTACGAGATATCGCCCTTTTTCTATTTTTTTTTTAATATTTTGGAAAAATGCGAGTGATCTCGAAAATTGCTTATTTTTGGCCTATCTCTCTCCGTTTACGAGATATCGCGCTTTTTCTATTTTTTGTTTTTTATTTTGGAAAAATGCGAGTGATCTCGAAAATTGCTTATTTTTGGCCTATCTCTCTCCGTTTACGAGATATCGCGCTTTTTCTATTTTTTGTTTTTTATTTTGGAAAAATGTGAGTGATCTCGAAAATTGCTTATTTTTGGCCTATCTCTCTCCGTTTACGAGATATCGCGCTTTTTCTATTTTTTTTTAATATTTTGGGAAAATGCGAGTGATCTCGAAAATTGCTTATTTTTGGCCTATCTCTCTCCGTTTACGAGATATCGCGCTTTTTCTAATTTTTTATTTTTTATTTTGGAAAAATGCGAGTGATCTCGAATATTGCTTATTTTTGGCCTATCTCTCTCCGTTTACGAGATATCGCCCTTTTACTATTTTTTGTTTTTTATTTTGAAATTTAAATGCGAGTGATCTCGAAAATTGCTTATTTTTGGCCTATCTCCGTATCCTATCCGTTTACGAGATATCGCCCTTTTTCTATTTTTTTTTTAATATTTTGAAAAAATGCGAGTGATCTCGAAAATTGCTTATTTTTGGCCTATCTCTCTCCGTTTACGAGATATCGCGCTTTTTCTATTTTTTGTTTTTTATTTTGGAAAAATGCGAGTGATCTCGAAAATTGCTTATTTTAGGCCTATCTCTCTCCGTTTACGAGATACCGCGCTTTTTCTATTTTTTTTAATCTTTTGAAAAAATGCGAGTGATCTCGAAAATTGCTTATTTTTGGCCTATCTCTCTCCGTTTACGAGATATCGCGCTTTTACTATTTATTATTTAATATTTTGAAAAAATGCGTGTGATCTCGAATATTGCTTATTTTTGGCCTATCTCTCTCCGTTTACGAGATATCGCGCTTTTTCTATTTTTTTTTAATATTTTGGAAAAATGCGAGTGATCTCGAATATTGCTTATTTTTGGCCTATCTCTCTCCGTTTACGAGATATCGCCCTTTTACTATTTTTTGTTTTTTATTTTGGAATTTAAATGCGAGTGATCTCGAAAATTGCTTATTTTTGGCCTATCTCCGTATCCTATCCGTTTACGAGATATCGCCCTTTTTCTATTTTTTTTTTAATATTTTGAAAAAATGCGAGTGATCTCGAAAATTGCTTATTTTTGGCCTATCTCTCTCCGTTTACGAGATATCGCGCTTTTTCTATTTTTTGTTTTTTATTTTGGAAAAATGTGAGTGATCTCGAAAATTGCTTATTTTTGGCCTATCTCTCTCCGTTTACGAGATATCGCGCTTTTACTATTTATTATTTAATATTTTGAAAAAATGCGTGTGATCTCGAATATTGCTTATTTTTGGCCTATCTCTCTCCGTTTACGAGATATCGCGCTTTTTCTATTTTTTTTTAATATTTTGGAAAAATGCGAGTGATCTCGAATATTGCTTATTTTTGGCCTATCTCTCTCCGTTTACGAGATATCGCCCTTTTACTATTTTTTGTTTTTTATTTTGGAATTTAAATGCGAGTGATCTCGAATATTGCTTATTTTTGGCCTATCTCTCTCCGTTTACGAGATATCGCGCTTTTTCTATTTTTTTTTAATATTTTGGAAAAATGCGAGTGATCTCGAATATTGCTTATTTTTGGCCTATCTCTCTCCGTTTACGAGATATCGCCCTTTTTTCTATTTTTTTTTTAATATTTTGGGAAAATGCGAGTGATCTCGAAAATTGCTTATTTTAGGCCTATCTCTCTCCGTTTACGAGATATCGCGCTATTTCTATTTTTAATTTTTTATTTTGGAAAAATGCGAGTGATCTCGAATATTGCTTATTTTTGGCCTATCTCTCTCCGTTTACGAGATATCGCGCTTTTTCTATTTTTTTTTTAATATTTTGGAAAAATGCGAGTGATCTCGAAAATTGCTTATTTTTGGCCTATCTCTCTCCGTTTACGAGATATCGCGCTTTTACTATTTTTTATTTTTTATTTTGGAAAAATGCGAGTGATCTCGAATATTGCTTATTTTTGGCCTATCTCTCTCCGTTTACGAGATATCGCCCTTTTTTCTATTTTTTTTTTAATATTTTGGGAAAATGCGAGTGATCTCGAAAATTGCTTATTTTTGGCCTATCTCTCTCCGTTTACGAGATATCGCGCTTTTACTATTTTTTATTTTTTATTTTGGAAAAATGCGAGTGATCTCGAATATTGCTTATTTTTGGCCTATCTCTCTCCGTTTACGAGATATCGCCCTTTTTTCTATTTTTTTTTTAATATTTTGGGAAAATGCGAGTGATCTCGAAAATTGCTTATTTTTGGCCTATCTCTCTCCGTTTACGAGATATCGCGCTTTTACTATTTTTTATTTTTTATTTTGGAAAAATGCGAGTGATCTCGAATATTGCTTATTTTTGGCCTATCTCTCTCCGTTTTCGAGATATCGCGATTTTTCTATTTTTTTAATATTTTAGAAAAATGCGAGTGATCTCGAAAATTGCTTATTTTTGGCCTATCTCTCTCCGTTTACGAGATATCGCGCTTTTACTATTTTTTATTTTTTATTTTGGAAAAATGCGAGTGATCTCGAATATTGCTTATTTTTGGCCTATCTCTCTCCGTTTACGAGATATCGCCCTTTTTTCTATTTTTTTTTTAATATTTTGGGAAAATGCGAGTGATCTCGAAAATTGCTTATTTTAGGCCTATCTCTCTCCGTTTACGAGATATCGCGCTATTTCTATTTTTAATTTTTTATTTTGGAAAAATGCGAGTGATCTCGAATATTGCTTATTTTTGGCCTATCTCTCTCCGTTTACGAGATATCGCGCTTTTTCTATTTTTTTTTAATATTTTGGAAAAATGCGTGTGATCTCGAATATTGCTTATTTTTGGCCTATCTCTCTCCGTTTACGAGATATCGCGCTTTTACTATTTATTATTTAATATTTTGGAAAAATGCGTGTGATCTCGAATATTGCTTATTTTTGGCCTATCTCTCTCCGTTTACGAGATATCGCGCTTTTACTATTTTTTAATTTTTATTTTGGAAAAATGCGAGTGATCGCGAAAATTGCTTATTTTTGGCCTATCTCTCTCCGTTTACGAGATATCGCGCTTTTACTATTTTTTAATTTTTATTTTGGAAAAATGCGAGTGATCTCGAATATTGCTTATTTTTGGCCTATCTCTCTCCGTTTACGAGATATCGCGCTATTTCTATTTTTAATTTTTTATTTTGGAAAAATGCGAGTGATCTCGAAAATTGCTTATTTTTGGCCTATCTCTCTCCGTTTACGAGATATCGCCCTTTTTCTATTTTTTTTTTAATATTTTGGAAAAATGCGAGTGATCCCGTATCCTATCCGTTTACGAGATATCGCCCTTTTTCTATTTTTTTTTTAATATTTTGAAAAAATGCGAGTGATCTCGAAAATTGCTTATTTTTGGCCTATCTCTCTCCGTTTACGAGATATCGCGCTTTTTCTATTTTTTGTTTTTTATTTTGGAAAAATGTGAGTGATCTCGAAAATTGCTTATTTTTGGCCTATCTCTCTCCGTTTACGAGATATCGCCCTTTTTCTATTTTTTACTTTTTATTTTGGAAAAATGCGAGTGATCTCGAAAATTGCTTATTTTTGGCCTATCTCTCTCCGTTTACGAGATATCGCCCTTTTTCTATTTTTTTTTTAATATTTTGGGAAAATGCGAGTGATCTCGAAAATTGCTTATTTTTGGCCTATCTCTCTCCGTTTACGAGATATCGCCCTTTTTCTATTTTTTTTTAATATTTTGGGAAAATGCGAGTGATCTCGAAAATTGCTTATTTTTAGCCTATCTCTCTCAGTTTACGAGATAGAGCGCTTTTTGTGATATTTTTTATTTTGGAAAAATGCGAGTGATCTCGAAAATTGCTTATTTTTGGCCTATCTCTCTCCGTTTACGAGATTTTTTTTTTTTTAATTTTTTATTTTGGAAAAATGCGAGTGATCTCGAAAATTTCTTATTTTTGGCCTATCTCTCTCCGTTTACGAGATATCGCCCTTTTACTATTTTTTATTTTGGAAAATTCGAGTGATCTCGAATATAGCTTATTTTTGGCCTATCTCTCTCCGTTTACGAGATATCGCGCTTTTTCTATTTTTTATTTATTATTTTGGAAAAATGCGAGTGATCTCGAATATTGCTTATTTTTGGCCTATCTCTCTCCGTTTACGAGATATCGCCCTTTTTCTATTTTTTACTTTTTATTTTGGAAAAATGCGAGTGATCGCGAAAATTGCTTATTTTTGGCCTATCTCTCTCCGTTTACGAGATATCGCGCTTTTACTATTTATTATTTAATATTTTGAGAAAATGCGAGTGATCTCGAAAATTGCTTATTTTTGGCCTATCTCTCTCCGTTTACGAGATATCGCCCTTTTTCTATTTTTTTTTAATATTTTGGAAAAATGCGAGTGATCCCGTATCCTATCCGTTTACGAGATATCGCCCTTTTTCTATTTTTTACTTTTTATTTTGGAAAAATGCGAGTGATCTCGAAAATTGCTTATTTTTGGCCTATCTCTCTCCGTTTACGAGATATCGCCCTTTTTCTATTTTTTTTTTAATATTTTGGGAAAATGCGAGTGATCTCGAAAATTGCTTATTTTTGGCCTATCTCTCTCCGTTTACGAGATATCGCCTTTTTTTTCTATTTTTTTTTTAATATTTTGGGAAAATGCGAGTGATCTCGAAAATTGCTTATTTTTGGCCTATCTCTCTCCGTTTACGAGATATCGCGCTATTTCTATTTTTAATTTTTTATTTTGGAAAAATGCGAGTGATCTCGAAAATTGCTTATTTTTGGCCTATCTCTCTCCGTTTACGAGATATCGCGCTTTTTCTATTTTTTTTTTTAATATTTTGGAAAAATGCGATTGATCCCGTATCCTATCCGTTTACGAGATATCGCCCTTTTTCTATTTTTTACTTTTTATTTTGGAAAAATGCGAGTGATCTCGAAAATTGCTTATTTTTGGCCTATCTCTCTCCGTTTACGAGATATCGCGCTTTTTCTATTTTTTTTTTAATATTTTGGAAAAATGCGATTGATCCCGTATCCTATCCGTTTACGAGATATCGCCCTTTTTCTATTTTTTACTTTTTATTTTGGAAAAATGCGAGTGATCTCGAATATTGCTTATTTTTGGCCTATCTCTCTCCGTTTACGAGATATCGCGCTTTTACTATTTATTATTTAATATTTTGAAAAAATGCGTGTGATCTCGAAAATTGCTTATTTTTGGCCTATCTCTCTCCGTTTACGAGATATCGCCCTTTTTCTATTTTTTACTTTTTATTTTGGAAAAATGCGAGTGATCGCGAAAATTGCTTATTTTTGGCCTACTCTCTCCGTTTACGAGATATCGCGCTTTTACTATTTTTTAATTTTTATTTTGGAAAAAAGGGAGTGATCTCGAAAATTTTTTACTTTTTATTTTGGGAAAATGCGAGTGATCTCGAAAATTGCTTATTTTTGGCCTATCTCTCTCCGTTTACGAGATATCGCCCTTTTTCTATTTTTTTTTTAATATTTTGGGAAAATGCGAGTGATCTCGAAAATTTCTTATTTTTGGCCTATCACTCTCCGTTTACGAGATATCGCCCTTTTTCTATTTTTTACTTTTTATTTTGGAAAAATGCGAGTGATCGCGAAAATTGCTTATTTTTGGCCTATCTCTCTCCGTTTACGAGATATCGCGCTTTTACTATTTTTTAATTTTTATTTTGGAAAAATGCGAGTGATCTCGAATATTGCTTATTTTTGGCCTATCTCTCTCCGTTTACGAGATATCGCGCTTTTACTATTTTTTACTTTTTATTTTGGGAAAATGCGAGTGATCTCGAAAATTGCTTATTTTTGGCCTATCTCTCTCCGTTTACGAGATATCGCCCTTTTTCTATTTTTTTTTTAATATTTTGGGAAAATGCGAATGATCTCGAAAATTGCTTATTTTTGGCCTATCTCTCTCCGTTTACGAGATATCGCGCTTTTTTTTTTTTAATTTTTTATTTTGGAAAAATGCGAGTGATCTCGAAAATTTCTTATTTTTGGCCTATCTCTCTCCGTTTACGAGATATCGCCCTTTTACTATTTTTTATTTTTTATTTTGGAAAATTCGAGTGATCTCGAATATAACTTATTTTTGGCCTATCTCTCTCCGTTTACGAGATATCGCCCTTTTTCTATTTTTTTTTAATATTTTGGGAAAATGCGAGTGATCTCGAAAATTTCTTATTTTTGGCCTATCTCTCTCCGTTTACGAGATATCGCGCTATTTCTATTTTTAATTTTTTATTTTGGAAAAATGCGAGTGATCTCGAATATTGCTTATTTTTGGCCTATCTCTCTCCGTTTACGAGATATCGCGCTTTTTCTATTTTTTTTTTAATATTTTGGAAAAATGCGAGTGATCTCGAAAATTGCTTATTTTTGGCCTATCTCTCTCCGTTTACGAGATATCGCGCTTTTACTAGTTATTATTTAATATTTTGGAAAAATGCGAGTGATCTCGAAAATTGCTTATTTTTTTTTTGGCCTATCTCTCTCCGTTTACGAGATATCGCCCTTTTTCTATTTCCTTTTTCTATTTATTTTATTTTTTATTTTGGAAAAATGCGAGTGATCTCGAAAATTGCTAATTTTTGGCCTATCTCCGTATCCTATCCGTTTACGAGATATCGCCCTTTTTCTATTTTTTACTTTTTATTTTGGAAAAATGCGAGTGATCGCGAAAATTGCTTATTTTTGGCCTATCTCTCTCCGTTTACGAGATATCGCGCTATTTCTATTTTTAATTTTTTATTTTGGAAAAATGCGAGTGATCTCGAATATTGCTTATTTTTGGCCTATCTCTCTCCGTTTACGAGATATCGCGCTTTTTCTTTTTTTTTTTAATATTTTGGAAAAATGCGAGTGATCGCGAAAATTGCTTATTTTTGGCCTATCTCTCTCCGTTTACGAGATATCGCGCTTTTTCTATTTTTTACTTTTTATTTTGGAAAAATGCGAGTGATCTCGAATATTGCTTATTTTTGGCCTATCTCTCTCCGTTTACGAGATATCGCGCTATTTCTATTTTTAATTTTTTATTTTGGAAAAATGCGAGTGATCGCGAAAATTGCTTATTTTTGGCCTATCTCTCTCCGTTTTCGAGATATCGCGCTATTTCTATTTTTAATTTTTTATTTTGGAAAAATGCGAGTGATCTCGAAAATTGCTTATTTTTGGCCTATCTCTCTCCGTTTACGAGATATCGCGCTTTTACTATTTATTATTTAATATTTTGGAAAAATGCGAGTGATCTCGAAAATTGCTTATTTTTTTTTTGGTCTATCTCTCTCCGTTTACGAGATATCGCCCTTTTTCTATTTCCTTTTTCTATTTATTTTATTTTTTATTTTGGAAAAATGCGAGTGATCTCGAAAATTGCTTATTTTTGGCCTATCTCCGTATTCTATCCGTTTACGAGATATCGCCGTTTATCTATTTTTTACATATTATTTTGGAAAAATGCGAGTGATCTCGAAAATTGCTTATTTTTGGCCTATCTCTCTCCGTTTACGAGATATCGCGCTATTTCTATTTTTAATTTTTTATTTTGGAAAAATGCGAGTGATCGCGAAAATTGCTAATTTTTGGCCTATCTCTCTCCGTTTTCGAGATATCGCGCTATTTCTATTTTTAATTTTTTATTTTGGAAAAATGCGAGTGATCTCGAAAATTGCTTATTTTTGGCCTATCTCTCTCCGTTTACGAGATATCGCGCTTTTACTATTTATTATTTAATATTTTGGAAAAATGCGAGTGATCTCGAAAATTGCTTATTTTTTTTTTGGTCTATCTCTCTCCGTTTACGAGATATCGCCCTTTTTCTATTTCCTTTTTCTATTTATTTTATTTTTTATTTTGGAAAAATGCGAGTGATCTCGAAAATTGCTTATTTTTGGCCTATCTCCGTATTCTATCCGTTTACGAGATATCGCCGTTTATCTATTTTTTACATATTATTTTGGAAAAATGCGAGTGATCTCGAAAATTGCTTATTTTTGGCCTATCTCTCTCCGTTTACGAGATATCGCGCTATTTCTATTTTTAATTTTTTATTTTGGAAAAATGCGAGTGATCGCGAAAATTGCTAATTTTTGGCCTATCTCTCTCCGTTTTCGAGATATCGCGCTATTTCTATTTTTAATTTTTTATTTTGGAAAAATGCGAGTGATCTCGAAAATTGCTTATTTTTGGCCTATCTCTCTCCGTTTACGAGATATCGCGCTTTTACTATTTATTATTTAATATTTTGGAAAAATGCGAGTGATCTCGAAAATTGCTTATTTTTGGCCTATCTCCGTATTCTATCCGTTTACGAGATATCGCCGTTTATCTATTTTTTACATATTATTTTGGAAAAATGCGAGTGATCTCGAAAATTGCTTATTTTTGGCCTATCTCTCTCCGTTTACGAGATATCGCGCTATTTCTATTTTTAATTTTTTATTTTGGAAAAATGCGAGTGATCGCGAAAATTGCTAATTTTTGGCCTATCTCTCTCCGTTTTCGAGATATCGCGCTATTTCTATTTTTAATTTTTTATTTTGGAAAAATGCGAGTGATCTCGAATATTGCTTATTTTTGGCCTATCTCTCTCCGTTTACGAGATATCGCGCTTTTACTATTTTTTACTTTTTATTTTGGGAAAATGCGAGTGATCTCGAAAATTGCTTATTTTTGGCCTATCTCTCTCCGTTTACGAGATATCGCCCTTTTTCTATTTTTTTTTTAATATTTTGGGAAAATGCGAATGATCTCGAAAATTGCTTATTTTTGGCCTATCTCTCTCCGTTTACGAGATATCGCGCTTTTTTTTTTTTAATTTTTTATTTTGGAAAAATGCGAGTGATCTCGAAAATTGCTTATTTTTGGCCTATCTCTCTCCGTTTACGAGATATCGCCCTTTTTCTATTTTTTTTTAATATTTTGGGAAAATGCGAGTGATCTCGAAAATTTCTTATTTTTGGCCTATCTCTCTCCGTTTACGAGATATCGCGCTATTTCTATTTTTAATTTTTTATTTTGGAAAAATGCGAGTGATCTCGAATATTGCTTATTTTTGGCCTATCTCTCTCCGTTTACGAGATATCGCGCTTTTTCTATTTTTTTTTTAATATTTTGGAAAAATGCGAGTGATCTCGAAAATTGCTTATTTTTGGCCTATCTCTCTCCGTTTACGAGATATCGCGCTTTTACTAGTTATTATTTAATATTTTGGAAAAATGCGAGTGATCTCGAAAATTGCTTATTTTTTTTTTGGCCTATCTCTCTCCGTTTACGAGATATCGCCCTTTTTCTATTTCCTTTTTCTATTTATTTTATTTTTTATTTTGGAAAAATGCGAGTGATCTCGAAAATTGCTTATTTTTGGCCTATCTCCGTATCCTATCCGTTTACGAGATATCGCCCTTTTTCTATTTTTTACTTTTTATTTTGGAAAAATGCGAGTGATCGCGAAAATTGCTTATTTTTGGCCTATCTCTCTCCGTTTACGAGATATCGCGCTATTTCTATTTTTAATTTTTTATTTTGGAAAAATGCGAGTGATCTCGAATATTGCTTATTTTTGGCCTATCTCTCTCCGTTTACGAGATATCGCGCTTTTTCTTTTTTTTTTTAATATTTTGGAAAAATGCGAGTGATCGCGAAAATTGCTTATTTTTGGCCTATCTCTCTCCGTTTACGAGATATCGCGCTTTTTCTATTTTTTACTTTTTATTTTGGAAAAATGCGAGTGATCTCGAATATTGCTTATTTTTGGCCTATCTCTCTCCGTTTACGAGATATCGCGCTATTTCTATTTTTAATTTTTTATTTTGGAAAAATGCGAGTGATCGCGAAAATTGCTTATTTTTGGCCTATCTCTCTCCGTTTTCGAGATATCGCGCTATTTCTATTTTTAATTTTTTATTTTGGAAAAATGCGAGTGATCTCGAAAATTGCTTATTTTTGGCCTATCTCTCTCCGTTTACGAGATATCGCGCTTTTACTATTTATTATTTAATATTTTGGAAAAATGCGAGTGATCTCGAAAATTGCTTATTTTTTTTTTGGTCTATCTCTCTCCGTTTACGAGATATCGCCCTTTTTCTATTTCCTTTTTCTATTTATTTTATTTTTTATTTTGGAAAAATGCGAGTGATCTCGAAAATTGCTTATTTTTGGCCTATCTCCGTATTCTATCCGTTTACGAGATATCGCCGTTTATCTATTTTTTACATATTATTTTGGAAAAATGCGAGTGATCTCGAAAATTGCTTATTTTTGGCCTATCTCTCTCCGTTTACGAGATATCGCGCTATTTCTATTTTTAATTTTTTATTTTGGAAAAATGCGAGTGATCGCGAAAATTGCTAATTTTTGGCCTATCTCTCTCCGTTTTCGAGATATCGCGCTATTTCTATTTTTAATTTTTTATTTTGGAAAAATGCGAGTGATCTCGAAAATTGCTTATTTTTGGCCTATCTCTCTCCGTTTACGAGATATCGCGCTTTTACTATTTATTATTTAATATTTTGGAAAAATGCGAGTGATCTCGAAAATTGCTTATTTTTTTTTTGGTCTATCTCTCTCCGTTTACGAGATATCGCCCTTTTTCTATTTCCTTTTTCTATTTATTTTATTTTTTATTTTGGAAAAATGCGAGTGATCTCGAAAATTGCTTATTTTTGGCCTATCTCCGTATTCTATCCGTTTACGAGATATCGCCGTTTTTCTATTTTTTACATTTTATTTTGGAAAAATGCGAGTGATCTCGAAAATATCTTATTTTTGGCCTATCTCTCTCCGTTTACGAGATATCGCCCTTTTTCTATTTTTTACTTTTTATTTTGGAAAAATGCGAGTGATCGCGAAAATTGCTTATTTTTGGCCTATCTCTCTCTGTTTACGAGATATCGCGCTTTTACTATTTTTTACTTTTTATTTTGGACAAATGCGAGTGATCTCGAATATTGCTTATTTTTGGCCTATCTCTCTCCGTTTACGAGATATCGCCCTTTTTCTATTTTTTTTTTAATATTTTGGGAAAATGCGAGTGATCTCGAAAATTGCTTATTTTTGGCCTATCTCTCTCCGTTTACGAGATATCGCCCTTTTTCTATTTTTTACTTTTTATTTTGGAAAAATGCGAGTGATCTCGAAAATTGCTTATTTTTGGCCTATCTCTCTCCGTTTACGAGATATCGCGCTATTTCTATTTTTAATTTTTTATTTTGGAAAAATGCGAGTGATCTCGAAAATTGCTTATTTTTGGCCTATCTCTCTCCGTTTCCGAGATATCGCGCTTTTACTATTTTTAATTTTTTATTTTGGAAAAATGCGAGTGATCTCGAAAATTGCTTATTTTTGGCCTAACTCTCTCCGTTTACGAGATATCGCCCTTTTTCTATTTTTTACTTTTTATTTTGGAAAAATGCGAGTGATCGCGAAAATTGCTTATTTTTGGCCTATCTCTCTCCGTTTACGAGATATCGCGCTTTTTTTTTTTTAATTTTTTATTTTGGAAAAATGCGAGTGATCTCGAAAATTGCTTATTTTTGGCCTATCTCTCTCCGTTTACGAGATATCGCCCTTTTACTATTTTTTATTTTTTGTTTTGGAAAATTCGAGTGATCTCGAATATAACTTATTTTTGGCCTATCTCTCTCCGTTTACGAGATATCGCGCTTTTTCTATTTTTAATATTTTATTTTGGAAAAATGCGAGTGATCTCGAAAATTGCTTATTTTTGGCCTATCTCTCTCCGTTTACGAGATATCGCCCTTTTACTATTTTTTATTTTTTGTTTTGGAAAATTCGAGTGATCTCGAATATAACTTATTTTTGGCCTATCTCTCTCCGTTTACGAGATAGCGGGTCATTGGAACTTTTATGGGTTCCATGGAACATTTGGACCAAAATGGGTGATTCTATGGCCAATCGGATGCAATGGGATTATCTGAGGTCATAGGCGGGTCATTGGAACTTTTATGGGTTCCATGGAACAGTTGGACCAAAATGGGTGATTCTATGGCCAAACGGATGCAATGGGATTATCTGAGGTCATAGACGGGTCATTGGAACTTTTATGGGTTCCATGGAACATTTGGACCAAAATGGGTGATTCTATGGCCAATCGGATGCAATGGGATTATCTGAGGTCATAGGCGGGTCATTGGAACTATAATGGGTTCCATGGAACATTTGGACCAAAATGGGTGATTCTATGGCCAATCGGATGCAATGGGATTATCTGAGGTCATAGGCGGGTCATTGGAACTTTTATGGGTTCCATGGAACATTTGGACCAAAATGGGTGATTCTATGGCCAATCGGATGCAATGGGATTATCTGAGGTCATAGGCGGGTCATTGGAACTTTTATGGGTTCCATGGAACATTTGGACCAAAATGGGTGATTCTATGGCCAATCGGATGCAATGGGATTATCTGAGGTCATAGGCGGGTCATTGGAACTTTTATGGGTTCCATGGAACATTTGGACCAAAATGGGTGATTCTATGGCCAATCGGATGCAATGGGATTATCTGAGGTCATAGGCGGGTCATTGGAACTTTTATGGGTTCCATGGAACATTTGGACCAAAATGGGTGATTCTATGGCCAATCGGATGCAATGGGATTATCTGAGGTCAAAGGCGGGTCATTGGAACTTTTATGGGTTCCATGGAACATTTGGACCAAAATGGGTGATTCTATGGCCAAACGGATGCAATGGGATTATCTGAGGTCATAGGCGGGTCATTGGAACTTTTATGAGTTCCATGGAACATTTGGACCAAAATGGGTGATTCTATGGCCAATCGGATGCAATGGGATTATCTGAGGTCATAGGCGGGTCATTGGAACTATTTTGGGTTCCATGGAACATTTGGACCAAAATGGGTGATTCTATGGCCAATCGGATGCAATGGGATTATCTGAGGTCATAGGCGGGTCATTGGAACTTTTATGGGTTCCATGGAACATTTAGACCAAAATGGGTGATTCTATGGCCAATCGGATGCAATGGGATTATCTGAGGTCACAAGCGGGTCATTGTGTCTTTTGTGGGTTCCAAGGAATATTTGGACCAAAATGGGTGATTCTATGGCCAAACGGATGCAATGGGATTATCTGAGGTCAAAGGCGGGTCATTGGAACTTTTAATGGTCCCATGGAACATTTGGACCAAAATGGGTTATTCTATGGCCAATCGCATGCAATGGGATTATCTAAGGTCATAGACGGGTCATTGGAACTTTTATGAGTTCCATGGAACATTTGGACCAAAATGGGTGATTCTATGGCCAAACGGATGCAATGGGATTATCTGAGGTCATAGATGGGTCAGTGGAACTCTTATGGGTTCCATGGAACATTTCTACCAAAATGGGTGATTCTATGGCCAATCGGATGCAATGGGATTATCTGAGGTCACAAGCGGGTCATTGTGTTTTTTGTGGGTTCCAAGGAACATTTGGACCAAAATGGGTGATTCTATGGCCAATCGGATGCAATGGGATTATCTGAGGTCACAAGCGGGTCATTGTGTCTTTTGTGTGTTCCAAGGAACATTTGGGCCAAAATGGATGATTCTATGGCCAATCGGATGCAATGGGATTATCTGAGGTCATTGTCACTTTTATGAATTCTACGAAGCATTAAGACATAAATGGATGATTCTATGGCCAAGCGGATGTAACTGGACTATCTGAGGTTTAGGCTGGGTCATTGAAACTTTAATGGATTTCATATTAAAATAACATTTTTGAGAGAAAACCTTAATTTATATTTAGTTTTTTGGAAGAACACTGGGGACGTCAAGATTTTGTTCAATCATCACAATTTTTAAAAAATTGTGCTTCAATTTTTTACTTTTCGAGTTTTAGTTATTTAAATTTTACTGCCTCAGTTGTGGTTACGACATTACATTTTGGTAATGAAATTAATAATGTTTACTGTTAATGCATAATGAGTTTATATATTTAATCACTTTGCCTATTGTATATGATTATATAAAATTCCAAGGCAATCAATAAGAAGTAAACTCCAATCGCGCGTCGTAGCTGACACGCACACTTTTTTTTTTTAATATTTTGGGAAAATGCGAGTGATCTCGAAAATTGCTTATTTTTGGCCTATCTCTCTCCGTCTACGAGATATCGCGCTATTTCTATTTTTAATATTTTATTTTGGAAAAATGCGAGTGATCTCGAAAATTGCTTATTTTTGGCCTATCTCTCTCCGTTTACGAGATATCGCGCTTTTTCTATTTTTTTTTTAATATTTTGGAAAAATGCGAGTGATCTCGAAAATTGCTTATTTTTGGCCTATCTCTCTCCGTTTACGAGATATCGCGCTTTTACTATTTTTTACTTTTTATTTTGGAAAAATGCGAGTGATCGCGAAAATTGCTTATTTTTGGCCTATCTCTCTCCGTTTACGAGATATCGCGCTTTTTCTATTTTTTACTTTTTATTTTGGAAAAATGCGAGTGATCGCGAAAATTGCTTATTTTTGGCCTATCTCTCTCCGTTTACGAGATATCGCGCTTTTTCTATTTTTTTTTTAATATTTTGGAAAAATGCGAGTGATCTCGAAAATTGCTTATTTTTGGCCTATCTCTCTCCGTTTACGAGATATCGCGCTTTTTCTATTTTTAATATTTTATTTTGGAAAAATGCGAGTGATCGCGAAAATTGCTTATTTTTGGCCTATCTCTCTCCGTTTACGAGATATCGCGCTTTTTCTATTTTTTTTTTAATATTTTGGAAAAATGCGAGTGATCTCGAAAATTGCTTATTTTTGGCCTATCTCTCTCCGTTTACGAGATATCGCGCTTTTTCTATTTTTAATATTTTATTTTGGAAAAATGCGAGTGATCTCGAAAATTGCTTATTTTTGGCCTATCTCTCTCCGTTTACGAGATATCGCGCTTTTTCTATTTTTTTTTTAATATTTTGGAAAAATGCGAGTGATCTCGAAAATTGCTTATTTTTGGCCTATCTCTCTCCGTTTACGAGATATCGCGCTTTTTCTATTTTTAATATTTTATTTTGGAAAAATGCGAGTGATCTCGAAAATTGCTTATTTTTGGCCTATCTCTCTCCGTTTACGAGATATCGCCCTTTTTCTATTTTTTACTTTTTATTTTGGAAAAATGCGAGTGATCGCGAAAATTGCTTATTTTTGGCCTATCTCTCTCCGTTTACGAGATATCGCGCTTTTTCTATTTTTTTTTTAATATTTTGGAAAAATGCGAGTGATCTCGAAAATTGCTTATTTTTGGCCTATCTCTCTCCGTTTACGAGATATCGCGCTTTTACTATTTATTATTTAATATTTTGGAAAAATGCGAGTGATCTCGAAAATTGCTTATTTTTTTTTTGGCCTATCTCTCTCCGTTTACGAGATATCGCCCTTTTTCTATTTCCTTTTTCTATTTATTTTATTTTTTATTTTGGAAAAATGCGAGTGATCTCGAAAATTGCTTATTTTTGGCCTATCTCCGTATTCTATCCGTTTACGAGATATCGCCGTTTTTCTATTTTTTACATTTTATTTTGGAAAAATGCGAGTGATCTCGAAAATTTCTTATTTTTGGCCTATCTCTCTCCGTTTAAGAGATATCGCGCTTTTTCTATTTTTTTTTTAATATTTTGGAAAAATGCGAGTGATCTCGAAAATTGCTTATTTTTGGCCTATCTCTCTCCGTTTACGAGATATCGCGCTTTTACTATTTATTATTTAATATTTTGAAAAAATGCGTGTGATCTCGAATATTGCTTATTTTTGGCCTATCTCTCTCCGTTTACGAGATATCGCGCTTTTACTATTTTTTACTTTTTATTTTGGAAAAATGCGAGTGATCTCGAATATTGCTTATTTTTGGCCTATCTCTCTCCGTTTACGAGATATCGCCCTTTTTCTATTTTTTTTTTAATATTTTGGGAAAATGCGAGTGATCTCGAAAATTGCTTATTTTTGGCCTATCTCTCTCCGTTTACGAGATATCGCGCTTTTACTATTTATTATTTAATATTTTGAAAAAATGCGTGTGATCTCGAATATTGCTTATTTTTGGCCTATCTCTCTCCGTTTACGAGATATCGCCCTTTTTCTATTTTTTTTTTAATATTTTGGAAAAATGCGAGTGATCTCGAAAATTGCTTATTTTTTTTTTTGCCTATCTCTCTCCGTTTACGAGATATCGCGCTTTTTCTATTTTTTACTTGTTATTTTAGAAAAATGCGAGTGATCTCGAAAATTGCTTATTTTTGGCCTATCTCTCTCCGTTTACGAGATATCGCGCTTTTTCTATTATTTAATATATTGGAAAAATGCGAGTGATCTCGAAAATGGCTTATTTTTGGCCTATCTCTCTCCGTTTACGAGATATCGCGCTTTTTCTATTTTTTAATATTTTGGTACAATGCGATTCATCTCGATAAAATATATCCCCTTAGGATGAAAATTTCTTATTTTTGGCCTATCTCTCTCCGTTTACGAGATATCGCGCTTTTTCTATTTTTTAATATTTTGAAAAATGCGAGTGATCTCGAAAATTGCTTATTTTTGGCCTATCTCCGTTTACGAGATATCGCGCTATTTCTATTTTTAATTTTTTATTTTGGAAAAATGCGAGTGATCTCGAAAATTGCTTATTTTTGGCCTATCTCTCTCCGTTTACGAGATATCGCGCTATTTCTATTTTTAATTTTTTATTTTGGAAAAATGCGAGTGATCTCGAAAATTGCTTATTTTTGGCCTATCTCTCTCCGTTTCCGAGATATCGCGCTATTTCTATTTTTAATTTTTTATTTTGGAAAAATGCGAGTGATCTCGAAAATTGCTTATTTTTGGCCTATCTCTCTCCGTTTACGAGATATCGCCCTTTTTCTATTTTTTACTTTTTATTTTGGAAAAATGCGAGTGATCGCGAAAATTGCTTATTATTGGCCTATCTCTCTCCGTTTACGAGATATCGCGCTATTACTATTTATTATTTAATATTTTGGAAAAATGCGAGTGATCTCGAAAATTGCTTATTTTTGGCCTATCTCTCTCCGTTTACGAGATATCGCCCTTTTTCTATTTTTTACTTTTTATTTTGGAAAAATGCGAGTGATCGCGAAAATTGCTTATTATTGGCCTATCTCTCTCCGTTTACGAGATATCGCGCTATTACTATTTATTATTTAATATTTTGGAAAAATGCGAGTGATCTCGAAAATTGCTTATTTTTGGCCTATCTCTCTCCGTTTACGAGATATCGCCCTTTTTCTATTTTTTACTTTTTATTTTGGAAAAATGCGAGTGATCTCGAAAATTGCTTATTTTTGGCCTATCTCTCTCCGTTTACGAGATATCGCGCTATTTCTATTTTTAATTTTTTATTTTGGAAAAATGCGAGTGATCTCGAAAATTGCTTATTTTTGGCCTATCTCTCTCCGTTTACGAGATATCGCCCTTTTTCTATTTTTTACTTTTTATTTTGGAAAAATGCGAGTGATCGCGAAAATTGCTTATTTTTGGCCTATCTCTCTCCGTTTACGAGATATCGCGCTATTTCTATTTTTAATTTTTTATTTTGGAAAAATGCGAGTGATCGCGAAAATTGCTTATTTTTGGCCTATCTCTCTCCGTTTTCGAGATATCGCGCTATTTCTATTTTTAATTTTTTATTTTGGAAAAATGCGAGTGATCGCGAAAATTGCTTATTTTTGGCCTATCTCTCTCCGTTTACGAGATATCGCGCTATTTCTATTTTTAATTTTTTATTTTGGAAAAATGCGAGTGATCTCGAAAATTGCTTATTTTTTTGTTGGCCTATCTCTCTCCGTTTACGAGATATCGCGCTTTTTCTATTTTTTATTTTTTATTTTGGAAAAATGCGAGTGATCTCGAAAATAGCTTAATTTTGGCCTATCTCTCTCCGTTTACGAGATATCGCGCTTTTTCTATTTTTTTAATATTTTGGAAAAATGCGAGTGATCTCGAAAATTGCTTATTTTTTTTTTGGCCTATCTCTCTCCGTTTACGAGATATCGCGCTTTTTCTATTTTTTACTTGTTATTTTAGAAAAATGCGAGTGATCTCGAAAATTGCTTATTTTTGGCCTATCTCTCTCCGTTTACGAGATATCGCGCTTTTACTATTTATTTTTTAATATTTTGGAAAAATGCGAGTGATCTCGAAAATTGCTTATTTTTGGCCTATCTCTCTCCGTTTACGAGATATCGCAATTTTTCTATTTTTTTTATTATTTTGAAAAATGCGAGCCTATCTCTGCGAGCCTATTTTGGCCTATCTCTCTCCGTTTTCGAGATATCGCGATTTTTCTATTTTTTTAATATTTTAGAAAAATGCGAGTGATCTCGAAAATTGCTTATTTTTGGCCTATCTCTCTCCGTTTACGAGATATCGCGCTATTTCTATTTTTAATTTTTTATTTTGGAAAAATGCGAGTGATCTCGAAAATTGCTTATTTTTGGCCTATCTCTCTCCGTTTACGAGATATCGCCCTTTTTCTATTTTTTACTTTTTATTTTGGAAAAATGCGAGTGATCGCGAAAATTGCTTATTATTGGCCTATCTCTCTCCGTTTACGAGATATCGCGCTATTTCTATTTTTAATTTTTTATTTTGGAAAAATGCGAGTGATCTCGAAAATTGCTTATTTTTGGCCTATCTCTCTCCGTTTACGAGATATCGCCCTTTTTCTATTTTTTACTTTTTATTTTGGAAAAATGCGAGTGATCGCGACAATTGCTTATTTTTGGCCTATCTCTCTCCGTTTACGAGATATCGCCCTTTTTCTATTTCCTTTTTCTATTTATTTTATTTTTTATTTTGGAAAAATGCGAGTGATCTCGAAAATTGCTTATTTTTGGCCTATCTCCGTATTCTATCCGTTTACGAGATATCGCCGTTTTTCTATTTTTTACATTTTATTTTGGAAAAATGCGAGTGATCTCGAAAATATCTTATTTTTGGCCTATCTCTCTCCGTTTACGAGATATCGCCCTTTTTCTATTTTTTACTTTTTATTTTGGAAAAATGCGAGTGATCGCGAAAATTGCTTATTTTTGGCCTATCTCTCTCTGTTTACGAGATATCGCGCTTTTTCTATTTTTTAATATTTTGGTACAATGCGATTCATCTCGATAAAATAAATCCCCTTAGGATGAAAATTTCTTATTTTTGGCCTATCTCTCTCCGTTTACGAGATATCGCCCTTTTTCTATTTTTTACTTTTTATTTTGGAAAAATGCGAGTGATCGCGACAATTGCTTATTTTTGGCCTATCTCTCTCCGTTTACGAGATATCGCCCTTTTTCTATTTCCTTTTTCTATTTATTTTATTTTTTATTTTGGAAAAATGCGAGTGATCTCGAAAATTGCTTATTTTTGGCCTATCTCCGTATTCTATCCGTTTACGAGATATCGCCGTTTTTCTATTTTTTACATTTTATTTTGGAAAAATGCGAGTGATCTCGAAAATATCTTATTTTTGGCCTATCTCTCTCCGTTTACGAGATATCGCCCTTTTTCTATTTTTTACTTTTTATTTTGGAAAAATGCGAGTGATCGCGAAAATTGCTTATTTTTGGCCTATCTCTCTCTGTTTACGAGATATCGCGCTTTTTCTATTTTTTAATATTTTGGTACAATGCGATTCATCTCGATAAAATAAATCCCCTTAGGATGAAAATTTCTTATTTTTGGCCTATCTCTCTCCGTTTACGAGATATCGCGCTTTTTCTATTTTTTAATATATTGGAAAAATGCGAGTGATCTCGAAAATGGCTTATTTTTGGCCTATCTCTCTCCGTTTACGAGATATCGCGCTTTTTCTATTTTTTAATATTTTGGTACAATGCGATTCATCTCGATAAAATAAATCCCCTTAGGATGAAAATTTCTTATTTTTGGCCTATCTCTCTCCGTTTACGAGATATCGCGCTTTTTCTATTTTTTAATATTTTGAAAAATGCGAGTGATCTCGAAAATTGCTTATTTTTGGCCTATCTCTCTCCGTTTACGAGATATCGCGCTATTTCTATTTTTAATTTTTTATTTTGGAAAAATGCGAGTGATCTCGAAAATTGCTTATTTTTGGCCTATCTCTCTCCGTTTACGAGATATCGCGCTATTTCTATTTTTAATTTTTTATTTTGGAAAAATGCGAGTGATCTCGAAAATTGCTTATTTTTGGCCTATCTCTCTCCGTTTACGAGATATCGCCCTTTTTCTATTTTTTACTTTTTATTTTGGAAAAATGCGAGTGATCGCGAAAATTGCTTATTTTTGGCCTATCTCTCTCCGTTTACGAGATATCGCGCTATTTCTATTTTTAATTTTTTATTTTGGAAAAATGCGAGTGATCGCGAAAATTGCTTATTTTTGGCCTATCTCTCTCCGTTTTCGAGATATCGCGCTATTTCTATTTTTAATTTTTTATTTTGGAAAAATGCGAGTGATCTCGAAAATTGCTTATTTTTGGCCTATCTCTCTCCGTTTACGAGATATCGCGCTATTTCTATTTTTAATTTTTTATTTTGGAAAAATGCGAGTGATCTCGAAAATTGCTTATTTTTGGCCTATCTCTCTCCGTTTACGAGATATCGCCCTTTTTCTATTTTTTACTTTTTATTTTGGAAAAATGCGAGTGATCGCGAAAATTGCTTATTTTTGGCCTATCTCTCTCCGTTTACGAGATATCGCGCTATTTCTATTTTTAATTTTTTATTTTGGAAAAATGCGAGTGATCTCGAAAATTGCTTATTTTTGGCCTATCTCTCTCCGTTTCCGAGATATCGCGCTATTTCTATTTTTAATTTTTTATTTTGGAAAAATGCGAGTGATCGCGAAAATTGCTTATTTTTGGCCTATCTCTCTCCGTTTACGAGATATCGCGCTATTTCTATTTTTAATTTTTTATTTTGGAAAAATGCGAGTGATCGCGAAAATTGCTTATTTTTGGCCTATCTCTCTCCGTTTTCGAGATATCGCGCTATTTCTATTTTTAATTTTTTATTTTGGAAAAATGCGAGTGATCTCGAAAATTGCTTATTTTTGGCCTATCTCTCTCCGTTTCCGAGATATCGCGCTATTTCTATTTTTAATTTTTTATTTTGGAAAAATGCGAGTGATCTCGAAAATTGCTTATTTTTGGCCTATCTCTCTCCGTTTACGAGATATCGCGCTATTTCTATTTTTAATTTTTTATTTTGGAAAAATGCGAGTGATCTCGAAAATTGCTTATTTTTGGCCTATCTCTCTCCGTTTCCGAGATATCGCGCTATTTCTATTTTTAATTTTTTATTTTGGAAAAATGCGAGTGATCTCGAAAATTGCTTATTTTTGGCCTATCTCTCTCCGTTTACGAGATATCGCCCTTTTTCTATTTTTTACTTTTTATTTTGGAAAAATGCGAGTGATCGCGAAAATTGCTTATTATTGGCCTATCTCTCTCCGTTTACGAGATATCGCGCTATTACTATTTATTATTTAATATTTTGGAAAAATGCGAGTGATCTCGAAAATTGCTTATTTTTGGCCTATCTCCGTTTACGAGATATCGCGCTATTTCTATTTTTAATTTTTTATTTTGGAAAAATGCGAGTGATCGCGAAAATTGCTTATTTTTGGCCTATCTCTCTCCGTTTACGAGATATCGCGCTTTTTCTATTTTTTAATATTTTGAAAAATGCGAGTGATCTCGAAAATTGCTTATTTTTGGCCTATCTCCGTTTACGAGATATCGCGCTATTTCTATTTTTAATTTTTTATTTTGGAAAAATGCGAGTGATCTCGAAAATTGCTTATTTTTGGCCTATCTCTCTCCGTTTACGAGATATCGCGCTATTTCTATTTTTAATTTTTTATTTTGGAAAAATGCGAGTGATCTCGAAAATTGCTTATTTTTGGCCTATCTCTCTCCGTTTCCGAGATATCGCGCTATTTCTATTTTTAATTTTTTATTTTGGAAAAATGCGAGTGATCTCGAAAATTGCTTATTTTTGGCCTATCTCTCTCCGTTTACGAGATATCGCCCTTTTTCTATTTTTTACTTTTTATTTTGGAAAAATGCGAGTGATCGCGAAAATTGCTTATTATTGGCCTATCTCTCTCCGTTTACGAGATATCGCGCTATTACTATTTATTATTTAATATTTTGGAAAAATGCGAGTGATCTCGAAAATTGCTTATTTTTGGCCTATCTCTCTCCGTTTACGAGATATCGCCCTTTTTCTATTTTTTACTTTTTATTTTGGAAAAATGCGAGTGATCGCGAAAATTGCTTATTATTGGCCTATCTCTCTCCGTTTACGAGATATCGCGCTATTACTATTTATTATTTAATATTTTGGAAAAATGCGAGTGATCTCGAAAATTGCTTATTTTTGGCCTATCTCTCTCCGTTTACGAGATATCGCCCTTTTTCTATTTTTTACTTTTTATTTTGGAAAAATGCGAGTGATCTCGAAAATTGCTTATTTTTGGCCTATCTCTCTCCGTTTACGAGATATCGCGCTATTTCTATTTTTAATTTTTTATTTTGGAAAAATGCGAGTGATCTCGAAAATTGCTTATTTTTGGCCTATCTCTCTCCGTTTACGAGATATCGCCCTTTTTCTATTTTTTACTTTTTATTTTGGAAAAATGCGAGTGATCGCGAAAATTGCTTATTTTTGGCCTATCTCTCTCCGTTTACGAGATATCGCGCTATTTCTATTTTTAATTTTTTATTTTGGAAAAATGCGAGTGATCGCGAAAATTGCTTATTTTTGGCCTATCTCTCTCCGTTTTCGAGATATCGCGCTATTTCTATTTTTAATTTTTTATTTTGGAAAAATGCGAGTGATCGCGAAAATTGCTTATTTTTGGCCTATCTCTCTCCGTTTACGAGATATCGCGCTATTTCTATTTTTAATTTTTTATTTTGGAAAAATGCGAGTGATCTCGAAAATTGCTTATTTTTTTGTTGGCCTATCTCTCTCCGTTTACGAGATATCGCGCTTTTTCTATTTTTTATTTTTTATTTTGGAAAAATGCGAGTGATCTCGAAAATAGCTTAATTTTGGCCTATCTCTCTCCGTTTACGAGATATCGCGCTTTTTCTATTTTTTTAATATTTTGGAAAAATGCGAGTGATCTCGAAAATTGCTTATTTTTTTTTTGGCCTATCTCTCTCCGTTTACGAGATATCGCGCTTTTTCTATTTTTTACTTGTTATTTTAGAAAAATGCGAGTGATCTCGAAAATTGCTTATTTTTGGCCTATCTCTCTCCGTTTACGAGATATCGCGCTTTTACTATTTATTTTTTAATATTTTGGAAAAATGCGAGTGATCTCGAAAATTGCTTATTTTTGGCCTATCTCTCTCCGTTTACGAGATATCGCAATTTTTCTATTTTTTTTATTATTTTGAAAAATGCGAGCCTATCTCTGCGAGCCTATTTTGGCCTATCTCTCTCCGTTTTCGAGATATCGCGATTTTTCTATTTTTTTAATATTTTAGAAAAATGCGAGTGATCTCGAAAATTGCTTATTTTTGGCCTATCTCTCTCCGTTTACGAGATATCGCGCTTTTTCTATTATTTAATATATTGGAAAAATGCGAGTGATCTCGAAAATGGCTTATTTTTGGCCTATCTCTCTCCGTTTACGAGATATCGCGCTTTTTCTATTTTTTAATATTTTGGTACAATGCGATTCATCTCGATAAAATAAATCCCCTTAGGATGAAAATTTCTTATTTTTGGCCTATCTCTCTCCGTTTACGAGATATCGCGCTTTTTCTATTTTTTAATATTTTGAAAAATGCGAGTGATCTCGAAAATTGCTTATTTTTGGCCTATCTCTCTCCGTTTACGAGATATCGCGCTATTTCTATTTTTAATTTTTTATTTTGGAAAAATGCGAGTGATCTCGAAAATTGCTTATTTTTGGCCTATCTCTCTCCGTTTACGAGATATCGCCCTTTTTCTATTTTTTACTTTTTATTTTGGAAAAATGCGAGTGATCGCGAAAATTGCTTATTTTTGGCCTATCTCTCTCCGTTTACGAGATATCGCGCTATTTCTATTTTTAATTTTTTATTTTGGAAAAATGCGAGTGATCGCGAAAATTGCTTATTTTTGGCCTATCTCTCTCCGTTTTCGAGATATCGCGCTATTTCTATTTTTAATTTTTTATTTTGGAAAAATGCGAGTGATCTCGAAAATTGCTTATTTTTGGCCTATCTCTCTCCGTTTACGAGATATCGCGCTATTTCTATTTTTAATTTTTTATTTTGGAAAAATGCGAGTGATCTCGAAAATTGCTTATTTTTGGCCTATCTCTCTCCGTTTACGAGATATCGCCCTTTTTCTATTTTTTACTTTTTATTTTGGAAAAATGCGAGTGATCGCGAAAATTGCTTATTTTTGGCCTATCTCTCTCCGTTTACGAGATATCGCGCTATTTCTATTTTTAATTTTTTATTTTGGAAAAATGCGAGTGATCTCGAAAATTGCTTATTTTTGGCCTATCTCTCTCCGTTTCCGAGATATCGCGCTATTTCTATTTTTAATTTTTTATTTTGGAAAAATGCGAGTGATCGCGAAAATTGCTTATTTTTGGCCTATCTCTCTCCGTTTACGAGATATCGCGCTATTTCTATTTTTAATTTTTTATTTTGGAAAAATGCGAGTGATCGCGAAAATTGCTTATTTTTGGCCTATCTCTCTCCGTTTTCGAGATATCGCGCTATTTCTATTTTTAATTTTTTATTTTGGAAAAATGCGAGTGATCTCGAAAATTGCTTATTTTTGGCCTATCTCTCTCCGTTTCCGAGATATCGCGCTATTTCTATTTTTAATTTTTTATTTTGGAAAAATGCGAGTGATCTCGAAAATTGCTTATTTTTGGCCTATCTCTCTCCGTTTACGAGATATCGCCCTTTTTCTATTTTTAATTTTTTATTTTGGAAAAATGCGAGTGATCTCGAAAATTGCTTATTTTTGGCCTATCTCTCTCCGTTTCCGAGATATCGCGCTATTTCTATTTTTAATTTTTTATTTTGGAAAAATGCGAGTGATCTCGAAAATTGCTTATTTTTGGCCTATCTCTCTCCGTTTACGAGATATCGCCCTTTTTCTATTTTTTACTTTTTATTTTGGAAAAATGCGAGTGATCGCGACAATTGCTTATTTTTGGCCTATCTCTCTCCGTTTACGAGATATCGCCCTTTTTCTATTTCCTTTTTCTATTTATTTTATTTTTTATTTTGGAAAAATGCGAGTGATCTCGAAAATTGCTTATTTTTGGCCTATCTCCGTATTCTATCCGTTTACGAGATATCGCCGTTTTTCTATTTTTTACATTTTATTTTGGAAAAATGCGAGTGATCTCGAAAATATCTTATTTTTGGCCTATCTCTCTCCGTTTACGAGATATCGCCCTTTTTCTATTTTTTACTTTTTATTTTGGAAAAATGCGAGTGATCGCGAAAATTGCTTATTTTTGGCCTATCTCTCTCTGTTTACGAGATATCGCGCTTTTTCTATTTTTTAATATTTTGGTACAATGCGATTCATCTCGATAAAATAAATCCCCTTAGGATGAAAATTTCTTATTTTTGGCCTATCTCTCTCCGTTTACGAGATATCGCGCTTTTTCTATTTTTTAATATATTGGAAAAATGCGAGTGATCTCGAAAATGGCTTATTTTTGGCCTATCTCTCTCCGTTTACGAGATATCGCGCTTTTTCTATTTTTTAATATTTTGGTACAATGCGATTCATCTCGATAAAATAAATCCCCTTAGGATGAAAATTTCTTATTTTTGGCCTATCTCTCTCCGTTTACGAGATACCGCGCTTTTTCTATTTTTTTTTTAATATTTTGGAAAAATGCGAGTGATCTCGAAAATTGCTTATTTTTGGCCTATCTCTCTCCGTTTACGAGATACCGCGCTTTTTCTATTTTTTTTTTAATATTTTGGAAAAATGCGAGTGATCTCGAAAATTGCTTTTTTTTGGCCTATCTCTCTCCGTTTTCGAGATATCGCGATTTTTCTATTTTTTTAATATTTTAGAATAATGCGAGTGATCTCGAAAATTGCTTATTATTGGCCTATCTCTCTCCGTTTACGAGATATCGCGCTTTTTCTATTTTTTTTTTAGTATTTTGGAAAAATGCGAGTGATCTCGAAAATTGCTTATTTTTGGCCTATCTCTCTCCGTTTACGAGATATCGCGCTTTTTCTATTTTTTTTTTAGTATTTTGGAAAAATGCGAGTGATCTCGAAAATTGCTTATTTTGGCCTATCTCTCTCCGTTTACGAGATACCGCGCTTTTTCTATTTTTTTTTTAATATTTTGGAAAAATGCGAGTGATCTCGAAAATTGCTTTTTTTTGGCCTATCTCTCTCCGTTTACGAGATATCGCGCTTTTTCTATTTTTTTTTAGTATTTTGGAAAAATGCGAGTGATCTCGAAAATTGCTTATTTTTGGCCTATCCAATATATTAAAAAGTGGAAATAGCGCGATATCTCGTAAACGGAGAGAGATAGGCCAAAAAAAAAATAAGCAATTTTCGAGATCACTCGCATTTTTCCAAAATATTAAAAAATAGAAAAAGCGCGATATCTCGTAAACGGAGAGAGATAGGCCAAAAATAAGCAATTTTCGAGATCACTCGCATTTTTCCAAAATACTAAAAAAAAAAATAGAAAAAGCGCGATATCTCGTAAACGGAGAGAGATAGGCCAAAAAAAAGCTATATTCGAGATCACTCGAATTTTCCAAAATAAAAAATAAAAAATAGTTAAAGCGCGATATCTCGTAAACGGAGAGAGATAGGCCAAAATTAAGCAATATTCGAGATCACTCGCATTTTTCCAAAATAAAAAGTAAAAAATAGAAAAAGGGCGATATCTCGTAAACGGATAGAATACGGAGATAGGCCAAAAATAAGCAATTTTCGAGATCACTCGCATTTTTCCAAAATAAAAAATAAAATAAATAGAAAAAGGAAATAGAAAAAGGGCGATATCTCGTAAACGGAGAGAGATAGGCCAAAAATAAGCAATTGTCGAGATCACTCGCATTTTTCCAAAATAAAAAGTAAAAAATAGAAAAAGCGCGATATCTCGTAAACGGAGAGAGATAGGCCAAAAATAAGCAATTTTCGCGATCACTCGCATTTTTCCAAAATAAAAAGTAAAAAATAGAAAAAGCGCGATATCTCGTAAACGGAGAGAGATAGGCCAAAAATAAGCAATTTTCGCGATCACTCGCATTTTTCCAAAATAAAAAGTAAAAAATAGTAAAAGCGCGATATCTCGTAAACGGAGAGAGATAGGCCAAAAATAAGCAATATTCGAGATCACTCGCATTTTTCCAAAATACTAAAAAATAGAAAAAGCGCGATATCTCGTAAACGGAGAGAGAAAGGCCAAAAATAAGCAATATTCGAGATCACTCGCATTTTTCCAAAATATTAAATAGAAATAGAAAAAGCGCGATATCTCGTAATCGGAGAGAGATAGGCCAAAAATAAGCAATATTCGAGATTACTCGCATTTTTCCAAAATAAAAAATAAAAAATAGTAAAAGCGCGATATCTCGTAAACGGAGAGAGATAGGCCAAAAATAAGCAATATTCGAGATCACTCGCATTTTTTCAAAATATTAAAAAACAAATAGAAAAAGCGCGATATCTCGTAAACGGAGAGAGATAGGCCAAAAATAAGCAATTTTCGAGATCACTCGCATTTTTCCAAAATACTAAAAAAAAAATAGAAAAAGCGCTATATCTCGTAAAAGGAGAGAGATAGGCCAAAAATAAGCAATTTTCGAGATCACTCGCATTTTTCAAAATATTAAAAAATAGAAAAAGCGCGATATCTCGTAAACGGAGAGAGATAGGCCAATAATAAGCAATTTTCGAGATCACTCGCATTATTCTAAAATATTAAAAAAATAGAAAAAGCGCGATATCTCGTAAACGGAGAGAGATAGGCCAAAAATAAGCCATTTTCGAGATCACTCGCATTTTTCCAATATATTAAAAAATAGAAAAAGCGCGATATCTCGTAAACGGAGAGAGATAGGCCAATAATAAGCAATTTTCGAGATCACTCGCATTATTCTAAAATATTAAAAAAATAGAAAAATCGCGATATCTCGAAAACGGAGAGAGTGCGAGTGATCTCGAAAATTGCTTATTTTTGGCCTATATCTCTCCGTTTACGAGATATCGCGCTTTTTCTATTTTTTTAATATTTGGGTACAGTGCGATTCATAACAATAATACAATTCCCTTTAGGAACCTGTGAAAATTGCTTATTTTTGGCCTTTCTCTCTCCGTTTACGAGATATCGCGCTTTTTCCATTTTTTAATATATTGGAAAAATGCGAGTGATCTCGAAAATTGCTTATTTTTGGCCTATATCTCTCCGTTTTCGAGATATCGCGATTTTTCTATTTTTTTAATATTTTAGAAAAATGCGAGTAATCTCGAAAATTGCTTATTTTTGGCCTATCTCTCTCCGTTTACGAGATATCGCGCTTTTTCTATTTTTTAATATATTGGAAAAATGCGAGTGATCTCGAAAATTGCTTATTATTGGCCTATATCTCTCCGTTTACGAGATATCGCACTTTTTCTATTTTTTTAATATTTGGGTACAGTGCGATTCATAACAATAATACAATTCCCTTTAGGAACCTGTGAAAATTGCTTATTTTTGGCCTTTCTCTCTCCGTTTACGAGATATCGCGCTTTTTCCATTTTTTATTATATTGGAAAAATGCGAGTGATCTCGAAAATTGCTTATTTTTGGCCTATCTCTCTCCGTTTTCGAGATATCGCGATTTTTATATATATTTATAATAATTTGGAAATATGCGAGTGATCTCGAAAATTGCTTATTTTTGGCCTATCTCTCTCCGTTTTCGAGATATCGCGATTTTTCTATTTTTTTAATATTTTAGAATAATGCGAGTGATCTCGAAAATTGCTTATTTTTGGCCTATATCTCTCCGTTTACGAGATATCGCGCTTTTTCTATTTTTTAATATATTGGAAAAATGCGAGTGATCTCGAAAATTGCTTATTTTTGGCCTATCTCTCTCCGTTTTCGAGATATCGCGATTTTTCTATTTTTTTAATATTTTAGAAAAATGCGAGTAATCTCGAAAATTGCTTATTTTTGGCCTATCTCTCTCCGTTTACGAGATATCGCGCTTTTTCTATTTTTTAATATATTGGAAAAATGCGAGTGATCTCGAAAATTGCTTATTTTTGGCCTATATCTCTCCGTTTACGAGATATCGCGCTTTTTCTATTTTTTTAATATTTGGGTACAGTGCGATTCATATCAATAATACAATTCCCTTTAGGAACCTGTGAAAATTGCTTATTTTTGGCCTTTCTCTCTCCGTTTACGAGATATCGCGCTTTTTCCATTTTTTAATATATTGGAAAAATGCGAGTGATCTCGAAAATTGCTTATTTTTGGCCTATCTCTCTCCGTTAACGAGATATCGCGATTTTTATATATATTTTTAATAATTTGGAAATATGCGAGTGATCTCGAAAATTGCTTATTTTTGGCCTATATCTCTCCGTTTACGAGATATCGCGATTTTTATATATATTTTTAATAATTTGGAAATATGCGAGTGATCTCGAAAATTGCTTATTTTTGGCCTATCTCTCTCCGTTTACGAGATATCGCGCTTTTTCTATTTTTTAATATATTGGAAAAATGCGAGTGATCTCGAAAATTGCTTATTTTTGGCCTTTCTCTCTCCGTTTACGAGATATCGCGATTTTTCTATCTTTTTAATATTTAAGAATAATGCGAGTGATCTCGAAAATTGCTTATTTTTGGCATATCTCTCTCCGTTAACGAGATATCGCGATTTTTATATATATTTTTAATAATTTGGAAATATGCGAGTGATCTCGAAAATTGCTTATTTTTGGCCTATCTCTCTCCGTTAACGAGATATCGCGATTTTTATATATATTTGTAATAATTTGGAAATATGCGAGTGATCTCGAAAATTGCTTATTTTTGGCCTATCTCTCTCCGTTTACGAGATATCGCGCTTTTTCTATTTTTAAATATATTGGAAAAATGCGAGTGATCTCGAAAATTGCTTATTTTTGGCCTATCTCTCTCCGTTTTCGAGATATCGCGATTTTTCTATTTTTTTTATTATTTTGAAAAATGCGAGTAATCTCGAAAATTGCTTATTTTTGGCCTATCTCTCTCCGTTTACGAGATATCGCGCTTTTTCTATTTGTTTTTTAATATTTTAATAAAATGTTAAAAATAGAAATGCGAGTGATCTCGAAAATTGCTTATTTTTGGCCTATCTCTCTCCGTTTACGAGATATCGCGCTTTTTCTATTGCTATTTAATATTTTGGAAAAATGCGAGTGATCTCGAAAATTGCTTATTTTTGGCCTATCTCTCTCCGTTTACGAGATATCGCGCTTTTTCTATTTGTTTTTTAATATTTTAAAAAAATGCGAGTGATCTCGAATATTTCTTATTTTTGGCCTATCTCTCTCCGTTTACGAGATATCGCGCTTTTTCTTTTTTTTTAATATTTTGGAAAAATGCGAGTGATCTCGAAAATTGCTTATTTTTGGCATATCTCTCTCCGTTTACGAGATATCGCGCTTTTTCTTTTTTTTAATATTTTGGAAAAATGCGAGTGATCTCGAAAATTGCTTATTTTTGGCATATCTCTCTCCGTTTACGAGATATCGCGCTTTTTCTATTTTTTTAATATTTTGAAATAATGCGAGTGATCTCGAAAATTGCTTATTTTTGGCCTATCTCTCTCCGTTTACGAGATATCGCGCTTTTTCTTTTTTTTTAATATTTTGGAAAAATGCGAGTGATCTCGAAAATTGCTTATTTTTGGCATATCTCTCTCCGTTTACGAGATATCGCGCTTTTTCTTTTTTTTAATATTTTGGAAAAATGCGAGTGATCTCGAAAATTGCTTATTTTTGGCATATCTCTCTCCGTTTACGAGATATCGCGCTTTTTCTATTTTTTTAATATTTTGAAATAATGCGAGTGATCTCGAAAATTGCTTATTTTTGGCCTATCTCTCTCCGTTTACGAGATATCGCGCTTTTTCTATTGCTATTTAATATTTTGGAAAAATGCGAGTGATCTCGAAAATTGCTTATTTTTGGCATATCTCTCTCCGTTTACGAGATATCGCGCTTTTTCTTTTTTTTAATATTTTGGAAAAATGCGAGTGATCTCGAAAATTGCTTATTTTTGGCATATCTCTCTCCGTTTACGAGATATCGCGCTTTTTCTTTTTTTTTAATATTTTGGAAAAATGCGAGTGATCTCGAAAATTGCTTATTTTTGGCCTATCTCTCTCCGTTTACGAGATATCGCTTTTTTTCTATTTTTTTAATATTTTGGTACAGTCCGAGTCATCGTGATAATATAATTCCCCTTAGGAACCCGTGAAAATTGCTTATTTTTGGCCCATCTCTCTCCGTTTACGAGGTATCGCGCTTTTTCTATTTTTTTAATATTTTGGCAAAAAGCGAGTGATCTCGAAAATTGCTTATTTTTGGCCTATCTCTCTCCGTTTACGAGATATCGCGCTTTTTCTATTTTTTTAATATTTTGGTACAGTCCGAGTCATCTTGATAATATAATTTCCCTTAGGAACTCGTGAAAATTGCTTATTTTTGGCATATCTCTCTCCGTTTACGAGATATCGCGCTTTTTCTTTTTTTTTAATATTTTGGAAAAATGCGAGTGATCTCGAAAATTGCTTATTTTTGGCATATCTCTCTCCGTTTACGAGATATCGCGCTTTTTCTTTTTTTTAATATTTTGGAAAAATGCGAGTGATCTCGAAAATTGCTTATTTTTGGCATATCTCTCTCCGTTTACGAGATATCGCGCTTTTTAAATTTTTTTAATATTTTGAAAAAATGCGAGTGATCTCGAAAATTGCTTATTTTTGGCCTATCTCTCTCCGTTTACGAGATATCGCGCTTTTTCTATTTTTTTAATATTTTGGTACAGTCCGAGTCATCGTGATAATATAATTCCCCTTAGGAACCCGTGAAAATTGCTTATTTTTGGCCCATCTCTCTCCGTTTACGAGGTATCGCGCTTTTTCTATTTTTTTAATATTTTGGCAAAAAGCGAGTGATCTCGAAAATTGCTTATTTTTGGCCCATCTCTCTCCGTTTACGAGATATCGCGCTTTTTCTTTTTTTTAATATTTTGGAAAAATGCGAGTGATCTCGAAAATTGCTTATTTTTGGCTTATCTCTCTCCGATTACGAGATATCGCGCTTTTTCTATTTATTGAAATGTTTTGAAAAAATGCGAGTGATCTCGAAAATTGCTTATTTTTGGCCTATCTCTCTCCGTTTACGAGATATCGCGCTTTTTCTATTTTTTTAATATTTTGGTACAGTCCGAGTCATCTTGATAATATAATTCCCCTTAGGAACTCGTGAAAATTGCTTATTTTTGGCCCATCTCTCTCCGTTTACGAGGTATCGCGCTTTTTCAATTTTTTTAATATTTTGGCAAAAAGCGAGTGATCTCGAAAATTGCTTATTTTTGGCATATCTCTCTCCGTTTACGAGATATCGCGCTTTTTAAATTTTTTTAATATTTTGAAAAAATGCGAGTGATCTCGAAAATTGCTTATTTTTGGCCTATCTATCTCCGTTTACGAGATATCGCGCTTTTTCTATTTTTTTAATATTTTGGTACAGTCCGAGTCATCGTGATAATATAATTCCCCTTAGGAACTCGTGAAAATTGCTTATTTTTGGCCCATCTCTCTCCGTTTACGAGATATCGCGCTTTTTCTATTGCTATTTAATATTTTGGAAAAATGCGAGTGATCTCGAAAATTGCTTATTTTTGGCCTATCTCTCTCCGTTTACGAGATATCGCGCTTTTTCTATTTTTTTAATATTTTGGTACAGTCCGAGTCATCTTGATAATATAATTCCCCTTAGGAACCCGTGAAAATTGCTTATTTTTGGCCCATCTCTCTCCGTTTACGAGATATCGCGCTTTTTCTTTTTTTTAATATTTTGGAAAAATGCGAGTGATCTCGAAAATTGCTTATTTTTGGCCTATCTCTCTCCGTTTACGAGATATCGCGCTTTTTCTATTTTTTTAATATTTTGGTACAGTCCGAGTCATCTTGATAATATAATTCCCCTTAGGAACCCGTGAAAATTGCTTATTTTTGGCCCATCTCTCTCCGTTTACGAGATATCGCGCTTTTTCTTTTTTTTAATATTTTGGAAAAATGCGAGTGATCTCGAAAATTGCTTATTTTTGGCCTATCTATCTCCGTTTACGAGATATCGCGCTTTTTCTATTTTTTTAATATTTTGGTACAGTCCGAGTCATCGTGATAATATAATTCCCCTTAGGAACCCGTGAAAATTGCTTATTTTTGGCCCATCTCTCTCCGTTTACGAGATATCGCGCTTTTTCTTTTTTTTAATATTTTGGAATAATGCGAGTGATCTCGAAAATTGCTTATTTTTGGCCTTTCTCTCTCCGTTTACGAGATATCGCGCTTTTTCTATTTTTTATTTTTTATTTTGGAAAAATGCGAGTGATCTCGAAAATTGCTTATTTTTGGCCTATCTCTCTCCGATTACGAGATATCGCGCTTTTTCTATTTCTATTTAATATTTTGGAAAAATGCGAGTGATCTCGAATATTGCTTATTTTTGGCCTTTCTCTCTCCGTTTACGAGATATCGCGCTTTTTCTATTTTTTAGTATTTTGGAAAAATGCGAGTGATCTCGAAAATTGCTTATTTTTGGCCTATCTCTCTCCGTTTACGAGATATCGCGCTTTTTCTATTTTTTATTTTCTATTTTGGAAAAATGCGAGTGATCTCGAATATTGCTTATTTTTGGCCTATCTCTCTCCGTTTACGAGATATCGCGCTTTTACTATTTTTTATTTTTTATTTTGGAAAAATGCGAGTGATCTCGAATATTGCTTATTTTTGGCCTATCTCTCTCCGTTTACGAGATATCGCGCTTTTACTATTTATTATTTAATATTTTGGAAAAATGCAAGTGATCTCGAAAATGGCTTATTTTTGGCCTTTCTCTCTCCGTTTACGAGATATCGCGCTTTTTCTATTTTTTTAATATTTTGGTACAGTCCGAGTCATCTTGATAATATAATTCCCCTTAGGAACCCGTGAAAATTGCTTATTTTTGGCCCATCTCTCTCCGTTTACGAGATATCGCGCTTTTTCTTTTTTTTAATATTTTGGAAAAATGCGAGTGATCTCGAAAATTGCTTATTTTTGGCCTATCTCTCTCCGTTTACGAGATATCGCGCTTTTTCTATTTTTTTAATATTTTGGTACAGTCCGAGTCATCTTGATAATATAATTCCCCTTAGGAACCCGTGAAAATTGCTTATTTTTGGCCCATCTCTCTCCGTTTACGAGATATCGCGCTTTTTCTTTTTTTTAATATTTTGGAAAAATGCGAGTGATCTCGAAAATTGCTTATTTTTGGCCTATCTATCTCCGTTTACGAGATATCGCGCTTTTTCTATTTTTTTAATATTTTGGTACAGTCCGAGTCATCGTGATAATATAATTCCCCTTAGGAACCCGTGAAAATTGCTTATTTTTGGCCCATCTCTCTCCGTTTACGAGATATCGCGCTTTTTCTTTTTTTTAATATTTTGGAAAAATGCGAGTGATCTCGAAAATTGCTTATTTTTGGCCTATCTATCTCCGTTTACGAGATATCGCGCTTTTTCTATTTTTTTAATATTTTGGTACAGTCCGAGTCATCGTGATAATATAATTCCCCTTAGGAACCCGTGAAAATTGCTTATTTTTGGCCCATCTCTCTCCGTTTACGAGATATCGCGCTTTTTCTTTTTTTTTAATATTTTGGAATAATGCGAGTGATCTCGAAAATTGCTTATTTTTGGCCTATCTCTCTCCGTTTACGAGATATCGCGCTTTTTCTATTTTTTTAATATTTTGGTACAGTCCGAGTCATCTTGATAATATAATTCCCCTTAGGAACCCGTGAAAATTGCTTATTTTTGGCCCATCTCTCTCCGTTTACGAGATATCGCGCTTTTTCTTTTTTTTAATATTTTGGAAAAATGCGAGTGATCTCGAATATTGCTTATTTTTGGCCTTTCTCTCTCCGTTTACGAGATATCGCGCTTTTTCTATTTTTTATTTTTTATTTTGGAAAAATGCGAGTGATCTCGAAAATTGCTTATTTTTGGCCTATCTCTCTCCGATTACGAGATATCGCGCTTTTTCTATTTCTATTTAATATTTTGGAAAAATGCGAGTGATCTCGAATATTGCTTATTTTTGGCCTTTCTCTCTCCGTTTACGAGATATCGCGCTTTTTCTATTTTTTATTTTTTATTTTGGAAAAATGCGAGTGATCTCGAAAATTGCTTATTTTTGGCCTATCTCTCTCCGATTACGAGATATCGCGCTTTTTCTATTTCTATTTAATATTTTGGAAAAATGCGAGTGATCTCGAATATTGCTTATTTTTGGCCTTTCTCTCTCCGTTTACGAGATATCGCGCTTTTTCTATTTTTTAGTATTTTGGAAAAATGCGAGTGATCTCGAAAATTGCTTATTTTTGGCCTATCTCTCTCCGTTTACGAGATATCGCGCTTTTTCTATTTTTTATTTTCTATTTTGGAAAAATGCGAGTGATCTCGAATATTGCTTATTTTTGGCCTATCTCTCTCCGTTTACGAGATATCGCGCTTTTACTATTTTTTATTTTTTATTTTGGAAAAATGCGAGTGATCTCGAATATTGCTTATTTTTGGCCTATCTCTCTCCGTTTACGAGATATCGCGCTTTTACTATTTATTATTTAATATTTTGGAAAAATGCAAGTGATCTCGAAAATGGCTTATTTTTGGCCTTTCTCTCTCCGTTTACGAGATATCGCGCTTTTTCTATTTTTTTAATATTTTGGTACAGTCCGAGTCATCTTGATAATATAATTCCCCTTAGGAACCCGTGAAAATTGCTTATTTTTGGCCCATCTCTCTCCGTTTACGAGATATCGCGCTTTTTCTTTTTTTTAATATTTTGGAAAAATGCGAGTGATCTCGAAAATTGCTTATTTTTGGCCTATCTCTCTCCGTTTACGAGATATCGCGCTTTTTCTATTTTTTTAATATTTTGGTACAGTCCGAGTCATCTTGATAATATAATTCCCCTTAGGAACCCGTGAAAATTGCTTATTTTTGGCCCATCTCTCTCCGTTTACGAGATAGCGCGCTTTTTCTATTTTTTAGTATTTTGGAAAAATGCGAGTGATCTCGAATATTGCTTATTTTTGGCCTATCTCTCTCCGTTTACGAGATATCGCGCTTTTACTATTTTTTATTTTTTATTTTGGAAAAATGCGAGTAATCTCGAATATCGCTTATTTTTGGCCTATCTCTCTCCGTTTACGAGATATCGCGCTTTTTCTATTTTTTTAATATTTTGGTACAGTCCGAGTCATCGTGATAATATAATTCCCCTTAGGAACCCGTGAAAATTGCTTATTTTTGGCCCATCTCTCTCCGTTTACGAGATATCGCGCTTTTTCTTTTTTTTAATATTTTGGAAAAATGCGAGTGATCTCGAAAATTGCTTATTTTTGGCCTATCTCTCTCCGTTTACGAGATATCGCGCTTTTTCTATTTTTTTAATATTTTGGTACAGTCCGAGTCATCTTGATTATATAATTCCCCTTAGGAACCCGTGAAAATTGCTTATTTTTGGCCCATCTCTCTCCGTTTACGAGATATCGCGCTTTTTCTATTTTTTATTTTTTATTTTGGAAAAATGCGAGTAATCTCGAATATTGCTTATTTTTGGCCTATCTCTCTCCGTTTACGAGATATCGCGCTTTTACTATTTTTTATTTTTTATTTTGGAAAAATGCGAGTAATCTCGAATATCGCTTATTTTTGGCCTATCTCTCTCCGTTTACGAGATATCGCGCTTTTTCTATTTTTTTTTTAATATTTTGAAAAAATGCGAGTGATCTCGAATATTGCTTATTTTTGGCCTATCTCTCTCCGTTTACGAGATATCGCGCTTTTACTATTTTTTATTTTTTATTTTGGAAAAATGCGAGTAATCTCGAATATTGCTTATTTTTGGCCTATCTCTCTCCGATTACGAGATATCGCGCTTTTTCTATTTCTATTTAATATTTTGGAAAAATGCGAGTGATCTCGAATATTGCTTATTTTTGGCCTTTCTCTCTCCGTTTACGAGATATCGCGCTTTTTCTATTTTTTAGTATTTTGGAAAAATGCGAGTGATCTCGAAAATTGCTTATTTTTGGCCTATCTCTCTCCGTTTACGAGATATCGCGATTTTTCTATTTTTTTTAATATTTTAGAAAAATGCGAGTGCATTCTCGAAAATTGCTTATTTTTGGCCTATCTTCCTCCGTTTACGAGATATCGCGCTTTTTGTATTTATTTTTAATATTTTAGAAAAATGCGAGTGATCTCGAAAATTGCTTATTTTTGGCCTATCTCTCTCCGTTTACGAGATATCGCGCTTTTTCTATTTTTTTAATATTTTAGAAAAATGCGAGTGATCTCAAAAATTGCTTATTTTTTGCATATCTCTCTCTGTTTACGAGATATCGCGCTTTTTCTATTTTTTATTTTTGATTTTGGGAAAATGCGAGTGATCTCGAAAATTGCTTATTTTTGGCCTATCTTCCTCCGTTTACGAGATATCGCGCTTTTTCTATTTTTTTTTAATATTTTAGAAAAATGCGAGTGATCTCGAATATTGCTTATTTTTGGCCTATCTCTCTCCGTTTACGAGATATCGCGATTTTTCTATTTTTTTAATATTTTAGAAAAATGCGAGTGATCTCAAAAATTGCTTATTTTTGGCCTATCTCTCTCCGTTTACGAGATATCGCGCTTTTTCTATTTTTTAGTATTTTGGAAAAATGCGAGTGATCTCGAAAATTGCTTATTTTTGGCCTATCTCTCTCCGTTTACGAGATATCGCGCTTTTTCTATTTTATAGTATTTTGGAAAAATGCGAGTGATCTCGAATATTGTTTATTTTTGGCCTATCTCTCTCCGTTTACGAGATATCGCGCTTTTTCTATTTCTATTTAATATTTTGGAAAAATGCGAGTGATCTCGAATATTGCTTATTTTTGGCCTTTCTCTCTCCGTTTACGAGATATCGCGCTTTTTCTATTTTTTAGTATTTTGGCAAAATGCGAGTGATCTCGAAAATTGCTTATTTTTGGCCTATCTCTCTCCGTTTACGAGATATCGCGCTTTTTCTATTTTTTAATATATTGGTACAGTGCGATTCATCTCGAAAATATAATTCCCTTAGGAACTCGTGAAAATTGCTTATTTTTGGCCTATCTCTCTCCATTTACGAGATATCGCGCTTTTTCTATTTTTTTTTTAATATTTGGGCTTTTTCTAGTTTTTAATATTTAGGCTCAGTGACTCATGTTATTGGTAACTGAAAAAAGTAAAAGAAAACTATTTGTGGGCCTTTTTATGGGAAGTTTGAAAACGCAAAGTTAAAGGAAATACATTTTACTGTTATGTCATCCAAAAAAAACTTAATTTTAACATTTTTTTGCTGAATTCGAATTTTAAAAAACCCCAAAACTGCCTTTTAGATACATTTGAGGTTATCAAATATCACTTTAAGTTCAACTTTATAATTTGAAGCAAGCCAATAAAATTTTTATAATGCTTTTATCTATGAGTTTTGATTAAAGCGCCGGGCAACAGGTTGAATAGTTAAACTTTAACGCCCTGAACAGTTATCGAACTATGCCAAGCAATATCGTCTCATGTCTCCTCGAAACAAATTCGAATAAGCCCTGCATAAAAATTGCAATTTTCCAGTGATTGAACCAACATGACCACATATCAAGTTCGTGGTTTTAGCTGCTTTTTAGATATACATATTTAGATATATATACGATATAGGTATAAATATGCAAATATTGACTGTGTTAAAGAGCAGAGCAGCGAGTAGACGACTATGATTGCCATATCAAAGTGACATGCCATGCAAAAAAATATTCAATATTCAACATCGTGTTGCAGCAGCAACAGCAGAAAGTTGCAATATACATATGTATACATACCTACCTATATTTATATGCCATGATGTCAGATTTTATGCTATTTAAATGCGAACAACAGTGTAAAAATTAGTAAAACAAACAAATTCATTGAAAATATTTGTCAAATTCAAAAGACAAACAACAACATTTTGATAATTGCAAACATTACAGTAGGGAATTCCATGTATTTTGTGGAAATCCAGCAGAGAGACTCGGCAGGACGGACAGACATTTATTGAGCTGTATACGAAAGTGTGTGTTCACATATAGATGGATGGATGGAATGGTGAATGGATGAATGTATGTGGGCGTTAACTAAAGGGTTGGAGGTAAAAAGCTATGACATGCAATTGATTAAAACCAAAGCCCAGACATATACGGGTGACCAATGAACTGTTTGACTGCATGTGTGTTGGACTGTCTGATTTTTTGACTGTCTATTTGTTCGTCTAGCTGGCTAGCTATGCCCGGCTGTTTTGTTTATCTGTCTGTCTGTCTAGTCGGCTGGCTGTCAGTCCGTCTGAGCAGACCCCCTCTCCACCCATTATGCAGCAATTTTTACACGTGGGACTTTCTGTCGGTCAGCCTGCCAGTCTATCTTCCTTTGCATATATCATGACGCCCTATTCGTACTCGTATATTATGTTCACTCTGTAGATGGACAGACGAACTGGCACTCAGCCGGAAATAGACATGCAGCCATATTTATTGGTGATATTGTACCAACAGCGGAAAGGTAAAAATTATCAGCTCCTCAACATGTGCGGGCTGTTAATAAATGCGGTCTGCTTTATTTGTATTTGTTCAGCAAAACTTCCATGATTGATATGTGTATATATATGGCGTTGTATGTGTATATCGAGGTATAGCCAAACTGTATTGAAGTTGTACAGTTGATGATGTTGGCAGTAGAAATGCACCATATCATGCATTTTTGGTTATTGGACAGCAGAGTTGAGTTAAAATTTTAAGTCAATATTTAAACAGGTCTTAATTGAGTACAAATACTACATGACAGCAAAACACAAATGGAAGTTTTGCACAATTTTGTGTGTCTGTAAATATTTGCCAACAGTTGGTAACACTGCCAACTCTATCACTGAGCTCTAAAGTTGGGCCAACAGTGAGTGATTGGAAAGTGTTGAAAAATCTGAACACGCAAAAAGAAAATGTTTCTGCAAAGAGTGAAATCAATTTGAATACATTAAAAATTCATTAACACTTCTGTGACGAACAGGACCCGCATAAAAAAATTACACCCACCCTATTGTCTAAAAGACGTGATGGTCTGAAAATGCTGTCAAAAATGTTATGTTCACCAGCATATTTTTTTCTAGAGCTTCCTTGTATGTTTTTGTATGCAGAGCAAATAAACAATGTCTACGCTATGTCTGACATATTGTTTGACAGTTGCTGTGATTCACAGATGGCGGTTGATGGACTCAAACTGGCAGCATTTTTTTTGTTTATACTTTGCAATGAGTTTTTTTAATGAATTTTTTTAGAATGAAAAAAATTTAAAAAAAAACAATGGAGAATAAAAAACATAAAAAATTATTTCCCATACCGGGAATCGAACCCGGGCCTTCTGGGTGAAAGCCAGATATCCTAGCCACTAGACCATATGGGATATATAACGGTGTGGAGCACAATATTTTTAAATAGGTTCTCATCTGGAACTATATTATTTAATTGGTACTGAGGCGGCAAAATTAGCATGTGTATAAAATAACTACATAGCGACAGTTTTGGTCAAAATAATAATATCGTGTCACACCCTATTAATTATATGAACTAAAAATTATATTAAATTTTTTATTAATTGAAATAAAAAATATTATTTTACACTTGAAAAAAAAATAATAATATATATTATATAATTAAAACGAAATAATACAAGGAAAATTCATTTTTAATTTAAAAAAAAAATCGATAAAGTTAAAATGACAATTTTATGTCCAAAAGTAAAAGAGTGTCTGGCCAAGATAATAAGAGTGTTGAAGCAAGCTTCCTTAAAACAAAAAATTTTTATGAATTTTGGTCACTTTTCAGATAATTAAAGAAAATACTAAGAAAAACTTACTAATACTTAAAAAAAATACTAATACTAAATAAAAAATACTAAAACAATACTAAAAAAACTGAGACTATTAATACGTCTTTCTTTTTTTTTTTTTTAGTACAACCTCACATCTTTCTGGCAAACAGTCGTTCAGTTTCGGCAAGTTTTCACAGGAGTGCCATACCAAGCTTTCTTTTTAACTTCCCATAGCATCTTCTTTTAAGCTGTTTTTGACTTGAAATTTTAATTTTAACTCCTTCCATAAATTCTTAATGGGGTTTAAGTCGGGAGACTAAGATTGTGGTGATAAGACGTTGTATCTGTTGTGGTCAAACCACCTAGTGACCACCTTAGCGGTGTGTTTCGTCTCATTATCCTGATGGTAAGTCCACAATAACGCCATATCATTCTCCGCATAGGACAACACAATGGTTTCCATGATTTCAAGTTATAATTCTTTATTCATATTATCTTTAATCCAATAAATTGGACCGATTATATGAAAAACATTCCTAAATGTTGATGCTTCTACCACCGTGATCAACGGTTTTTGTTTTTGTTCCTAAGTTTCAATTCTTGATTCTTGAATCTTCGTACATAAGTTCTTCAATCCAATCCAAATAAATTTATTTTTGTTTCATCACTGTATAGGATATTTTTCCAATTTCTTTTGTTTGGGGATTTATGTTAACAAAATCAATCCGTTGCTTGATATTTTAATGGAACCTTTCTAGCAATACGTCCATATAAATTGTTATCCTGTAAACGTTGTCGAATTCTTCAAGCAATAATTTCCAACTAAAAGTATCTCTTATGACAGATGATGTAGTGAAAGGATATTTGACGGCTTGACTTGCGATACGCTTACCTGCCAAAGGGGTGGTTTTTCTTGCGTCCTCTGGCTTCTACTTTTTTTAACGTTGAATTGTTCTCTTTCATCACTTTGGCTATAACACATAGTGACCGATTAAGTGCACTTGAAATAAATTTTTCATTTATTTATTACAACTATCTTCATCTCCAACCATTCAAAAATTTCCGATTGCGGCGGTTGATTATTTATTTTTTTCAGCAAAACTCCGATTTACGTTATTTTCTGTACACCTTCATTCTCTGACAACCATTTCTGCTTGAGGATTGATAACGAGATGTTGTCATCTGAGTCTTCTTTAGCATCTGAATTGTTTTCGTTATTAACAGAATCACTATCTACTGAATAGCAAAATATATTTTAACAACATTTTTGCAGCCATTCTTGATGAGACGGAGCCGGATAGCTCAATCGCAGGGTAGAAATGGCTGCTTGTTGAAATCGAAATCATCAAAGCCATGAAGACCAGAGACGACCAAAGGATTACAAGTTCGACGGTGCTGGCTGCCAAAAGAATATAAAAGTCATCGGATGCGGATCGAAGAAGTCACTGGAGTAACTGATCAAATCTTGGTGAAATTTGGAAGGGAGCTTCATTGAAAGTAATCTCTAAGACCACCTTTCCGCTTCGCCACAAGATATCTGTATGGCCTACATGAGTATGCATCCATTCATAAACTTTTGGCGGTGAAGAATAAAGACGTACAAATTCAGGAGTGAATCTGGTTAGGTTGTGAAAAAGTCACGGCAGTGAGGGATCCTTTCGCTAAGGAGCAATCAGACACGCTCAAATTCAGCTTTGAAACCAAAGTAAAGAGGCTGTACTAACAATAGCTGATAGAACGAAGAAGTTGCAAGTGATGCAAGTCAACCTGCATCACTTTAAAGCAGCGACCGACGACGTGATGCTGTGCATGTTCGGGCATAACGTAGCCGTGGCCCTAATGTAGAAACCTTGGATCTTCAGCAACAATATCCAAAGTCTGCGGTCGAAAGTTCAACCTGTTTAACTTTACAAGTGAATATAAGTTAAGGAACTGTATGCTAGCGAAAATAATCTATGCAGTTTTTCTCCCTAGATTGGCGACATAGTGGCAACCAGCGTGGAAGCAAGAGTGACACATCTCCAATGAATTGCTCAAACTCACTAGCGCAAATAGTCCGTGAGTTGACAAACCACACTGGCACAAGCAGCACATTCCTGGTAATTGGTATTACTCACTACGGGGCAGTGCCAACATCAACAAAAGGGGAGAGTCTATTTTGGAATTTATCCTTTCTACAGATCTTATTCTATGTAAAACGGCCTATAGACCAACCTTTCAGAATAGAATCAGGCAAGAGATAATCGACCTAACTAAAAAGGTCGCAAACGAGAACAGGTCACAGTTGATGATTGGGAGACATCACGAAAGGTGTCGTTGTCTGACCATTCTAAGATTCTTTTCAGTATTAGTTGCGATCCTCATATAAAGAAACAATGTTGAAAATCCAGACATAGAGTATTTTTGCCACGATGCATCTATTGTCAATGCAATTGACTTAATCATGGATAAAATGAACAAGACGTTCAAGAAATTCTACCTCAAGTCTCAATGTTGCAAGCCTACCAGTGCAAGCTGATGGACAAGCGACCTTAACAAGACACGAACAGAGGTCAGAAAACATTACCGGAAAAATATTCTAGGCAAGCTAGAGCAGGACTGGATAAACCATAGACCCAAGTTAAATGACTTCACAGGAGAATTAAAAATATAAAAGCGAACATCTTGGACAAATTTCTGTGAGTCCATTTTGAGTACACAAGTGAAATCGCCAGACTTCGTCATGCGCTATCCAAAAACCCCTTGGTCCCGGGATATCTTATAAGACCTAACGAATCATGGACAGAATCCATTCAAGAAAGATAAAAATGGAGCTAACAGCAACTTAGATATGATACAAAATCTTTACAGGACCTTACTAGAACCTGAACAGGAACTATTCTTTCTTTATCTTTCAAACCCCAGAAGCCCGCGGAAATAGGTGGAATCAAGCCGGCTATGATTCAACATGACATACCCAGCATCATACTCTGCCTTAAAGCAATCTTCATCGGTTACCTCACGACAGGTTATGTACCGGAAACTGAAGAGAAATAAGAGTAGCCTTTATTCCCAAGGCCGGGAAACCGTTACATTCTACACCAAAATATTACAGGCCTATTAGCCTGTCATCGCTCCTATAATAAACGATAAGATAATAATAGATTTTCACATAAGTTAATCTCTGAACGACACTAACCTCTGTAGTGCATAACACGCCTACCGTTAAGGAAGATTAATAGAGACAGCACTGTACGATGTTCATAGAAGGAACTCTTCATCAAAACGAATAAACTTAAGCAACGTTTTTTGACATAGAAGGAACCTTTAATAATGTGAATACGTTATCTGTAAGAAATGCTTTAGGAGTAAAAGGAATAAACAGCATGATTACCCAATCGATTTATAAAATCCTGAATAGCAGACATAGACACAAATGGGGTCGAGTGCGGTAAGGAAGGTGGCCATAAGAGGAACTTTACAGGGAGAACTCATATACCGCCCTTCTTTGGCTAATTGCGACTGGCAACATCCTTTCCAAACTTAAAGTTAGTTGAGCAAAAGTGATAGCTTATGCCGATGATGTTGTCATCCTAATATGTGGAAAATTTCTGCAAAAATTTAATGAAATTATGATGTCGGACATCATCTACTGGATGCATACAGCGATCGTCAGACCTATTCTCACCAACGGCTCTTTGGTGTGGTGGACAAATGTGCATTTAAGGAGCTTCCTCGACTCTGTAACAGGAGTGCAAAGGTAAGCATGCATAGAAGTTACCAAGAGCACGATTGGCACCTAAGTAAGGCACAAGCTTGAAAAAACAACACTTTCGGATATGCATCTATTTTGAATATCTGTGGAACATACCTAGTGTGAAATTCGGCACAAAATACACCTCACATCCATTTCCAGCAGACAAGAATGGGAAGATACAACTATAGCAGCCCATGGTAGTTATTTCAATTCTACACTGACGGCTTCAAAATGAAGAACAGAACAGGATCAGGTGTGTAGTTCGAAGTTTTACATATTGTCTTACTAACTTTCTGATAACTGCAGTGTTTTTCAGGCAGAAATTTATGCAATTTCTAACGACAAGATCTAGAACAGTACTAAACTGTAAACAAGTTCTGAACAGTGTTTGTTATGCCCACTATGTCACTCTCTACTGGGTCCCCCGAACACAACAATGTAGAAGGGAATGACAAAACAGATGAGCTGGGTAGAAGCGTAGTAACGAAAGACACAAACAGAACCATTATAGACGTGTACATTCCAATAAGCGTTGTCGGAAGAAGCATCTATCTCAAAGCCAAAGATAATGCTTACATAAACTGGGCGTCCAGATGTGACTGCATTATATAGAGAAAGCTCTGACCAGAACTAAACAAGAATAGAACTAAGAGCCTTCTGCTTTTTTCAAAACGGGAAATCCCGATAATGGTGGGAATCCTAATAGGTCACTGATTGATACATTGGTGTGAAGGCCTATACAATTGGCATTACAGCACCAGACCTTTGTCGAAGCTGTAATGATTCGGAAGAAACGGAAACAAACACCCACTCCTTTCTGCTTCTGAATGCCAAAATGTACAGAATCAGGGAAATAGGGATATAAGAAACAAAATTTTCAAAAATTTGATGCAGCTAGTGAACTCACCACTGTTAGACATATGGCCGTTCACTAAGAGCACAGGATGCTGTCAGTTAACGAAAATTGAAAGGAATTCGGTTATTGGGTACCACAACCTAAATGGGTTTATCAAATAAGGGATTCGTAATGAAAAGGAACCCACTGAAGTATCTCAACGGTGCACGAGCCTTTTAACCCAACCTAACCTTACCTATAAGTACAGAAACCGTTAATTCGAAAATTTACATTAAAGAATGTTTGGAAAAAGACGAAAGCCTTTTGTAAGACATCATAACTTCGCCAGGTGTTGATGGAAGACTAGACTGTTTAGACTTTGGATAAATTATATGTGCCTACGGAAGAACTAAAGGTTATCATGAGCCCTGCTTTGAGTTGCAAAATCATATCAGTATCCTGCGTATCCTTCAAAATTATATAAATGTACCTGCGTATCCGAATTTGATCCGTATCAAATTATATAAAACATAACGTTAACACGGGAATAGTGTATAAAAATGGTTTAGTAACTGATGATGGCTGGCGTGAATACATAAATTTTCTGATATATCTCTATCGGGAAGGAGTATCATTTGATAATATTATTACTTTCAACGATAGAACATTATTAGAAAACTTTGACTTATAATCCAGTGATATGGCGTGAAAGTTATATGCTTGAGCGATTGAAAAGCGATTCATATTCCAACAATCGCTGAATAGACGAAGGAAGATTTTAAAAATTTTCATAAATCGCACCAATCATCGCTTTGGCAACCGAAAAGCGATACAACTTCCAAAGACCGCTTGGGCGACTCGCATTCCAAAATCAACTTATCTTCCAATCATCTTCCACATGATTGCAGGGTAGGTCTTGAATAAGATTTTTTAAAGTATACCTTGAAATAAATTTTTTTATTTTCGTCACGATAATTTGATTAAATAATTCTTGTGCCCACAAACAAAGAGTTTTGTTTTATTCTGTATCGGAAAATCGATTATGATGAAAACCTAGCTATTCAGGCGGAAGTTGAACATAATGATTTCTGTCAATTACAGTTAATGGCTGAAAATGTTCTACAACAGCACAACAAAAAATAATGGCTTTAAGTACAAATATAACAACCGCATCAGGCAAGAATGAGCTGATGAAAAAAGAAAAAAAAAAGGAAACAAAAACATTTATGAAATGCTACAGAGTTGACAACGAAAATAAAAAGTTAACATATAATTATGACAGTTTTGCCTTTTTGGATTTCTCAAAGAAGCTGTAATTGACATGGCACAAGAAGGTTGAAATTGTTGTTGTTGCTGTAGCTGCTGTCAACAACATGCCCTCAATTGAATGTTGTTTGTTACATGAACATACATACACACTCTTGTCATAAGTTGCTCGTTAAGTTCGTTCAATAATATTTTTATACGAGTTTAACGTCAGGAAACGGAACTTGAAATTGTCTAAAAGCACATCAGAAAATAAATAAAAATCGAAAATATAAACGTAAATGAAACATTGACAGTTTTAATGTCACGATAATTAAGAGAAGCATTGCACGTGTAGCACTTGCCGGATGTCAACGTGGCTTTGAGCTGTCACAGTCAACCACCCCCCCCCCCCCCCCCCTCCCGCCATAACCAGCTTTGTTCGATCTAAGTCGTCCTTTTGAAGAAGTAATGATTAATTGCGGTTTGAAATTACTTTTAGCCATAAGCTCATTATTTCAATGTCCTTCCTGCAAGGCAGACTATTCAGCTATTCATTCATCTAGTGGCAGATGTTGCAGCAGCTACTTAAAACGTCATGATAAATGAGCTTAAAGGTGTTGAACCAACTTTGTAGGTGGTGCTGTACACGTCGCTTTGTAGTATTCATTGTAATTTTTGTCCACCCTTCCCCAACAACCACCACTTCAAAAGCATCACATTGCTTATGCCACTATATGTCATGCTTTTTTGAAGCTCCAAACAACGGGCCACTTGATTATCCTGACCGTCTTGATAGACTGTCAAATCATTCAGACGCCCCGTGCTCTCTGTCACCATGCTATAGCACGCCATGAGCCACCCATTCGTTTGCCTAATGAATAATTTTTTCCGCCATGTTGAGCTGTCATTTGTTAGGACCTTCTGCGTTCCTCCGCTCGTTTGGCTTTGTGTCACGTTTTGCGTTGTCTGCCGCTTAGTTTTGCCGCTTCTCTTGTACTGTATTCCACCAAAAATTTAATGCTTGAAAAGTGTTGCTTTTGTCATCTTGGCGCTCCAGTCATTTAATCGGTAGTCAATGTTAAGGGGTTTGCGCTGTTCGCTTATTTTTTGATTCTAATTAGTTTCCTTTTCTCTCAATGTTGTCTTATGTTTCTCTTTATACTTGTTTAATTTGGTGGGAATCCATTTTCATTCATTCAACCATTCATTCCATTCATTTATTCTGCTGGCTAATTTAATCCACTGTTGTCTGGTTTACTTCAGTATCCGCTATGATGAAGTGGAAATACATTTTTTTGCCTTCTTGAGATTGACATTTATTTTAAGTGACAGAAATTATTATTGAAATAATTGTCTTTCAGGATGTCTGCGGTTATGGTTATGTACAGCCATAATGCTTTTGAAAATTTCTACAAAAACAGCAAAAATTAAATATGAAAAACATTCACGCATCAACAAGACATTTCTAGCGTTCAAATACCGCCTTCCAATGCTTTTTCATGTTACTGTTACAACAAACACAACAACAACAGGAGCAGCCAGTATTAAATTCGAATAGAACAGAAACAGAAACAGAAAGAAGTAGTCTTTTGGATAAGCTATAAAATTAAGGAAAAATTGTGACTTGTAGACTGATTGAACATATAATTTTGCCAACGACCATACCACGCTGAATACATCGGTTCTCGTCCGATCACCGAAATTAAGCAGCGTCGGGCGCGGTTAGTACTTAGATGGGGGACCGCTTGGGAACACCGCGTGTTGTTGGCATCATTGCCTGGCAGTAAATTTTTTAATTTTTTTTTTAATTTTTATCCATTGATAGAATATTTTTTTTTCAGCTGGTTTGAATTTTTGACACCCTGTATGGCTTTTGGGAATTTGATTTTCTACAAAAACAGCAAAAATTAAATATGAAAAACATTCACGCATCAACAAGACATTTCTAGCGTTCAAATACCGCCTTCCAATGCTTTTTCATGTTACTGTTACAACAAACACAACAACAACAGGAGCAGCCAGTATTAAATTCGAATAGAACAGAAACAGAAACAGAAAGAAGTAGTCTTTTGGATAAGCTATAAAATATAAAATTAAGGAAACACTGTGACTTGTAGACTGATTGAACATATAATTTTGCCAACGACCATACCACGCTGAATACATCGGTTCTCGTCCGATCACCGAAATTAAGCAGCGTCGGGCGCGGTTAGTACTTAGATGGTGGACCGCTTGGGAACACCGCGTGTTGTTGGCATCATTGCCTGGCAATAAATTTTTTAATTTTTTTTTTTTAATTATTTTTTAATTTTTATCCAATGATAGAATATTTTTTTTTCAGCTGGTTTGAATTTTTGACACCCTGTATGGCTTTTGGGAATTTGATTTTCTACAAAAACAGCAAAAATTAAATATGAAAAACATTCACGCATCAACAAGACATTTCTAGCGTTCAAATACCGCCTTCCAATGCTTTTTCATGTTACTGTTACAACAAACACAACAACAACAGGAGCAGCCAGTATTAAATTCGAATAGAACAGAAGTAGTCTTTTTGATAAGCTATAAAATTAAGGAAAAACTGTGACTTGTAGACTGATTGAACATATAATTTTGCCAACGACCATACCACGCTGAATACATCGGTTCTCGTCCGATCACCGAAATTAAGCAGCGTCGGGCGCGGTTAGTACTTAGATGGGGGACCGCTTGGGAACACCGCGTGTTGTTGGCATCATTGCCTGGCAATAAATTTTTTAATTTTTTTTTTTAATTTTTATCCATTGATAGAATATTTTTTTTTCAGCTGGTTTGAATTTTTGACACCCTGTATGGCTTTTGGGAATTTGATTTTCTACAAAAACAGCAAAAATTAAATATGAAAAACATTCACGCATCAACAAGACATTTCTAGCGTTCAAATACCGCCTTCCAATGCTTTTTCATGTTACTGTTACAACAAACACAACAACAACAGGAGCAGCCAGTATTAAATTCGAATAGAACAGAAGTAGTCTTTTTGATAAGCTATAAAATTAAGGAAAAACTGTGACTTGTAGACTGATTGAACATATAATTTTGCCAACGACCATACCACGCTGAATACATCGGTTCTCGTCCGATCACCGAAATTAAGCAGCGTCGGGCGCGGTTAGTACTTAGATGGGGGACCGCTTGGGAACACCGCGTGTTGTTGGCATCATTGCCTGGCAATAAATTTTTTAATTTTTTTTTTTAATTTTTATCCATTGATAGAATATTTTTTTTTCAGCTGGTTTGAATTTTTGACACCCTGTATGGCTTTTGGGAATTTGATTTTCTACAAAAACAGCAAAAATTAAATATGAAAAACATTCACGCATCAACAAGACATTTCTAGCGTTCAAATACCGCCTTCCAATGCTTTTTCATGTTACTGTTACAACAAACACAACAACAACAGGAGCAGCCAGTATTAAATTCGAATAGAACAGAAGTAGTCTTTTTGATAAGCTATAAAATTAAGGAAAAACTGTGACTTGTAGACTGATTGAACATATAATTTTGCCAACGACCATACCACGCTGAATACATCGGTTCTCGTCCGATCACCGAAATTAAGCAGCGTCGGGCGCGGTTAGTACTTAGATGGGGGACCGCTTGGGAACACCGCGTGTTGTTGGCATCATTGCCTGGCAATAAATTTTTTAATTTTTTTTTTTAATTATTTTTTAATTTTTATCCATTGATAGAATAGTTTTTTTTTCAGCTGGTTTGAATTTTTGACACCCTGTATGGCTTTTGGGAATTTGATTTTCTACAAAAACAGCAAAAATTAAATATGAAAAACATTCACGCATCAACAAGACATTTCTAGCGTTCAAATAACGCCTTCCAATGCTTTTTCATGTTACTGTTACAACAAACACAACAACAACAGGAGCAGCCAGTATTAAATTCGAATAGAACAGAAACAGAAAGAAGTAGTCTTTTTGATAAGCTATAAAATTAAGGAAAAACTGTGACTTGTAGACTGATTGAACATATAATTTTGCCAACGACCATACCACGCTGAATACATCGGTTCTCGTCCGATCACCGAAATTAAGCAGCGTCGGGCGCGGTTAGTACTTAGATGGGGGACCGCTTGGGAACACCGCGTGTTGTTGGCATCATTGCCTGGCAATAAATTTTTTAATTTTTTTTTTAATTGTTTTTTAATTTTTATCCATTGATAGAATATTTTTTTTTCAGCTGGTTTGAATTTTTGACACCCTGTATGGCTTTTGGGAATTTGATTTTCTACAAAAACAGCAAAAATTAAATATGAAAAACATTCACGCATCAACAAGACATTTCTAGCGTTCAAATACCGCCTTCCAATGCTTTTTCATGTTACTGTTACAACAAACACAACAACAACAGGAGCAGCCAGTATTAAATTCGAATAGAACAGAAGTAGTCTTTTTGATAAGCTATAAAATTAAGGAAAAACTGTGACTTGTAGACTGATTGAACATATAATTTTGCCAACGACCATACCACGCTGAATACATCGGTTCTCGTCCGATCACCGAAATTAAGCAGCGTCGGGCGCGGTTAGTACTTAGATGGGGGACCGCTTGGGAACACCGCGTGTTGTTGGCATCATTGCCTGGCAATAAATTTTTTAATTTTTTTTTTAATTTTTATCCATTGATAGAATATTTTTTTTTCAGCTGGTTTGAATTTTTGACACCCTGTATGGCTTTTGGGAATTTGATTTTCTACAAAAACAGCAAAAATTAAATATGAAAAACATTCACGCATCAACAAGACATTTCTAGCGTTCAAATACCGCCTTCCAATGCTTTTTCATGTTACTGTTACAACAAACACAACAACAACAGGAGCAGCCAGTATTAAATTCGAATAGAACAGAAGTAGTCTTTTTGATAAGCTATAAAATTAAGGAAAAACTGTGACTTGTAGACTGATTGAACATATAATTTTGCCAACGACCATACCACGCTGAATACATCGGTTCTCGTCCGATCACCGAAATTAAGCAGCGTCGGGCGCGGTTAGTACTTAGATGGGGGACCGCTTGGGAACACCGCGTGTTGTTGGCATCATTGCCTGGCAATAAATTTTTTAATTTGTTTTTTAATTTTTATCCATTGATAGAATATTTTTTTTTTCAGCTGGTTTGAATTTTTGACACCCTGTATGGCTTTTGGGAATTTGATTTTCTACAAAAACAGCAAAAATTAAATATGAAAAACATTCACGCATCAACAAGACATTTCTAGCGTTCAAATACCGCCTTCCAATGCTTTTTCATGTTACTGTTACAACAAACACAACAACAACAGGAGCAGCCAGTATTAAATTCGAATAGAACAGAAGTAGTCTTTTTGATAAGCTATAAAATTAAGGAAAAACTGTGACTTGTAGACTGATTGAACATATAATTTTGCCAACGACCATACCACGCTGAATACATCGGTTCTCGTCCGATCACCGAAATTAAGCAGCGTCGGGCGCGGTTAGTACTTAGATGGGGGACCGCTTGGGAACACCGCGTGTTGTTGGCATCATTGCCTGGCAATAAATTTTTTAATTTTTTTTTTTAATTGTTTTTTAATTTTTATCCATTGATAGAATATTTTTTTTTCAGCTGGTTTGAATTTTTGACACCCTGTATGGCTTTTGGGAATTTGATTTTCTACAAAAACAGCAAAAATTAAATATGAAAAACATTCACGCATCAACAAGACATTTCTAGCGTTCAAATACCGCCTTCCAATGCTTTTTCATGTTACTGTTACAACAAACACAACAACAACAGGAGCAGCCAGTATTAAATTCGAATAGAACAGAAGTAGTCTTTTTGATAAGCTATAAAATTAAGGAAAAACTGTGACTTGTAGACTGATTGAACATATAATTTTGCCAACGACCATACCACGCTGAATACATCGGTTCTCGTCCGATCACCGAAATTAAGCAGCGTCGGGCGCGGTTAGTACTTAGATGGGGGACCGCTTGGGAACACCGCGTGTTGTTGGCATCATTGCCTGGCAATAAATTTTTTAATTTTTTTTTTAATTTTTATCCATTGATAGAATATTTTTTTTTCAGCTGGTTTGAATTTTTGACACCCTGTATGGCTTTTGGGAATTTGATTTTCTACAAAAACAGCAAAAATTAAATATGAAAAACATTCACGCATCAACAAGACATTTCTAGCGTTCAAATACCGCCTTCCAATGCTTTTTCATGTTACTGTTACAACAAACACAACAACAACAGGAGCAGCCAGTATTAAATTCGAATAGAACAGAAGTAGTCTTTTTGATAAGCTATAAAATTAAGGAAAAACTGTGACTTGTAGACTGATTGAACATATAATTTTGCCAACGACCATACCACGCTGAATACATCGGTTCTCGTCCGATCACCGAAATTAAGCAGCGTCGGGCGCGGTTAGTACTTAGATGGGGGACCGCTTGGGAACACCGCGTGTTGTTGGCATCATTGCCTGGCAATAAATTTTTTAATTTGTTTTTTAATTTTTATCCATTGATAGAATATTTTTTTTTTCAGCTGGTTTGAATTTTTGACACCCTGTATGGCTTTTGGGAATTTGATTTTCTACAAAAACAGCAAAAATTAAATATGAAAAACATTCACGCATCAACAAGACATTTCTAGCGTTCAAATACCGCCTTCCAATGCTTTTTCATGTTACTGTTACAACAAACACAACAACAACAGGAGCAGCCAGTATTAAATTCGAATAGAACAGAAGTAGTCTTTTTGATAAGCTATAAAATTAAGGAAAAACTGTGACTTGTAGACTGATTGAACATATAATTTTGCCAACGACCATACCACGCTGAATACATCGGTTCTCGTCCGATCACCGAAATTAAGCAGCGTCGGGCGCGGTTAGTACTTAGATGGGGGACCGCTTGGGAACACCGCGTGTTGTTGGCATCATTGCCTGGCAATAAATTTTTTAATTTTTTTTTTTAATTGTTTTTTAATTTTTATCCATTGATAGAATATTTTTTTTTCAGCTGGTTTGAATTTTTGACACCCTGTATGGCTTTTGGGAATTTGATTTTCTACAAAAACAGCAAAAATTAAATATGAAAAACATTCACGCATCAACAAGACATTTCTAGCGTTCAAATACCGCCTTCCAATGCTTTTTCATGTTACTGTTACAACAAACACAACAACAACAGGAGCAGCCAGTATTAAATTCGAATAGAACAGAAGTAGTCTTTTTGATAAGCTATAAAATTAAGGAAAAACTGTGACTTGTAGACTGATTGAACATATAATTTTGCCAACGACCATACCACGCTGAATACATCGGTTCTCGTCCGATCACCGAAATTAAGCAGCGTCGGGCGCGGTTAGTACTTAGATGGGGGACCGCTTGGGAACACCGCGTGTTGTTGGCATCATTGCCTGGCAATAAATTTTTTAATTTTTTTTTTTAATTGTTTTTTAATTTTTATCCATTGATAGAATATTTTTTTTTCAGCTGGTTTGAATTTTTGACACCCTGTATGGCTTTTGGGAATTTGATTTTCTACAAAAACAGCAAAAATTAAATATGAAAAACATTCACGCATCAACAAGACATTTCTAGCGTTCAAATACCGCCTTCCAATGCTTTTTCATGTTACTGTTACAACAAACACAACAACAACAGGAGCAGCCAGTATTAAATTCGAATAGAACAGAAGTAGTCTTTTTGATAAGCTATAAAATTAAGGAAAAACTGTGACTTGTAGACTGATTGAACATATAATTTTGCCAACGACCATACCACGCTGAATACATCGGTTCTCGTCCGATCACCGAAATTAAGCAGCGTCGGGCGCGGTTAGTACTTAGATGGGGGACCGCTTGGGAACACCGCGTGTTGTTGGCATCATTGCCTGGCAATAAATTTTTTAATTTTTTTTTTTAATTGTTTTTTAATTTTTATCCATTGATAGAATATTTTTTTTTCAGCTGGTTTGAATTTTTGACACCCTGTATGGCTTTTGGGAATTTGATTTTCTACAAAAACAGCAAAAATTAAATATGAAAAACATTCACGCATCAACAAGACATTTCTAGCGTTCAAATACCGCCTTCCAATGCTTTTTCATGTTACTGTTACAACAAACACAACAACAACAGGAGCAGCCAGTATTAAATTCGAATAGAACAGAAGTAGTCTTTTTGATAAGCTATAAAATTAAGGAAAAACTGTGACTTGTAGACTGATTGAACATATAATTTTGCCAACGACCATACCACGCTGAATACATCGGTTCTCGTCCGATCACCGAAATTAAGCAGCGTCGGGCGCGGTTAGTACTTAGATGGGGGACCGCTTGGGAACACCGCGTGTTGTTGGCATCATTGCCTGGCAATAAATTTTTTAATTTGTTTTTTAATTTTTATCCATTGATAGAATATTTTTTTTTTCAGCTGGTTTGAATTTTTGACACCCTGTATGGCTTTTGGGAATTTGATTTTCTACAAAAACAGCAAAAATTAAATATGAAAAACATTCACGCATCAACAAGACATTTCTAGCGTTCAAATATCGCCTTCCAATGCTTTTTCATGTTACTGTTACAACAAACACAACAACAACAGGAGCAGCCAGTATTAAATTCGAATAGAACAGAAACAGAAAGAAGTAGTCTTTTGGATAAGCTATAAAATTAAGGAAAAACTGTGACTTGTAGACTGATTGAACATATAATTTTGCCAACGACCATACCACGCTGAATACATCGGTTCTCGTCCGATCACCGAAATTAAGCAGCGTCGGGCGCGGTTAGTACTTAGATGGGGGACCGCTTGGGAACACCGCGTGTTGTTGGCATCATTGCCTGGCAATAAATTTTTTAATTTTTTTTTTTAATTGTTTTTTAATTTTTATCCATTGATAGAATATTTTTTTTTCAGCTGGTTTGAATTTTTGACACCCTGTATGGCTTTTGGGAATTTGATTTTCTACAAAAACAGCAAAAATTAAATATGAAAAACATTCACGCATCAACAAGACATTTCTAGCGTTCAAATACCGCCTTCCAATGCTTTTTCATGTTACTGTTACAACAAACACAACAACAACAGGAGCAGCCAGTATTAAATTCGAATAGAACAGAAGTAGTCTTTTTGATAAGCTATAAAATTAAGGAAAAACTGTGACTTGTAGACTGATTGAACATATAATTTTGCCAACGACCATACCACGCTGAATACATCGGTTCTCGTCCGATCACCGAAATTAAGCAGCGTCGGGCGCGGTTAGTACTTAGATGGGGGACCGCTTGGGAACACCGCGTGTTGTTGGCATCATTGCCTGGCAATAAATTTTTTAATTTTTTTTTTTAATTGTTTTTTAATTTTTATCCATTGATAGAATATTTTTTTTTCAGCTGGTTTGAATTTTTGACACCCTGTATGGCTTTTGGGAATTTGATTTTCTACAAAAACAGCAAAAATTAAATATGAAAAACATTCACGCATCAACAAGACATTTCTAGCGTTCAAATACCGCCTTCCAATGCTTTTTCATGTTACTGTTACAACAAACACAACAACAACAGGAGCAGCCAGTATTAAATTCGAATAGAACAGAAGTAGTCTTTTTGATAAGCTATAAAATTAAGGAAAAACTGTGACTTGTAGACTGATTGAACATATAATTTTGCCAACGACCATACCACGCTGAATACATCGGTTCTCGTCCGATCACCGAAATTAAGCAGCGTCGGGCGCGGTTAGTACTTAGATGGGGGACCGCTTGGGAACACCGCGTGTTGTTGGCATCATTGCCTGGCAATAAATTTTTTAATTTGTTTTTTAATTTTTATCCATTGATAGAATATTTTTTTTTTCAGCTGGTTTGAATTTTTGACACCCTGTATGGCTTTTGGGAATTTGATTTTCTACAAAAACAGCAAAAATTAAATATGAAAAACATTCACGCATCAACAAGACATTTCTAGCGTTCAAATACCGCCTTCCAATGCTTTTTCATGTTACTGTTACAACAAACACAACAACAACAGGAGCAGCCAGTATTAAATTCGAATAGAACAGAAGTAGTCTTTTTGATAAGCTATAAAATTAAGGAAAAACTGTGACTTGTAGACTGATTGAACATATAATTTTGCCAACGACCATACCACGCTGAATACATCGGTTCTCGTCCGATCACCGAAATTAAGCAGCGTCGGGCGCGGTTAGTACTTAGATGGGGGACCGCTTGGGAACACCGCGTGTTGTTGGCATCATTGCCTGGCAATAAATTTTTTAATTTTTTTTTTTAATTGTTTTTTAATTTTTATCCATTGATAGAATATTTTTTTTTCAGCTGGTTTGAATTTTTGACACCCTGTATGGCTTTTGGGAATTTGATTTTCTACAAAAACAGCAAAAATTAAATATGAAAAACATTCACGCATCAACAAGACATTTCTAGCGTTCAAATACCGCCTTCCAATGCTTTTTCATGTTACTGTTACAACAAACACAACAACAACAGGAGCAGCCAGTATTAAATTCGAATAGAACAGAAGTAGTCTTTTTGATAAGCTATAAAATTAAGGAAAAACTGTGACTTGTAGACTGATTGAACATATAATTTTGCCAACGACCATACCACGCTGAATACATCGGTTCTCGTCCGATCACCGAAATTAAGCAGCGTCGGGCGCGGTTAGTACTTAGATGGGGGACCGCTTGGGAACACCGCGTGTTGTTGGCATCATTGCCTGGCAATAAATTTTTTAATTTTTTTTTTAATTTTTATCCATTGATAGAATATTTTTTTTTCAGCTGGTTTGAATTTTTGACACCCTGTATGGCTTTTGGGAATTTGATTTTCTACAAAAACAGCAAAAATTAAATATGAAAAACATTCACGCATCAACAAGACATTTCTAGCGTTCAAATACCGCCTTCCAATGCTTTTTCATGTTACTGTTACAACAAACACAACAACAACAGGAGCAGCCAGTATTAAATTCGAATAGAACAGAAGTAGTCTTTTTGATAAGCTATAAAATTAAGGAAAAACTGTGACTTGTAGACTGATTGAACATATAATTTTGCCAACGACCATACCACGCTGAATACATCGGTTCTCGTCCGATCACCGAAATTAAGCAGCGTCGGGCGCGGTTAGTACTTAGATGGGGGACCGCTTGGGAACACCGCGTGTTGTTGGCATCATTGCCTGGCAATAAATTTTTTAATTTGTTTTTTAATTTTTATCCATTGATAGAATATTTTTTTTTTCAGCTGGTTTGAATTTTTGACACCCTGTATGGCTTTTGGGAATTTGATTTTCTACAAAAACAGCAAAAATTAAATATGAAAAACATTCACGCATCAACAAGACATTTCTAGCGTTCAAATATCGCCTTCCAATGCTTTTTCATGTTACTGTTACAACAAACACAACAACAACAGGAGCAGCCAGTATTAAATTCGAATAGAACAGAAACAGAAAGAAGTAGTCTTTTGGATAAGCTATAAAATTAAGGAAAAACTGTGACTTGTAGACTGATTGAACATATAATTTTGCCAACGACCATACCACGCTGAATACATCGGTTCTCGTCCGATCACCGAAATTAAGCAGCGTCGGGCGCGGTTAGTACTTAGATGGGGGACCGCTTGGGAACACCGCGTGTTGTTGGCATCATTGCCTGGCAATAAATTTTTTAATTTTTTTTTTTTTAATTATTTTTTAATTTTTATCCATTGATAGAATAGTTTTTTTTCAGCTGTTATGAATTTTTGACACCCTGTATGGCTTTTGGGAATTTGATTTTCTACAAAAACAGCAAAAATTAAATATGAAAAACATTCACGCATCAACAAGACATTTCTAGCGTTCAAATACCGCCTTTTAATGCTGTATTACTGTTACAACAAACACAACAACAACAGGAGCAGCCAGTATTAAATTCGAATAGAACAGAAGTAGTCTTTTTGATAAGCTATAAAATTAAGGAAAAACTGTGACTTGTAGACTGATTGAACATATAATTTTGCCAACGACCATACCACGCTGAATACATCGGTTCTCGTCCGATCACCGAAATTAAGCAGCGTCGGGCGCGGTTAGTACTTAGATGGGGGACCGCTTGGGAACACCGCGTGTTGTTGGCATCATTGCCTGGCAATAAATTTTTTAATTTGTTTTTTAATTTTTATCCATTGATAGAATATTTTTTTTTTCAGCTGGTTTGAATTTTTGACACCCTGTATGGCTTTTGGGAATTTGATTTTCTACAAAAACAGCAAAAATTAAATATGAAAAACATTCACGCATCAACAAGACATTTCTAGCGTTCAAATACCGCCTTTTAATGCTGTATTACTGTTACAACAAACACAACAACAACAGGAGCAGCCAGTATTAAATTCGAATAGAACAGAAGTAGTCTTTTTGATAAGCTATAAAATTAAGGAAAAACTGTGACTTGTAGACTGATTGAACATATAATTTTGCCAACGACCATACCACGCTGAATACATCGGTTCTCGTCCGATCACCGAAATTAAGCAGCGTCGGGCGCGGTTAGTACTTAGATGGGGGACCGCTTGGGAACACCGCGTGTTGTTGGCATCATTGCCTGGCAATAAATTTTTTAATTTGTTTTTTAATTTTTATCCATTGATAGAATATTTTTTTTTTCAGCTGGTTTGAATTTTTGACACCCTGTATGGCTTTTGGGAATTTGATTTTCTACAAAAACAGCAAAAATTAAATATGAAAAACATTCACGCATCAACAAGACATTTCTAGCGTTCAAATATCGCCTTCCAATGCTTTTTCATGTTACTGTTACAACAAACACAACAACAACAGGAGCAGCCAGTATTAAATTCGAATAGAACAGAAACAGAAAGAAGTAGTCTTTTGGATAAGCTATAAAATTAAGGAAAAACTGTGACTTGTAGACTGATTGAACATATAATTTTGCCAACGACCATACCACGCTGAATACATCGGTTCTCGTCCGATCACCGAAATTAAGCAGCGTCGGGCGCGGTTAGTACTTAGATGGGGGACCGCTTGGGAACACCGCGTGTTGTTGGCATCATTGCCTGGCAATAAATTTTTTAATTTTTTTTTTTTTAATTATTTTTTAATTTTTATCCATTGATAGAATAGTTTTTTTTCAGCTGTTATGAATTTTTGACACCCTGTATGGCTTTTGGGAATTTGATTTTCTACAAAAACAGCAAAAATTAAATATGAAAAACATTCACGCATCAACAAGACATTTCTAGCGTTCAAATACCGCCTTTTAATGCTGTATTACTGTTACAACAAACACAACAACAACAGGAGCAGCCAGTATTAAATTCGAATAGAACAGAAGTAGTCTTTTTGATAAGCTATAAAATTAAGGAAAAACTGTGACTTGTAGACTGATTGAACATATAATTTTGCCAACGACCATACCACGCTGAATACATCGGTTCTCGTCCGATCACCGAAATTAAGCAGCGTCGGGCGCGGTTAGTACTTAGATGGGGGACCGCTTGGGAACACCGCGTGTTGTTAGCATCATTGCCTGGCAATAAATTTTTTAATTTTTTTTTTAATTTTTATCCATTGATAGAATATTTTTTTTTCAGCTTTTATGAATTTTTGACACCCTGTATGGCTTTTGGGAATTTGATTTTCTACAAAAACAGCAAAAATTAAATATGAAAAACATTCACGCATCAACAAGACATTTCTAGCGTTCAAATACCGCCTTCCAATGCTTTTTCATGTTACTGTTACAACAAACACAACAACAACAGGAGCAGCCAGTATTAAATTCGAATAGAACAGAAGTAGTCTTTTTGATAAGCTATAAAATTAAGGAAAAACTGTGACTTGTAGACTGATTGAACATATAATTTTGCCAACGACCATACCACGCTGAATACATCGGTTCTCGTCCGATCACCGAAATTAAGCAGCGTCGGGCGCGGTTAGTACTTAGATGGGGGACCGCTTGGGAACACCGCGTGTTGTTGGCATCATTGCCTGGCAATAAATTTTTAATTTTTTTTTTAATTATTTTTTAATTTTTATCCATTGATAGAATAGTTTTTTTTCAGCTGTTATGAATTTTTGGGAATTTGATTTTCTACAAAAACAGCAAAAATTAAATATGAAAAACATTCACGCATCAACAAGACATTTCTAGCGTTCAAATATCGCCTTCCAATGCTTTTTCATGTTACTGTTACAACAAACACAACAACAACAGGAGCAGCCAGTATTAAATTCGAATAGAACAGAAACAGAAAGAAGTAGTCTTTTGGATAAGCTATAAAATTAAGGAAAAACTGTGACTTGTAGACTGATTGAACATATAATTTTGCCAACGACCATACCACGCTGAATACATCGGTTCTCGTCCGATCACCGAAATTAAGCAGCGTCGGGCGCGGTTAGTACTTAGATGGGGGACCGCTTGGGAACACCGCGTGTTGTTGGCATCATTGCCTGGCAATAAATTTTTTAATTTTTTTTTTTTTAATTATTTTTTAATTTTTATCCATTGATAGAATAGTTTTTTTTCAGCTGTTATGAATTTTTGACACCCTGTATGGCTTTTGGGAATTTGATTTTCTACAAAAACAGCAAAAATTAAATATGAAAAACATTCACGCATCAACAAGACATTTCTAGCGTTCAAATACCGCCTTTTAATGCTGTATTACTGTTACAACAAACACAACAACAACAGGAGCAGCCAGTATTAAATTCGAATAGAACAGAAGTAGTCTTTTTGATAAGCTATAAAATTAAGGAAAAACTGTGACTTGTAGACTGATTGAACATATAATTTTGCCAACGACCATACCACGCTGAATACATCGGTTCTCGTCCGATCACCGAAATTAAGCAGCGTCGGGCGCGGTTAGTACTTAGATGGGGGACCGCTTGGGAACACCGCGTGTTGTTGGCATCATTGCCTGGCAATAAATTTTTTAATTTTTTTTTTAATTTTTATCCATTGATAGAATATTTTTTTTTCAGCTGGTTTGAATTTTTGACACCCTGTATGGCTTTTGGGAATTTGATTTTCTACAAAAACAGCAAAAATTAAATATGAAAAACATTCACGCATCAACAAGACATTTCTAGCGTTCAAATACCGCCTTCCAATGCTTTTTCATGTTACTGTTACAACAAACACAACAACAACATGAGCAGCCAGTATTAAATTCGAATAGAACAGAAACAGAAAGAAGTAGTCTTTTGGATAAGCTATAAAATATAAAATTAAGGAAAAACTGTGACTTGTAGACTGATTGAACATATAATTTTGCCAACGACCATACCACGCTGAATACATCGGTTCTCGTCCGATCACCGAAATTAAGCAGCGTCGGGCGCGGTTAGTACTTAGATGGGGGACCGCTTGGGAACACCGCGTGTTGTTGGCATCATTGCCTGGCAATAAATTTTTTAATTTTTTTTTTTTAATTGTTTTTTAATTTTTATCCATTGATAGAATATTTTTTTTTCAGCTGGTTTGAATTTTTGACACCCTGTATGGCTTTTGGGAATTTGATTTTCTACAAAAACAGCAAAAATTAAATATGAAAAACATTCACGCATCAACAAGACATTTCTAGCGTTCAAATACCGCCTTCCAATGCTTTTTCATGTTACTGTTACAACAAACACAACAACAACATGAGCAGCCAGTATTAAATTCGAATAGAACAGAAACAGAAAGAAGTAGTCTTTTGGATAAGCTATAAAATATAAAATTAAGGAAAAACTGTGACTTGTAGACTGATTGAACATATAATTTTGCCAACGACCATACCACGCTGAATACATCGGTTCTCGTCCGATCACCGAAATTAAGCAGCGTCGGGCGCGGTTAGTACTTAGATGGGGGACCGCTTGGGAACACCGCGTGTTGTTGGCATCATTGCCTGGCAGTAAATTTTTTAATTTTTTTTTTAATTTTTATCCATTGATAGAATATTTTTTTTTCAGCTGGTTTGAATTTTTGACACCCTGTATGGCTTTTGGGAATTTGATTTTCTGCAAAAACAGCAAAAATTAAATATGAAAAACATTCACGCATCAACAAGACATTTCTAGCGTTCAAATACCGCCTTCCAATGCTTTTTCATGTTACTGTTACAACAAACACAACAACAACAGGAGCAGCCAGTATTAAATTCGAATAGAACAGAAGTAGTCTTTTTGATAAGCTATAAAATTAAGGAAAAACTGTGACTTGTAGACTGATTGAACATATAATTTTGCCAACGACCATACCACGCTGAATACATCGGTTCTCGTCCGATCACCGAAATTAAGCAGCGTCGGGCGCGGTTAGTACTTAGATGGGGGACCGCTTGGGAACACCGCGTGTTGTTGGCATCATTGCCTGGCAATAAATTTTTTAATTTTTTTTTTTAATTGTTTTTTAATTTTTATCCATTGATAGAATATTTTTTTTTCAGCTGGTTTGAATTTTTGACACCCTGTATGGCTTTTGGGAATTTGATTTTCTACAAAAACAGCAAAAATTAAATATGAAAAACATTCACGCATCAACAAGACATTTCTAGCGTTCAAATACCGCCTTCCAATGCTTTTTCATGTTACTGTTACAACAAACACAACAACAACAGGAGCAGCCAGTATTAAATTCGAATAGAACAGAAGTAGTCTTTTTGATAAGCTATAAAATTAAGGAAAAACTGTGACTTGTAGACTGATTGAACATATAATTTTGCCAACGACCATACCACGCTGAATACATCGGTTCTCGTCCGATCACCGAAATTAAGCAGCGTCGGGCGCGGTTAGTACTTAGATGGGGGACCGCTTGGGAACACCGCGTGTTGTTGGCATCATTGCCTGGCAATAAATTTTTTAATTTTTTTTTTAATTTTTATCCATTGATAGAATATTTTTTTTTCAGCTGGTTTGAATTTTTGACACCCTGTATGGCTTTTGGGAATTTGATTTTCTACAAAAACAGCAAAAATTAAATATGAAAAACATTCACGCATCAACAAGACATTTCTAGCGTTCAAATACCGCCTTCCAATGCTTTTTCATGTTACTGTTACAACAAACACAACAACAACAGGAGCAGCCAGTATTAAATTCGAATAGAACAGAAGTAGTCTTTTTGATAAGCTATAAAATTAAGGAAAAACTGTGACTTGTAGACTGATTGAACATATAATTTTGCCAACGACCATACCACGCTGAATACATCGGTTCTCGTCCGATCACCGAAATTAAGCAGCGTCGGGCGCGGTTAGTACTTAGATGGGGGACCGCTTGGGAACACCGCGTGTTGTTGGCATCATTGCCTGGCAATAAATTTTTTAATTTTTTTTTTTAATTGTTTTTTAATTTTTATCCATTGATAGAATATTTTTTTTTCAGCTGGTTTGAATTTTTGACACCCTGTATGGCTTTTGGGAATTTGATTTTCTACAAAAACAGCAAAAATTAAATATGAAAAACATTCACGCATCAACAAGACATTTCTAGCGTTCAAATACCGCCTTCCAATGCTTTTTCATGTTACTGTTACAACAAACACAACAACAACAGGAGCAGCCAGTATTAAATTCGAATAGAACAGAAGTAGTCTTTTTGATAAGCTATAAAATTAAGGAAAAACTGTGACTTGTAGACTGATTGAACATATAATTTTGCCAACGACCATACCACGCTGAATACATCGGTTCTCGTCCGATCACCGAAATTAAGCAGCGTCGGGCGCGGTTAGTACTTAGATGGGGGACCGCTTGGGAACACCGCGTGTTGTTGGCATCATTGCCTGGCAATAAATTTTTTAATTTGTTTTTTAATTTTTATCCATTGATAGAATATTTTTTTTTTCAGCTGGTTTGAATTTTTGACACCCTGTATGGCTTTTGGGAATTTGATTTTCTACAAAAACAGCAAAAATTAAATATGAAAAACATTCACGCATCAACAAGACATTTCTAGCGTTCAAATACCGCCTTCCAATGCTTTTTCATGTTACTGTTACAACAAACACAACAACAACAGGAGCAGCCAGTATTAAATTCGAATAGAACAGAAGTAGTCTTTTTGATAAGCTATAAAATTAAGGAAAAACTGTGACTTGTAGACTGATTGAACATATAATTTTGCCAACGACCATACCACGCTGAATACATCGGTTCTCGTCCGATCACCGAAATTAAGCAGCGTCGGGCGCGGTTAGTACTTAGATGGGGGACCGCTTGGGAACACCGCGTGTTGTTGGCATCATTGCCTGGCAATAAATTTTTTAATTTTTTTTTTTAATTGTTTTTTAATTTTTATCCATTGATAGAATATTTTTTTTTCAGCTGGTTTGAATTTTTGACACCCTGTATGGCTTTTGGGAATTTGATTTTCTACAAAAACAGCAAAAATTAAATATGAAAAACATTCACGCATCAACAAGACATTTCTAGCGTTCAAATACCGCCTTCCAATGCTTTTTCATGTTACTGTTACAACAAACACAACAACAACAGGAGCAGCCAGTATTAAATTCGAATAGAACAGAAGTAGTCTTTTTGATAAGCTATAAAATTAAGGAAAAACTGTGACTTGTAGACTGATTGAACATATAATTTTGCCAACGACCATACCACGCTGAATACATCGGTTCTCGTCCGATCACCGAAATTAAGCAGCGTCGGGCGCGGTTAGTACTTAGATGGGGGACCGCTTGGGAACACCGCGTGTTGTTGGCATCATTGCCTGGCAATAAATTTTTTAATTTTTTTTTTTAATTGTTTTTTAATTTTTATCCATTGATAGAATATTTTTTTTTCAGCTGGTTTGAATTTTTGACACCCTGTATGGCTTTTGGGAATTTGATTTTCTACAAAAACAGCAAAAATTAAATATGAAAAACATTCACGCATCAACAAGACATTTCTAGCGTTCAAATACCGCCTTCCAATGCTTTTTCATGTTACTGTTACAACAAACACAACAACAACAGGAGCAGCCAGTATTAAATTCGAATAGAACAGAAGTAGTCTTTTTGATAAGCTATAAAATTAAGGAAAAACTGTGACTTGTAGACTGATTGAACATATAATTTTGCCAACGACCATACCACGCTGAATACATCGGTTCTCGTCCGATCACCGAAATTAAGCAGCGTCGGGCGCGGTTAGTACTTAGATGGGGGACCGCTTGGGAACACCGCGTGTTGTTGGCATCATTGCCTGGCAATAAATTTTTTAATTTTTTTTTTAATTTTTATCCATTGATAGAATATTTTTTTTTCAGCTGGTTTGAATTTTTGACACCCTGTATGGCTTTTGGGAATTTGATTTTCTACAAAAACAGCAAAAATTAAATATGAAAAACATTCACGCATCAACAAGACATTTCTAGCGTTCAAATACCGCCTTCCAATGCTTTTTCATGTTACTGTTACAACAAACACAACAACAACAGGAGCAGCCAGTATTAAATTCGAATAGAACAGAAGTAGTCTTTTTGATAAGCTATAAAATTAAGGAAAAACTGTGACTTGTAGACTGATTGAACATATAATTTTGCCAACGACCATACCACGCTGAATACATCGGTTCTCGTCCGATCACCGAAATTAAGCAGCGTCGGGCGCGGTTAGTACTTAGATGGGGGACCGCTTGGGAACACCGCGTGTTGTTGGCATCATTGCCTGGCAATAAATTTTTTAATTTTTTTTTTAATTTTTATCCATTGATAGAATATTTTTTTTTCAGCTGGTTTGAATTTTTGACACCCTGTATGGCTTTTGGGAATTTGATTTTCTACAAAAACAGCAAAAATTAAATATGAAAAACATTCACGCATCAACAAGACATTTCTAGCGTTCAAATACCGCCTTCCAATGCTTTTTCATGTTACTGTTACAACAAACACAACAACAACAGGAGCAGCCAGTATTAAATTCGAATAGAACAGAAGTAGTCTTTTTGATAAGCTATAAAATTAAGGAAAAACTGTGACTTGTAGACTGATTGAACATATAATTTTGCCAACGACCATACCACGCTGAATACATCGGTTCTCGTCCGATCACCGAAATTAAGCAGCGTCGGGCGCGGTTAGTACTTAGATGGGGGACCGCTTGGGAACACCGCGTGTTGTTGGCATCATTGCCTGGCAATAAATTTTTTAATTTGTTTTTTAATTTTTATCCATTGATAGAATATTTTTTTTTTCAGCTGGTTTGAATTTTTGACACCCTGTATGGCTTTTGGGAATTTGATTTTCTACAAAAACAGCAAAAATTAAATATGAAAAACATTCACGCATCAACAAGACATTTCTAGCGTTCAAATATCGCCTTCCAATGCTTTTTCATGTTACTGTTACAACAAACACAACAACAACAGGAGCAGCCAGTATTAAATTCGAATAGAACAGAAACAGAAAGAAGTAGTCTTTTGGATAAGCTATAAAATTAAGGAAAAACTGTGACTTGTAGACTGATTGAACATATAATTTTGCCAACGACCATACCACGCTGAATACATCGGTTCTCGTCCGATCACCGAAATTAAGCAGCGTCGGGCGCGGTTAGTACTTAGATGGGGGACCGCTTGGGAACACCGCGTGTTGTTGGCATCATTGCCTGGCAATAAATTTTTTAATTTTTTTTTTTTTAATTATTTTTTAATTTTTATCCATTGATAGAATAGTTTTTTTTCAGCTGTTATGAATTTTTGACACCCTGTATGGCTTTTGGGAATTTGATTTTCTACAAAAACAGCAAAAATTAAATATGAAAAACATTCACGCATCAACAAGACATTTCTAGCGTTCAAATACCGCCTTTTAATGCTGTATTACTGTTACAACAAACACAACAACAACAGGAGCAGCCAGTATTAAATTCGAATAGAACAGAAGTAGTCTTTTTGATAAGCTATAAAATTAAGGAAAAACTGTGACTTGTAGACTGATTGAACATATAATTTTGCCAACGACCATACCACGCTGAATACATCGGTTCTCGTCCGATCACCGAAATTAAGCAGCGTCGGGCGCGGTTAGTACTTAGATGGGGGACCGCTTGGGAACACCGCGTGTTGTTGGCATCATTGCCTGGCAATAAATTTTTTAATTTTTTTTTTTAATTGTTTTTTAATTTTTATCCATTGATAGAATATTTTTTTTTCAGCTGGTTTGAATTTTTGACACCCTGTATGGCTTTTGGGAATTTGATTTTCTACAAAAACAGCAAAAATTAAATATGAAAAACATTCACGCATCAACAAGACATTTCTAGCGTTCAAATACCGCCTTCCAATGCTTTTTCATGTTACTGTTACAACAAACACAACAACAACAGGAGCAGCCAGTATTAAATTCGAATAGAACAGAAGTAGTCTTTTTGATAAGCTATAAAATTAAGGAAAAACTGTGACTTGTAGACTGATTGAACATATAATTTTGCCAACGACCATACCACGCTGAATACATCGGTTCTCTTCCGATCACCGAAATTAAGCAGCGTCGGGCGCGGTTAGTACTTAGATGGGGGACCGCTTGGGAACACCGCGTGTTGTTGGCATCATTGCCTGGCAATAAATTTTTTAATTTGTTTTTTAATTTTTATCCATTGATAGAATATTTTTTTTTTCAGCTGGTTTGAATTTTTGACACCCTGTATGGCTTTTGGGAATTTGATTTTCTACAAAAACAGCAAAAATTAAATATGAAAAACATTCACGCATCAACAAGACATTTCTAGCGTTCAAATATCGCCTTCCAATGCTTTTTCATGTTACTGTTACAACAAACACAACAACAACAGGAGCAGCCAGTATTAAATTCGAATAGAACAGAAACAGAAAGAAGTAGTCTTTTGGATAAGCTATAAAATTAAGGAAAAACTGTGACTTGTAGACTGATTGAACATATAATTTTGCCAACGACCATACCACGCTGAATACATCGGTTCTCGTCCGATCACCGAAATTAAGCAGCGTCGGGCGCGGTTAGTACTTAGATGGGGGACCGCTTGGGAACACCGCGTGTTGTTGGCATCATTGCCTGGCAATAAATTTTTTAATTTTTTTTTTAATTGTTTTTTAATTTTTATCCATTGATAGAATATTTTTTTTTCAGCTGGTTTGAATTTTTGACACCCTGTATGGCTTTTGGGAATTTGATTTTCTACAAAAACAGCAAAAATTAAATATGAAAAACATTCACGCATCAACAAGACATTTCTAGCGTTCAAATACCGCCTTCCAATGCTTTTTCATGTTACTGTTACAACAAACACAACAACAACAGGAGCAGCCAGTATTAAATTCGAATAGAACAGAAGTAGTCTTTTTGATAAGCTATAAAATTAAGGAAAAACTGTGACTTGTAGACTGATTGAACATATAATTTTGCCAACGACCATACCACGCTGAATACATCGGTTCTCGTCCGATCACCGAAATTAAGCAGCGTCGGGCGCGGTTAGTACTTAGATGGGGGACCGCTTGGGAACACCGCGTGTTGTTGGCATCATTGCCTGGCAATAAATTTTTTAATTTTTTTTTTTAATTGTTTTTTAATTTTTATCCATTGATAGAATATTTTTTTTTCAGCTGGTTTGAATTTTTGACACCCTGTATGGCTTTTGGGAATTTGATTTTCTACAAAAACAGCAAAAATTAAATATGAAAAACATTCACGCATCAACAAGACATTTCTAGCGTTCAAATACCGCCTTCCAATGCTTTTTCATGTTACTGTTACAACAAACACAACAACAACAGGAGCAGCCAGTATTAAATTCGAATAGAACAGAAGTAGTCTTTTTGATAAGCTATAAAATTAAGGAAAAACTGTGACTTGTAGACTGATTGAACATATAATTTTGCCAACGACCATACCACGCTGAATACATCGGTTCTCGTCCGATCACCGAAATTAAGCAGCGTCGGGCGCGGTTAGTACTTAGATGGGGGACCGCTTGGGAACACCGCGTGTTGTTGGCATCATTGCCTGGCAATAAATTTTTTAATTTGTTTTTTAATTTTTATCCATTGATAGAATATTTTTTTTTTCAGCTGGTTTGAATTTTTGACACCCTGTATGGCTTTTGGGAATTTGATTTTCTACAAAAACAGCAAAAATTAAATATGAAAAACATTCACGCATCAACAAGACATTTCTAGCGTTCAAATACCGCCTTCCAATGCTTTTTCATGTTACTGTTACAACAAACACAACAACAACAGGAGCAGCCAGTATTAAATTCGAATAGAACAGAAGTAGTCTTTTTGATAAGCTATAAAATTAAGGAAAAACTGTGACTTGTAGACTGATTGAACATATAATTTTGCCAACGACCATACCACGCTGAATACATCGGTTCTCGTCCGATCACCGAAATTAAGCAGCGTCGGGCGCGGTTAGTACTTAGATGGGGGACCGCTTGGGAACACCGCGTGTTGTTGGCATCATTGCCTGGCAATAAATTTTTTAATTTTTTTTTTTAATTGTTTTTTAATTTTTATCCATTGATAGAATATTTTTTTTTCAGCTGGTTTGAATTTTTGACACCCTGTATGGCTTTTGGGAATTTGATTTTCTACAAAAACAGCAAAAATTAAATATGAAAAACATTCACGCATCAACAAGACATTTCTAGCGTTCAAATACCGCCTTCCAATGCTTTTTCATGTTACTGTTACAACAAACACAACAACAACAGGAGCAGCCAGTATTAAATTCGAATAGAACAGAAGTAGTCTTTTTGATAAGCTATAAAATTAAGGAAAAACTGTGACTTGTAGACTGATTGAACATATAATTTTGCCAACGACCATACCACGCTGAATACATCGGTTCTCGTCCGATCACCGAAATTAAGCAGCGTCGGGCGCGGTTAGTACTTAGATGGGGGACCGCTTGGGAACACCGCGTGTTGTTGGCATCATTGCCTGGCAATAAATTTTTTAATTTTTTTTTTTAATTGTTTTTTAATTTTTATCCATTGATAGAATATTTTTTTTTCAGCTGGTTTGAATTTTTGACACCCTGTATGGCTTTTGGGAATTTGATTTTCTACAAAAACAGCAAAAATTAAATATGAAAAACATTCACGCATCAACAAGACATTTCTAGCGTTCAAATACCGCCTTCCAATGCTTTTTCATGTTACTGTTACAACAAACACAACAACAACAGGAGCAGCCAGTATTAAATTCGAATAGAACAGAAGTAGTCTTTTTGATAAGCTATAAAATTAAGGAAAAACTGTGACTTGTAGACTGATTGAACATATAATTTTGCCAACGACCATACCACGCTGAATACATCGGTTCTCGTCCGATCACCGAAATTAAGCAGCGTCGGGCGCGGTTAGTACTTAGATGGGGGACCGCTTGGGAACACCGCGTGTTGTTGGCATCATTGCCTGGCAATAAATTTTTTAATTTGTTTTTTAATTTTTATCCATTGATAGAATATTTTTTTTTTCAGCTGGTTTGAATTTTTGACACCCTGTATGGCTTTTGGGAATTTGATTTTCTACAAAAACAGCAAAAATTAAATATGAAAAACATTCACGCATCAACAAGACATTTCTAGCGTTCAAATACCGCCTTCCAATGCTTTTTCATGTTACTGTTACAACAAACACAACAACAACAGGAGCAGCCAGTATTAAATTCGAATAGAACAGAAGTAGTCTTTTTGATAAGCTATAAAATTAAGGAAAAACTGTGACTTGTAGACTGATTGAACATATAATTTTGCCAACGACCATACCACGCTGAATACATCGGTTCTCGTCCGATCACCGAAATTAAGCAGCGTCGGGCGCGGTTAGTACTTAGATGGGGGACCGCTTGGGAACACCGCGTGTTGTTGGCATCATTGCCTGGCAATAAATTTTTTAATTTTTTTTTTTAATTGTTTTTTAATTTTTATCCATTGATAGAATATTTTTTTTTCAGCTGGTTTGAATTTTTGACACCCTGTATGGCTTTTGGGAATTTGATTTTCTACAAAAACAGCAAAAATTAAATATGAAAAACATTCACGCATCAACAAGACATTTCTAGCGTTCAAATACCGCCTTCCAATGCTTTTTCATGTTACTGTTACAACAAACACAACAACAACAGGAGCAGCCAGTATTAAATTCGAATAGAACAGAAGTAGTCTTTTTGATAAGCTATAAAATTAAGGAAAAACTGTGACTTGTAGACTGATTGAACATATAATTTTGCCAACGACCATACCACGCTGAATACATCGGTTCTCGTCCGATCACCGAAATTAAGCAGCGTCGGGCGCGGTTAGTACTTAGATGGGGGACCGCTTGGGAACACCGCGTGTTGTTGGCATCATTGCCTGGCAATAAATTTTTTAATTTTTTTTTTTAATTGTTTTTTAATTTTTATCCATTGATAGAATATTTTTTTTTCAGCTGGTTTGAATTTTTGACACCCTGTATGGCTTTTGGGAATTTGATTTTCTACAAAAACAGCAAAAATTAAATATGAAAAACATTCACGCATCAACAAGACATTTCTAGCGTTCAAATACCGCCTTCCAATGCTTTTTCATGTTACTGTTACAACAAACACAACAACAACAGGAGCAGCCAGTATTAAATTCGAATAGAACAGAAGTAGTCTTTTTGATAAGCTATAAAATTAAGGAAAAACTGTGACTTGTAGACTGATTGAACATATAATTTTGCCAACGACCATACCACGCTGAATACATCGGTTCTCGTCCGATCACCGAAATTAAGCAGCGTCGGGCGCGGTTAGTACTTAGATGGGGGACCGCTTGGGAACACCGCGTGTTGTTGGCATCATTGCCTGGCAATAAATTTTTTAATTTTTTTTTTAATTTTTATCCATTGATAGAATATTTTTTTTTCAGCTGGTTTGAATTTTTGACACCCTGTATGGCTTTTGGGAATTTGATTTTCTACAAAAACAGCAAAAATTAAATATGAAAAACATTCACGCATCAACAAGACATTTCTAGCGTTCAAATACCGCCTTCCAATGCTTTTTCATGTTACTGTTACAACAAACACAACAACAACAGGAGCAGCCAGTATTAAATTCGAATAGAACAGAAGTAGTCTTTTTGATAAGCTATAAAATTAAGGAAAAACTGTGACTTGTAGACTGATTGAACATATAATTTTGCCAACGACCATACCACGCTGAATACATCGGTTCTCGTCCGATCACCGAAATTAAGCAGCGTCGGGCGCGGTTAGTACTTAGATGGGGGACCGCTTGGGAACACCGCGTGTTGTTGGCATCATTGCCTGGCAATAAATTTTTTAATTTTTTTTTTTAATTGTTTTTTAATTTTTATCCATTGATAGAATATTTTTTTTTCAGCTGGTTTGAATTTTTGACACCCTGTATGGCTTTTGGGAATTTGATTTTCTACAAAAACAGCAAAAATTAAATATGAAAAACATTCACGCATCAACAAGACATTTCTAGCGTTCAAATACCGCCTTCCAATGCTTTTTCATGTTACTGTTACAACAAACACAACAACAACAGGAGCAGCCAGTATTAAATTCGAATAGAACAGAAGTAGTCTTTTTGATAAGCTATAAAATTAAGGAAAAACTGTGACTTGTAGACTGATTGAACATATAATTTTGCCAACGACCATACCACGCTGAATACATCGGTTCTCGTCCGATCACCGAAATTAAGCAGCGTCGGGCGCGGTTAGTACTTAGATGGGGGACCGCTTGGGAACACCGCGTGTTGTTGGCATCATTGCCTGGCAATAAATTTTTTAATTTGTTTTTTAATTTTTATCCATTGATAGAATATTTTTTTTTTCAGCTGGTTTGAATTTTTGACACCCTGTATGGCTTTTGGGAATTTGATTTTCTACAAAAACAGCAAAAATTAAATATGAAAAACATTCACGCATCAACAAGACATTTCTAGCGTTCAAATATCGCCTTCCAATGCTTTTTCATGTTACTGTTACAACAAACACAACAACAACAGGAGCAGCCAGTATTAAATTCGAATAGAACAGAAACAGAAAGAAGTAGTCTTTTGGATAAGCTATAAAATTAAGGAAAAACTGTGACTTGTAGACTGATTGAACATATAATTTTGCCAACGACCATACCACGCTGAATACATCGGTTCTCGTCCGATCACCGAAATTAAGCAGCGTCGGGCGCGGTTAGTACTTAGATGGGGGACCGCTTGGGAACACCGCGTGTTGTTGGCATCATTGCCTGGCAATAAATTTTTTAATTTTTTTTTTTAATTGTTTTTTAATTTTTATCCATTGATAGAATATTTTTTTTTCAGCTGGTTTGAATTTTTGACACCCTGTATGGCTTTTGGGAATTTGATTTTCTACAAAAACAGCAAAAATTAAATATGAAAAACATTCACGCATCAACAAGACATTTCTAGCGTTCAAATACCGCCTTCCAATGCTTTTTCATGTTACTGTTACAACAAACACAACAACAACAGGAGCAGCCAGTATTAAATTCGAATAGAACAGAAGTAGTCTTTTTGATAAGCTATAAAATTAAGGAAAAACTGTGACTTGTAGACTGATTGAACATATAATTTTGCCAACGACCATACCACGCTGAATACATCGGTTCTCGTCCGATCACCGAAATTAAGCAGCGTCGGGCGCGGTTAGTACTTAGATGGGGGACCGCTTGGGAACACCGCGTGTTGTTGGCATCATTGCCTGGCAATAAATTTTTTAATTTTTTTTTTTAATTGTTTTTTAATTTTTATCCATTGATAGAATATTTTTTTTTCAGCTGGTTTGAATTTTTGACACCCTGTATGGCTTTTGGGAATTTGATTTTCTACAAAAACAGCAAAAATTAAATATGAAAAACATTCACGCATCAACAAGACATTTCTAGCGTTCAAATACCGCCTTCCAATGCTTTTTCATGTTACTGTTACAACAAACACAACAACAACAGGAGCAGCCAGTATTAAATTCGAATAGAACAGAAGTAGTCTTTTTGATAAGCTATAAAATTAAGGAAAAACTGTGACTTGTAGACTGATTGAACATATAATTTTGCCAACGACCATACCACGCTGAATACATCGGTTCTCGTCCGATCACCGAAATTAAGCAGCGTCGGGCGCGGTTAGTACTTAGATGGGGGACCGCTTGGGAACACCGCGTGTTGTTGGCATCATTGCCTGGCAATAAATTTTTTAATTTGTTTTTTAATTTTTATCCATTGATAGAATATTTTTTTTTTCAGCTGGTTTGAATTTTTGACACCCTGTATGGCTTTTGGGAATTTGATTTTCTACAAAAACAGCAAAAATTAAATATGAAAAACATTCACGCATCAACAAGACATTTCTAGCGTTCAAATACCGCCTTCCAATGCTTTTTCATGTTACTGTTACAACAAACACAACAACAACAGGAGCAGCCAGTATTAAATTCGAATAGAACAGAAGTAGTCTTTTTGATAAGCTATAAAATTAAGGAAAAACTGTGACTTGTAGACTGATTGAACATATAATTTTGCCAACGACCATACCACGCTGAATACATCGGTTCTCGTCCGATCACCGAAATTAAGCAGCGTCGGGCGCGGTTAGTACTTAGATGGGGGACCGCTTGGGAACACCGCGTGTTGTTGGCATCATTGCCTGGCAATAAATTTTTTAATTTTTTTTTTTAATTGTTTTTTAATTTTTATCCATTGATAGAATATTTTTTTTTCAGCTGGTTTGAATTTTTGACACCCTGTATGGCTTTTGGGAATTTGATTTTCTACAAAAACAGCAAAAATTAAATATGAAAAACATTCACGCATCAACAAGACATTTCTAGCGTTCAAATACCGCCTTCCAATGCTTTTTCATGTTACTGTTACAACAAACACAACAACAACAGGAGCAGCCAGTATTAAATTCGAATAGAACAGAAGTAGTCTTTTTGATAAGCTATAAAATTAAGGAAAAACTGTGACTTGTAGACTGATTGAACATATAATTTTGCCAACGACCATACCACGCTGAATACATCGGTTCTCTTCCGATCACCGAAATTAAGCAGCGTCGGGCGCGGTTAGTACTTAGATGGGGGACCGCTTGGGAACACCGCGTGTTGTTGGCATCATTGCCTGGCAATAAATTTTTTAATTTGTTTTTTAATTTTTATCCATTGATAGAATATTTTTTTTTTCAGCTGGTTTGAATTTTTGACACCCTGTATGGCTTTTGGGAATTTGATTTTCTACAAAAACAGCAAAAATTAAATATGAAAAACATTCACGCATCAACAAGACATTTCTAGCGTTCAAATATCGCCTTCCAATGCTTTTTCATGTTACTGTTACAACAAACACAACAACAACAGGAGCAGCCAGTATTAAATTCGAATAGAACAGAAACAGAAAGAAGTAGTCTTTTGGATAAGCTATAAAATTAAGGAAAAACTGTGACTTGTAGACTGATTGAACATATAATTTTGCCAACGACCATACCACGCTGAATACATCGGTTCTCGTCCGATCACCGAAATTAAGCAGCGTCGGGCGCGGTTAGTACTTAGATGGGGGACCGCTTGGGAACACCGCGTGTTGTTGGCATCATTGCCTGGCAATAAATTTTTTAATTTTTTTTTTTAATTGTTTTTTAATTTTTATCCATTGATAGAATATTTTTTTTTCAGCTGGTTTGAATTTTTGACACCCTGTATGGCTTTTGGGAATTTGATTTTCTACAAAAACAGCAAAAATTAAATATGAAAAACATTCACGCATCAACAAGACATTTCTAGCGTTCAAATACCGCCTTCCAATGCTTTTTCATGTTACTGTTACAACAAACACAACAACAACAGGAGCAGCCAGTATTAAATTCGAATAGAACAGAAGTAGTCTTTTTGATAAGCTATAAAATTAAGGAAAAACTGTGACTTGTAGACTGATTGAACATATAATTTTGCCAACGACCATACCACGCTGAATACATCGGTTCTCGTCCGATCACCGAAATTAAGCAGCGTCGGGCGCGGTTAGTACTTAGATGGGGGACCGCTTGGGAACACCGCGTGTTGTTGGCATCATTGCCTGGCAATAAATTTTTTAATTTTTTTTTTAATTTTTATCCATTGATAGAATATTTTTTTTTCAGCTGGTTTGAATTTTTGACACCCTGTATGGCTTTTGGGAATTTGATTTTCTACAAAAACAGCAAAAATTAAATATGAAAAACATTCACGCATCAACAAGACATTTCTAGCGTTCAAATACCGCCTTCCAATGCTTTTTCATGTTACTGTTACAACAAACACAACAACAACAGGAGCAGCCAGTATTAAATTCGAATAGAACAGAAGTAGTCTTTTTGATAAGCTATAAAATTAAGGAAAAACTGTGACTTGTAGACTGATTGAACATATAATTTTGCCAACGACCATACCACGCTGAATACATCGGTTCTCGTCCGATCACCGAAATTAAGCAGCGTCGGGCGCGGTTAGTACTTAGATGGGGGACCGCTTGGGAACACCGCGTGTTGTTGGCATCATTGCCTGGCAATAAATTTTTTAATTTTTTTTTTTAATTGTTTTTTAATTTTTATCCATTGATAGAATATTTTTTTTTCAGCTGGTTTGAATTTTTGACACCCTGTATGGCTTTTGGGAATTTGATTTTCTACAAAAACAGCAAAAATTAAATATGAAAAACATTCACGCATCAACAAGACATTTCTAGCGTTCAAATACCGCCTTCCAATGCTTTTTCATGTTACTGTTACAACAAACACAACAACAACAGGAGCAGCCAGTATTAAATTCGAATAGAACAGAAGTAGTCTTTTTGATAAGCTATAAAATTAAGGAAAAACTGTGACTTGTAGACTGATTGAACATATAATTTTGCCAACGACCATACCACGCTGAATACATCGGTTCTCTTCCGATCACCGAAATTAAGCAGCGTCGGGCGCGGTTAGTACTTAGATGGGGGACCGCTTGGGAACACCGCGTGTTGTTGGCATCATTGCCTGGCAATAAATTTTTTAATTTGTTTTTTAATTTTTATCCATTGATAGAATATTTTTTTTTTCAGCTGGTTTGAATTTTTGACACCCTGTATGGCTTTTGGGAATTTGATTTTCTACAAAAACAGCAAAAATTAAATATGAAAAACATTCACGCATCAACAAGACATTTCTAGCGTTCAAATATCGCCTTCCAATGCTTTTTCATGTTACTGTTACAACAAACACAACAACAACAGGAGCAGCCAGTATTAAATTCGAATAGAACAGAAACAGAAAGAAGTAGTCTTTTGGATAAGCTATAAAATTAAGGAAAAACTGTGACTTGTAGACTGATTGAACATATAATTTTGCCAACGACCATACCACGCTGAATACATCGGTTCTCGTCCGATCACCGAAATTAAGCAGCGTCGGGCGCGGTTAGTACTTAGATGGGGGACCGCTTGGGAACACCGCGTGTTGTTGGCATCATTGCCTGGCAATAAATTTTTTAATTTTTTTTTTTAATTGTTTTTTAATTTTTATCCATTGATAGAATATTTTTTTTTCAGCTGGTTTGAATTTTTGACACCCTGTATGGCTTTTGGGAATTTGATTTTCTACAAAAACAGCAAAAATTAAATATGAAAAACATTCACGCATCAACAAGACATTTCTAGCGTTCAAATACCGCCTTCCAATGCTTTTTCATGTTACTGTTACAACAAACACAACAACAACAGGAGCAGCCAGTATTAAATTCGAATAGAACAGAAGTAGTCTTTTTGATAAGCTATAAAATTAAGGAAAAACTGTGACTTGTAGACTGATTGAACATATAATTTTGCCAACGACCATACCACGCTGAATACATCGGTTCTCGTCCGATCACCGAAATTAAGCAGCGTCGGGCGCGGTTAGTACTTAGATGGGGGACCGCTTGGGAACACCGCGTGTTGTTGGCATCATTGCCTGGCAATAAATTTTTTAATTTTTTTTTTTAATTGTTTTTTAATTTTTATCCATTGATAGAATATTTTTTTTTCAGCTGGTTTGAATTTTTGACACCCTGTATGGCTTTTGGGAATTTGATTTTCTACAAAAACAGCAAAAATTAAATATGAAAAACATTCACGCATCAACAAGACATTTCTAGCGTTCAAATACCGCCTTCCAATGCTTTTTCATGTTACTGTTACAACAAACACAACAACAACAGGAGCAGCCAGTATTAAATTCGAATAGAACAGAAGTAGTCTTTTTGATAAGCTATAAAATTAAGGAAAAACTGTGACTTGTAGACTGATTGAACATATAATTTTGCCAACGACCATACCACGCTGAATACATCGGTTCTCGTCCGATCACCGAAATTAAGCAGCGTCGGGCGCGGTTAGTACTTAGATGGGGGACCGCTTGGGAACACCGCGTGTTGTTGGCATCATTGCCTGGCAATAAATTTTTTAATTTGTTTTTTAATTTTTATCCATTGATAGAATATTTTTTTTTTCAGCTGGTTTGAATTTTTGACACCCTGTATGGCTTTTGGGAATTTGATTTTCTACAAAAACAGCAAAAATTAAATATGAAAAACATTCACGCATCAACAAGACATTTCTAGCGTTCAAATACCGCCTTCCAATGCTTTTTCATGTTACTGTTACAACAAACACAACAACAACAGGAGCAGCCAGTATTAAATTCGAATAGAACAGAAGTAGTCTTTTTGATAAGCTATAAAATTAAGGAAAAACTGTGACTTGTAGACTGATTGAACATATAATTTTGCCAACGACCATACCACGCTGAATACATCGGTTCTCGTCCGATCACCGAAATTAAGCAGCGTCGGGCGCGGTTAGTACTTAGATGGGGGACCGCTTGGGAACACCGCGTGTTGTTGGCATCATTGCCTGGCAATAAATTTTTTAATTTTTTTTTTTAATTGTTTTTTAATTTTTATCCATTGATAGAATATTTTTTTTTCAGCTGGTTTGAATTTTTGACACCCTGTATGGCTTTTGGGAATTTGATTTTCTACAAAAACAGCAAAAATTAAATATGAAAAACATTCACGCATCAACAAGACATTTCTAGCGTTCAAATACCGCCTTCCAATGCTTTTTCATGTTACTGTTACAACAAACACAACAACAACAGGAGCAGCCAGTATTAAATTCGAATAGAACAGAAGTAGTCTTTTTGATAAGCTATAAAATTAAGGAAAAACTGTGACTTGTAGACTGATTGAACATATAATTTTGCCAACGACCATACCACGCTGAATACATCGGTTCTCTTCCGATCACCGAAATTAAGCAGCGTCGGGCGCGGTTAGTACTTAGATGGGGGACCGCTTGGGAACACCGCGTGTTGTTGGCATCATTGCCTGGCAATAAATTTTTTAATTTGTTTTTTAATTTTTATCCATTGATAGAATATTTTTTTTTTCAGCTGGTTTGAATTTTTGACACCCTGTATGGCTTTTGGGAATTTGATTTTCTACAAAAACAGCAAAAATTAAATATGAAAAACATTCACGCATCAACAAGACATTTCTAGCGTTCAAATATCGCCTTCCAATGCTTTTTCATGTTACTGTTACAACAAACACAACAACAACAGGAGCAGCCAGTATTAAATTCGAATAGAACAGAAACAGAAAGAAGTAGTCTTTTGGATAAGCTATAAAATTAAGGAAAAACTGTGACTTGTAGACTGATTGAACATATAATTTTGCCAACGACCATACCACGCTGAATACATCGGTTCTCGTCCGATCACCGAAATTAAGCAGCGTCGGGCGCGGTTAGTACTTAGATGGGGGACCGCTTGGGAACACCGCGTGTTGTTGGCATCATTGCCTGGCAATAAATTTTTTAATTTTTTTTTTTAATTGTTTTTTAATTTTTATCCATTGATAGAATATTTTTTTTTCAGCTGGTTTGAATTTTTGACACCCTGTATGGCTTTTGGGAATTTGATTTTCTACAAAAACAGCAAAAATTAAATATGAAAAACATTCACGCATCAACAAGACATTTCTAGCGTTCAAATACCGCCTTCCAATGCTTTTTCATGTTACTGTTACAACAAACACAACAACAACAGGAGCAGCCAGTATTAAATTCGAATAGAACAGAAGTAGTCTTTTTGATAAGCTATAAAATTAAGGAAAAACTGTGACTTGTAGACTGATTGAACATATAATTTTGCCAACGACCATACCACGCTGAATACATCGGTTCTCGTCCGATCACCGAAATTAAGCAGCGTCGGGCGCGGTTAGTACTTAGATGGGGGACCGCTTGGGAACACCGCGTGTTGTTGGCATCATTGCCTGGCAATAAATTTTTTAATTTTTTTTTTTAATTGTTTTTTAATTTTTATCCATTGATAGAATATTTTTTTTTCAGCTGGTTTGAATTTTTGACACCCTGTATGGCTTTTGGGAATTTGATTTTCTACAAAAACAGCAAAAATTAAATATGAAAAACATTCACGCATCAACAAGACATTTCTAGCGTTCAAATACCGCCTTCCAATGCTTTTTCATGTTACTGTTACAACAAACACAACAACAACAGGAGCAGCCAGTATTAAATTCGAATAGAACAGAAGTAGTCTTTTTGATAAGCTATAAAATTAAGGAAAAACTGTGACTTGTAGACTGATTGAACATATAATTTTGCCAACGACCATACCACGCTGAATACATCGGTTCTCGTCCGATCACCGAAATTAAGCAGCGTCGGGCGCGGTTAGTACTTAGATGGGGGACCGCTTGGGAACACCGCGTGTTGTTGGCATCATTGCCTGGCAATAAATTTTTTAATTTGTTTTTTAATTTTTATCCATTGATAGAATATTTTTTTTTTCAGCTGGTTTGAATTTTTGACACCCTGTATGGCTTTTGGGAATTTGATTTTCTACAAAAACAGCAAAAATTAAATATGAAAAACATTCACGCATCAACAAGACATTTCTAGCGTTCAAATACCGCCTTCCAATGCTTTTTCATGTTACTGTTACAACAAACACAACAACAACAGGAGCAGCCAGTATTAAATTCGAATAGAACAGAAGTAGTCTTTTTGATAAGCTATAAAATTAAGGAAAAACTGTGACTTGTAGACTGATTGAACATATAATTTTGCCAACGACCATACCACGCTGAATACATCGGTTCTCGTCCGATCACCGAAATTAAGCAGCGTCGGGCGCGGTTAGTACTTAGATGGGGGACCGCTTGGGAACACCGCGTGTTGTTGGCATCATTGCCTGGCAATAAATTTTTTAATTTTTTTTTTTAATTGTTTTTTAATTTTTATCCATTGATAGAATATTTTTTTTTCAGCTGGTTTGAATTTTTGACACCCTGTATGGCTTTTGGGAATTTGATTTTCTACAAAAACAGCAAAAATTAAATATGAAAAACATTCACGCATCAACAAGACATTTCTAGCGTTCAAATACCGCCTTCCAATGCTTTTTCATGTTACTGTTACAACAAACACAACAACAACAGGAGCAGCCAGTATTAAATTCGAATAGAACAGAAGTAGTCTTTTTGATAAGCTATAAAATTAAGGAAAAACTGTGACTTGTAGACTGATTGAACATATAATTTTGCCAACGACCATACCACGCTGAATACATCGGTTCTCGTCCGATCACCGAAATTAAGCAGCGTCGGGCGCGGTTAGTACTTAGATGGGGGACCGCTTGGGAACACCGCGTGTTGTTGGCATCATTGCCTGGCAATAAATTTTTTAATTTTTTTTTTTAATTGTTTTTTAATTTTTATCCATTGATAGAATATTTTTTTTTCAGCTGGTTTGAATTTTTGACACCCTGTATGGCTTTTGGGAATTTGATTTTCTACAAAAACAGCAAAAATTAAATATGAAAAACATTCACGCATCAACAAGACATTTCTAGCGTTCAAATACCGCCTTCCAATGCTTTTTCATGTTACTGTTACAACAAACACAACAACAACAGGAGCAGCCAGTATTAAATTCGAATAGAACAGAAGTAGTCTTTTTGATAAGCTATAAAATTAAGGAAAAACTGTGACTTGTAGACTGATTGAACATATAATTTTGCCAACGACCATACCACGCTGAATACATCGGTTCTCGTCCGATCACCGAAATTAAGCAGCGTCGGGCGCGGTTAGTACTTAGATGGGGGACCGCTTGGGAACACCGCGTGTTGTTGGCATCATTGCCTGGCAATAAATTTTTTAATTTTTTTTTTAATTTTTATCCATTGATAGAATATTTTTTTTTCAGCTGGTTTGAATTTTTGACACCCTGTATGGCTTTTGGGAATTTGATTTTCTACAAAAACAGCAAAAATTAAATATGAAAAACATTCACGCATCAACAAGACATTTCTAGCGTTCAAATACCGCCTTCCAATGCTTTTTCATGTTACTGTTACAACAAACACAACAACAACAGGAGCAGCCAGTATTAAATTCGAATAGAACAGAAGTAGTCTTTTTGATAAGCTATAAAATTAAGGAAAAACTGTGACTTGTAGACTGATTGAACATATAATTTTGCCAACGACCATACCACGCTGAATACATCGGTTCTCGTCCGATCACCGAAATTAAGCAGCGTCGGGCGCGGTTAGTACTTAGATGGGGGACCGCTTGGGAACACCGCGTGTTGTTGGCATCATTGCCTGGCAATAAATTTTTTAATTTGTTTTTTAATTTTTATCCATTGATAGAATATTTTTTTTTTCAGCTGGTTTGAATTTTTGACACCCTGTATGGCTTTTGGGAATTTGATTTTCTACAAAAACAGCAAAAATTAAATATGAAAAACATTCACGCATCAACAAGACATTTCTAGCGTTCAAATATCGCCTTCCAATGCTTTTTCATGTTACTGTTACAACAAACACAACAACAACAGGAGCAGCCAGTATTAAATTCGAATAGAACAGAAACAGAAAGAAGTAGTCTTTTGGATAAGCTATAAAATTAAGGAAAAACTGTGACTTGTAGACTGATTGAACATATAATTTTGCCAACGACCATACCACGCTGAATACATCGGTTCTCGTCCGATCACCGAAATTAAGCAGCGTCGGGCGCGGTTAGTACTTAGATGGGGGACCGCTTGGGAACACCGCGTGTTGTTGGCATCATTGCCTGGCAATAAATTTTTTAATTTTTTTTTTTTTAATTATTTTTTAATTTTTATCCATTGATAGAATAGTTTTTTTTCAGCTGTTATGAATTTTTGACACCCTGTATGGCTTTTGGGAATTTGATTTTCTACAAAAACAGCAAAAATTAAATATGAAAAACATTCACGCATCAACAAGACATTTCTAGCGTTCAAATACCGCCTTTTAATGCTGTATTACTGTTACAACAAACACAACAACAACAGGAGCAGCCAGTATTAAATTCGAATAGAACAGAAGTAGTCTTTTTGATAAGCTATAAAATTAAGGAAAAACTGTGACTTGTAGACTGATTGAACATATAATTTTGCCAACGACCATACCACGCTGAATACATCGGTTCTCGTCCGATCACCGAAATTAAGCAGCGTCGGGCGCGGTTAGTACTTAGATGGGGGACCGCTTGGGAACACCGCGTGTTGTTAGCATCATTGCCTGGCAATAAATTTTTTAATTTTTTTTTTAATTTTTATCCATTGATAGAATATTTTTTTTTCAGCTTTTATGAATTTTTGACACCCTGTATGGCTTTTGGGAATTTGATTTTCTACAAAAACAGCAAAAATTAAATATGAAAAACATTCACGCATCAACAAGACATTTCTAGCGTTCAAATACCGCCTTCCAATGCTTTTTCATGTTACTGTTACAACAAACACAACAACAACAGGAGCAGCCAGTATTAAATTCGAATAGAACAGAAGTAGTCTTTTTGATAAGCTATAAAATTAAGGAAAAACTGTGACTTGTAGACTGATTGAACATATAATTTTGCCAACGACCATACCACGCTGAATACATCGGTTCTCGTCCGATCACCGAAATTAAGCAGCGTCGGGCGCGGTTAGTACTTAGATGGGGGACCGCTTGGGAACACCGCGTGTTGTTGGCATCATTGCCTGGCAATAAATTTTTAATTTTTTTTTTAATTATTTTTTAATTTTTATCCATTGATAGAATAGTTTTTTTTCAGCTGTTATGAATTTTTGGGAATTTGATTTTCTACAAAAACAGCAAAAATTAAATATGAAAAACATTCACGCATCAACAAGACATTTCTAGCGTTCAAATATCGCCTTCCAATGCTTTTTCATGTTACTGTTACAACAAACACAACAACAACAGGAGCAGCCAGTATTAAATTCGAATAGAACAGAAACAGAAAGAAGTAGTCTTTTGGATAAGCTATAAAATTAAGGAAAAACTGTGACTTGTAGACTGATTGAACATATAATTTTGCCAACGACCATACCACGCTGAATACATCGGTTCTCGTCCGATCACCGAAATTAAGCAGCGTCGGGCGCGGTTAGTACTTAGATGGGGGACCGCTTGGGAACACCGCGTGTTGTTGGCATCATTGCCTGGCAATAAATTTTTTAATTTTTTTTTTTTTAATTATTTTTTAATTTTTATCCATTGATAGAATAGTTTTTTTTCAGCTGTTATGAATTTTTGACACCCTGTATGGCTTTTGGGAATTTGATTTTCTACAAAAACAGCAAAAATTAAATATGAAAAACATTCACGCATCAACAAGACATTTCTAGCGTTCAAATACCGCCTTTTAATGCTGTATTACTGTTACAACAAACACAACAACAACAGGAGCAGCCAGTATTAAATTCGAATAGAACAGAAGTAGTCTTTTTGATAAGCTATAAAATTAAGGAAAAACTGTGACTTGTAGACTGATTGAACATATAATTTTGCCAACGACCATACCACGCTGAATACATCGGTTCTCGTCCGATCACCGAAATTAAGCAGCGTCGGGCGCGGTTAGTACTTAGATGGGGGACCGCTTGGGAACACCGCGTGTTGTTAGCATCATTGCCTGGCAATAAATTTTTTAATTTTTTTTTTAATTTTTATCCATTGATAGAATATTTTTTTTTCAGCTTTTATGAATTTTTGACACCCTGTATGGCTTTTGGGAATTTGATTTTCTACAAAAACAGCAAAAATTAAATATGAAAAACATTCACGCATCAACAAGACATTTCTAGCGTTCAAATACCGCCTTCCAATGCTTTTTCATGTTACTGTTACAACAAACACAACAACAACAGGAGCAGCCAGTATTAAATTCGAATAGAACAGAAGTAGTCTTTTTGATAAGCTATAAAATTAAGGAAAAACTGTGACTTGTAGACTGATTGAACATATAATTTTGCCAACGACCATACCACGCTGAATACATCGGTTCTCGTCCGATCACCGAAATTAAGCAGCGTCGGGCGCGGTTAGTACTTAGATGGGGGACCGCTTGGGAACACCGCGTGTTGTTGGCATCATTGCCTGGCAATAAATTTTTAATTTTTTTTTTAATTATTTTTTAATTTTTATCCATTGATAGAATATTTTTTTTTCAGCTGTTATGAATTTTTGGGAATTTGATTTTCTACAAAAACAGCAAAAATTAAATATGAAAAACATTCACGCATCAACAAGACATTTCTAGCGTTCAAATATCGCCTTCCAATGCTTTTTCATGTTACTGTTACAACAAACACAACAACAACAGGAGCAGCCAGTATTAAATTCGAATAGAACAGAAACAGAAAGAAGTAGTCTTTTGGATAAGCTATAAAATTAAGGAAAAACTGTGACTTGTAGACTGATTGAACATATAATTTTGCCAACGACCATACCACGCTGAATACATCGGTTCTCGTCCGATCACCGAAATTAAGCAGCGTCGGGCGCGGTTAGTACTTAGATGGGGGACCGCTTGGGAACACCGCGTGTTGTTGGCATCATTGCCTGGCAATAAATTTTTTAATTTTTTTTTTTTTAATTATTTTTTAATTTTTATCCATTGATAGAATAGTTTTTTTTCAGCTGTTATGAATTTTTGACACCCTGTATGGCTTTTGGGAATTTGATTTTCTACAAAAACAGCAAAAATTAAATATGAAAAACATTCACGCATCAACAAGACATTTCTAGCGTTCAAATACCGCCTTTTAATGCTGTATTACTGTTACAACAAACACAACAACAACAGGAGCAGCCAGTATTAAATTCGAATAGAACAGAAGTAGTCTTTTTGATAAGCTATAAAATTAAGGAAAAACTGTGACTTGTAGACTGATTGAACATATAATTTTGCCAACGACCATACCACGCTGAATACATCGGTTCTCGTCCGATCACCGAAATTAAGCAGCGTCGGGCGCGGTTAGTACTTAGATGGGGGACCGCTTGGGAACACCGCGTGTTGTTAGCATCATTGCCTGGCAATAAATTTTTTAATTTTTTTTTTAATTTTTATCCATTGATAGAATATTTTTTTTTCAGCTTTTATGAATTTTTGACACCCTGTATGGCTTTTGGGAATTTGATTTTCTACAAAAACAGCAAAAATTAAATATGAAAAACATTCACGCATCAACAAGACATTTCTAGCGTTCAAATACCGCCTTCCAATGCTTTTTCATGTTACTGTTACAACAAACACAACAACAACAGGAGCAGCCAGTATTAAATTCGAATAGAACAGAAGTAGTCTTTTTGATAAGCTATAAAATTAAGGAAAAACTGTGACTTGTAGACTGATTGAACATATAATTTTGCCAACGACCATACCACGCTGAATACATCGGTTCTCGTCCGATCACCGAAATTAAGCAGCGTCGGGCGCGGTTAGTACTTAGATGGGGGACCGCTTGGGAACACCGCGTGTTGTTGGCATCAATGCCTGGCAATAAATTTTTTAATTTTTTTTTTAATTTTTATCCATTGATAGAATATTTTTTTTTCAGCTGGTTTGAATTTTTGACACCCTGTATGGCTTTTGGGAATTTGATTTTCTACAAAAACAGCAAAAATTAAATATGAAAAACATTCACGCATCAACAAGACATTTCTAGCGTTCAAATACCGCCTTCCAATGCTTTTTCATGTTACTGTTACAACAAACACAACAACAACATGAGCAGCCAGTATTAAATTCGAATAGAACAGAAACAGAAAGAAGTAGTCTTTTGGATAAGCTATAAAATATAAAATTAAGGAAAAACTGTGACTTGTAGACTGATTGAACATATAATTTTGCCAACGACCATACCACGCTGAATACATCGGTTCTCGTCCGATCACCGAAATTAAGCAGCGTCGGGCGCGGTTAGTACTTAGATGGGGGACCGCTTGGGAACACCGCGTGTTGTTGGCATCATTGCCTGGCAATAAATTTTTTAATTTTTTTTTTTTAATTGTTTTTTAATTTTTATCCATTGATAGAATATTTTTTTTTCAGCTGGTTTGAATTTTTGACACCCTGTATGGCTTTTGGGAATTTGATTTTCTACAAAAACAGCAAAAATTAAATATGAAAAACATTCACGCATCAACAAGACATTTCTAGCGTTCAAATACCGCCTTCCAATGCTTTTTCATGTTACTGTTACAACAAACACAACAACAACATGAGCAGCCAGTATTAAATTCGAATAGAACAGAAACAGAAAGAAGTAGTCTTTTGGATAAGCTATAAAATATAAAATTAAGGAAAAACTGTGACTTGTAGACTGATTGAACATATAATTTTGCCAACGACCATACCACGCTGAATACATCGGTTCTCGTCCGATCACCGAAATTAAGCAGCGTCGGGCGCGGTTAGTACTTAGATGGGGGACCGCTTGGGAACACCGCGTGTTGTTGGCATCATTGCCTGGCAATAAATTTTTTAATTATTTTTTAATTTTTATCCATTGATAGAATAGTTTTTTTTCAGCTGTTATGAATTTTTGACACCCTGTATGGCTTTTGAGAATTTGATTTTCTGCAAAAACAGCAAAAATTAAATATGAAAAACATTCACGCATCAACAAGACATTTCTAGCGTTCAAATACCGCCTTCCAATGCTTTTTCATGTTACTGTTACAACAAACACAACAACAACATGAGCAGCCAGTATTAAATTCGAATAGAACAGAAACAGAAAGAAGTAGTCTTTTGGATAAGCTATAAAATATAAAATTAAGGAAAAACTGTGACTTGTAGACTGATTGAACATATAATTTTGCCAACGACCATACCACGCTGAATACATCGGTTCTCGTCCGATCACCGAAATTAAGCAGCGTCGGGCGCGGTTAGTACTTAGATGGGGGACCGCTTGGGAACACCGCGTGTTGTTGGCATCATTGCCTGGCAATAAATTTTTTAATTTTTTTTTTTAATTGTTTTTTAATTTTTATCCATTGATAGAATATTTTTTTTCAGCTGTTACGAATTTTTGACACCCTGTATGGCTTTTGGAAATTTGATTTTCTACAAAAACAGCAAAAATTAAATATGAAAAACATTCACGCATCAACAAGACATTTCTAGCGTTCAAATACCGCCTTCCAATGCTTTTTCATGTTACTGTTACAACAAACACAACAACAACAGGAGCAGCCAGTATTAAATTCGAATAGAACAGAAGTAGTCTTTTTGATAAGCTATAAAATTAAGGAAAAACTGTGACTTGTAGACTGATTGAACATATAATTTTGCCAACGACCATACCACGCTGAATACATCGGTTCTCGTCCGATCACCGAAATTAAGCAGCGTCGGGCGCGGTTAGTACTTAGATGGGGGACCGCTTGGGAACACCGCGTGTTGTTGGCATCATTGCCTGGCAATAAATTTTTTAATTTTTTTTTTAATTTTTATCCATTGATAGAATATTTTTTTTTCAGCTGGTTTGAATTTTTGACACCCTGTATGGCTTTTGGGAATTTGATTTTCTACAAAAACAGCAAAAATTAAATATGAAAAACATTCACGCATCAACAAGACATTTCTAGCGTTCAAATACCGCCTTCCAATGCTTTTTCATGTTACTGTTACAACAAACACAACAACAACATGAGCAGCCAGTATTAAATTCGAATAGAACAGAAACAGAAAGAAGTAGTCTTTTGGATAAGCTATAAAATATAAAATTAAGGAAAAACTGTGACTTGTAGACTGATTGAACATATAATTTTGCCAACGACCATACCACGCTGAATACATCGGTTCTCGTCCGATCACCGAAATTAAGCAGCGTCGGGCGCGGTTAGTACTTAGATGGGGGACCGCTTGGGAACACCGCGTGTTGTTGGCATCATTGCCTGGCAATAAATTTTTTAATTTTTTTTTTTTAATTGTTTTTTAATTTTTATCCATTGATAGAATATTTTTTTTTCAGCTGGTTTGAATTTTTGACACCCTGTATGGCTTTTGGGAATTTGATTTTCTACAAAAACAGCAAAAATTAAATATGAAAAACATTCACGCATCAACAAGACATTTCTAGCGTTCAAATACCGCCTTCCAATGCTTTTTCATGTTACTGTTACAACAAACACAACAACAACATGAGCAGCCAGTATTAAATTCGAATAGAACAGAAACAGAAAGAAGTAGTCTTTTGGATAAGCTATAAAATATAAAATTAAGGAAAAACTGTGACTTGTAGACTGATTGAACATATAATTTTGCCAACGACCATACCACGCTGAATACATCGGTTCTCGTCCGATCACCGAAATTAAGCAGCGTCGGGCGCGGTTAGTACTTAGATGGGGGACCGCTTGGGAACACCGCGTGTTGTTGGCATCATTGCCTGGCAGTAAATTTTTTAATTTTTTTTTTAATTTTTATCCATTGATAGAATATTTTTTTTTCAGCTGGTTTGAATTTTTGACACCCTGTATGGCTTTTGGGAATTTGATTTTCTACAAAAACAGCAAAAATTAAATATGAAAAACATTCACGCATCAACAAGACATTTCTAGCGTTCAAATACCGCCTTCCAATGCTTTTTCATGTTACTGTTACAACAAACACAACAACAACAGGAGCAGCCAGTATTAAATTCGAATAGAACAGAAACAGAAACAGAAACAGAAAGAAGTAGTCTTTTGGATAAGCTATACAATATAAAATTAAGGAAAATTGTGACTTGTAGACTGATTGAACATATAATTTTGCCAACGACCATACCACGCTGAATACATCGGTTCTCGTCCGATCACCGAAATTAAGCAGCGTCGGGCGCGGTTAGTACTTAGATGGGGGACCGCTTGGGAACACCGCGTGTTGTTGGCATCATTGCCTGGCAATAAATTTTTTAATTTTTTTTTTTTAATTGTTTTTTAATTTTTATCCATTGATAGAATATTTTTTTTTCAGCTGGTTTGAATTTTTGACACCCTGTATGGCTTTTGGGAATTTGATTTTCTACAAAAACAGCAAAAATTAAATATGAAAAACATTCACGCATCAACAAGACATTTCTAGCGTTCAAATACCGCCTTCCAATGCTTTTTCATGTTACTGTTACAACAAACACAACAACAACATGAGCAGCCAGTATTAAATTCGAATAGAACAGAAACAGAAAGAAGTAGTCTTTTGGATAAGCTATAAAATATAAAATTAAGGAAAAACTGTGACTTGTAGACTGATTGAACATATAATTTTGCCAACGACCATACCACGCTGAATACATCGGTTCTCGTCCGATCACCGAAATTAAGCAGCGTCGGGCGCGGTTAGTACTTAGATGGGGGACCGCTTGGGAACACCGCGTGTTGTTGGCATCATTGCCTGGCAATAAATTTTTTAATTTTTTTTTTTTAATTGTTTTTTAATTTTTATCCATTGATAGAATATTTTTTTTTCAGCTGTTATGAATTTTTGACACCCTGTATGGCTTTTGGGAATTTGATTTTCTACAAAAACAGCAAAAATTAAATATGAAAAACATTCACGCATCAACAAGACATTTCTAGCGTTCAAATACCGCCTTCCAATGCTTTTTCATGTTACTGTTACAACAAACACAACAACAACATGAGCAGCCAGTATTAAATTCGAATAGAACAGAAACAGAAAGAAGTAGTCTTTTGGATAAGCTATAAAATATAAAATTAAGGAAAAACTGTGACTTGTAGACTGATTGAACATATAATTTTGCCAACGACCATACCACGCTGAATACATCGGTTCTCGTCCGATCACCGAAATTAAGCAGCGTCGGGCGCGGTTAGTACTTAGATGGGGGACCGCTTGGGAACACCGCGTGTTGTTGGCATCATTGCCTGGCAATAAATTTTTTAATTTTTTTTTTTTAATTGTTTTTTAATTTTTATCCATTGATAGAATATTTTTTTTTCAGCTGGTTTGAATTTTTGACACCCTGTATGGCTTTTGGGAATTTGATTTTCTACAAAAACAGCAAAAATTAAATATGAAAAACATTCACGCATCAACAAGACATTTCTAGCGTTCAAATACCGCCTTCCAATGCTTTTTCATGTTACTGTTACAACAAACACAACAACAACATGAGCAGCCAGTATTAAATTCGAATAGAACAGAAACAGAAAGAAGTAGTCTTTTGGATAAGCTATAAAATATAAAATTAAGGAAAAACTGTGACTTGTAGACTGATTGAACATATAATTTTGCCAACGACCATACCACGCTGAATACATCGGTTCTCGTCCGATCACCGAAATTAAGCAGCGTCGGGCGCGGTTAGTACTTAGATGGGGGACCGCTTGGGAACACCGCGTGTTGTTGGCATCATTGCCTGGCAGTAAATTTTTTAATTTTTTTTTTAATTTTTATCCATTGATAGAATATTTTTTTTTCAGCTGGTTTGAATTTTTGACACCCTGTATGGCTTTTGGGAATTTGATTTTCTACAAAAACAGCAAAAATTAAATATGAAAAACATTCACGCATCAACAAGACATTTCTAGCGTTCAAATACCGCCTTCCAATGCTTTTTCATGTTACTGTTACAACAAACACAACAACAACAGGAGCAGCCAGTATTAAATTCGAATAGAACAGAAACAGAAACAAAAAGAAGAAGTCTTTTAGATAAGCTATAAGCTATAAAATTAAGGAAAAACTGTGACTTGTAGACTGATTGAACATATAATTTTGCCAACGACCATACCACGCTGAATACATCGGTTCTCGTCCGAACACCGAAATTAAGCAGCGTCGGGCGCGGTTAGTACTTAGATGGGGGACCGCTTGGGAACACCGCGTGTTGTTGGCATCATTGCCTGGCAATAAATTTTTTAATTATTTTTTAATTTTTATCCATTGATAGAATAGTTTTTTTTCAGCTGTTATGAATTTTTGACACCCTGTATGGCTTTTGAGAATTTGATTTTCTGCAAAAACAGCAAAAATTAAATATGAAAAACATTCACGCATCAACAAGACATTTCTAGCGTTCAAATACCGCCTTCCAATGCTTTTTCATGTTACTATTACAACAAACACAACAACAACAGGAGCAGCCAGTATTAAATTCGAATAGAACAGAAACAGAAACAAAAAGAAGTAGTCTTTTAGATAAGCTATAAGCTATAAAATTAAGGAAAAACTGTGACTTGTAGACTGATTGAACATATAATTTTGCCAACGACCATACCACGCTGAATACATCGGTTCTCGTCCGATCACCGAAATTAAGCAGCGTCGGGCGCGGTTAGTACTTAGATGGGGGACCGCTTGGGAACACCGCGTGTTGTTGGCATCATTGCTTGGCAATAAATTTTTTAATTTTTTTTTTAATTGTTTTTTAATTTTTATCCATTGATAGAATATTTTTTTTTCAGCTGGTTTGAATTTTTGACACCCTGTATGGCTTTTGGGAATTTGATTTTCTACAAAAACAGCAAAAATTAAATATGAAAAACATTCACGCATCAACAAGACATTTCTAGCGTTCAAATACCGCCTTCCAATGCTTTTTCATGTTACTGTTACAACAAACACAACAACAACATGAGCAGCCAGTATTAAATTCGAATAGAACAGAAACAGAAAGAAGTAGTCTTTTGGATAAGCTATAAAATATAAAATTAAGGAAAAACTGTGACTTGTAGACTGATTGAACATATAATTTTGCCAACGACCATACCACGCTGAATACATCGGTTCTCGTCCGATCACCGAAATTAAGCAGCGTCGGGCGCGGTTAGTACTTAGATGGGGGACCGCTTGGGAAAACCGCGTGTTGTTGGCATCATTGCCTGGCAATAAATTTTTTAATTTTTTTTTTTTAATTGTTTTTTAATTTTTATCCATTGATAGAATATTTTTTTTTCAGCTGTTATGAATTTTTGACACCCTGTATGGCTTTTGGGAATTTGATTTTCTACAAAAACAGCAAAAATTAAATATGAAAAACATTCACGCATCAACAAGACATTTCTAGCGTTCAAATACCGCCTTCCAATGCTTTTTCATGTTACTGTTACAACAAACACAACAACAACAGGAGCAGCCAGTATTAAATTCGAATAGAACAGAAGTAGTCTTTTTTATAAGCTATAAAATTAAGGAAAAACTGTGACTTGTAGACTGATTGAACATATAATTTTGCCAACGACCATACCACGCTGAATACATCGGTTCTCGTCCGATCACCGAAATTAAGCAGCGTCGGGCGCGGTTAGTACTTAGATGGGGGACCGCTTGGGAACACCGCGTGTTGTTGGCATCATTGCCTGGCAGTAAATTTTTTAATTTTTTTTTTAATTTTTATCCATTGATAGAATATTTTTTTTTCAGCTGGTTTGAATTTTTGACACCCTGTATGGCTTTTGGGAATTTGATTTTCTACAAAAACAGCAAAAATTAAATATGAAAAACATTCACGCATCAACAAGACATTTCTAGCGTTCAAATACCGCCTTCCAATGCTTTTTCATGTTACTGTTACAACAAACACAACAACAACAGGAGCAGCCAGTATTAAATTCGAATAGAACAGAAACAGAAACAGAAAGAAGTAGTCTTTTGGATAAGCTATAAAATATAAAATTAAGGAAAAATTGTGACTTGTAGACTGATTGAACATATAATTTTGCCAACGACCATACCACGCTGAATACATCGGTTCTCGTCCGATCACCGAAATTAAGCAGCGTCGGGCGCGGTTAGTACTTAGATGGGGGACCGCTTGGGAACACCGCGTGTTGTTGGCATCATTGCCTGGCAATAAATTTTTTAATTTTTTTTTTTAATTGTTTTTTAATTTTTATCCATTGATAGAATATTTTTTTTCAGCTGTTACGAATTTTTGACACCCTGTATGGCTTTTGGGAATTTGATTTTCTACAAAAACAGCAAAAATTAAATATGAAAAACATTCACGCATCAACAAGACATTTCTAGCGTTCAAATACCGCCTTCCAATGCTTTTTCATGTTACTGTTACAACAAACACAACAACAACAGGAGCAGCCAGTATTAAATTCGAATAGAACAGAAACAGAAACAAAAAGAAGAAGTCTTTTAGATAAGCTATAAGCTATAAAATTAAGGAAAAACTGTGACTTGTAGACTGATTGAACATATAATTTTGCCAACGACCATACCACGCTGAATACATCGGTTCTCGTCCGATCACCGAAATTAAGCAGCGTCGGGCGCGGTTAGTACTTAGATGGGGGACCGCTTGGGAACACCGCGTGTTGTTGGCATCATTGCCTGGCAATAAATTTTTTAATTATTTTTTAATTTTTATCCATTGATAGAATAGTTTTTTTTCAGCTGTTATGAATTTTTGACACCCTGTATGGCTTTTGAGAATTTGATTTTCTGCAAAAACAGCAAAAATTAAATATGAAAAACATTCACGCATCAACAAGACATTTCTAGCGTTCAAATACCGCCTTCCAATGCTTTTTCATGTTACTATTACAACAAACACAACAACAACAGGAGCAGCCAGTATTAAATTCGAATAGAACAGAAACAGAAACAAAAAGAAGTAGTCTTTTAGATAAGCTATAAGCTATAAAATTAAGGAAAAACTGTGACTTGTAGACTGATTGAACATATAATTTTGCCAACGACCATACCACGCTGAATACATCGGTTCTCGTCCGATCACCGAAATTAAGCAGCGTCGGGCGCGGTTAGTACTTAGATGGGGGACCGCTTGGGAACACCGCGTGTTGTTGGCATCATTGCCTGGCAATAAATTTTTTAATTTTTTTTTTTTAATTGTTTTTTAATTTTTATCCATTGATAGAATATTTTTTTTTCAGCTGTTATGAATTTTTGACACCCTGTATGGCTTTTGGGAATTTGATTTTCTACAAAAACAGCAAAAATTAAATATGAAAAACATTCACGCATCAACAAGACATTTCTAGCGTTCAAATACCGCCTTCCAATGCTTTTTCATGTTACTGTTACAACAAACACAACAACAACAGGAGCAGCCAGTATTAAATTCGAATAGAACAGAAGTAGTCTTTTTGATAAGCTATAAAATTAAGGAAAAACTGTGACTTGTAGACTGATTGAACATATAATTTTGCCAACGACCATACCACGCTGAATACATCGGTTCTCGTCCGATCACCGAAATTAAGCAGCGTCGGGCGCGGTTAGTACTTAGATGGGGGACCGCTTGGGAACACCGCGTGTTGTTGGCATCATTGCTTGGCAATAAATTTTTTAATTTTTTTTTTAATTGTTTTTTAATTTTTATCCATTGATAGAATATTTTTTTTTCAGCTGGTTTGAATTTTTGACACCCTGTATGGCTTTTGGGAATTTGATTTTCTACAAAAACAGCAAAAATTAAATATGAAAAACATTCACGCATCAACAAGACATTTCTAGCGTTCAAATACCGCCTTCCAATGCTTTTTCATGTTACTGTTACAACAAACACAACAACAACAGGAGCAGCCAGTATTAAATTCGAATAGAACAGAAACAGAAACAAAAAGAAGTAGTCTTTTAGATAAGCTATAAGCTATAAAATTAAGGAAAAACTGTGACTTGTAGACTGATTGAACATATAATTTTGCCAACGACCATACCACGCTGGATACATCGGTTCTCGTCCGATCACCGAAATTAAGCAGCGTCGGGCGCGGTTAGTACTTAGATGGGGGACCGCTTGGGAACACCGCGTGTTGTTGGCATCATTGCCTGGCAATAAATTTTTTAATTATTTTTAATTTTTATCCATTGATAGAATAGTTTTTTTTCAGCTGTTATGAATTTTTGACACCCTGTATGGCTTTTGAGAATTTGATTTTCTGCAAAAACAGCAAAAATTAAATATGAAAAACATTCACGCATCAACAAGACATTTCTAGCGTTCAAATACCGCCTTCCAATGCTTTTTCATGTTACTGTTACAACAAACACAACAACAACAGGAGCAGCCAGTATTAAATTCGAATAGAACAGAAACAGAAACAGAAAGAAGTAGTCTTTTGGATAAGCTATAAAATATAAAATTAAGGAAAAATTGTGACTTGTAGACTGATTGAACATATAATTTTGCCAACGACCATACCACGCTGAATACATCGGTTCTCGTCCGATCACCGAAATTAAGCAGCGTCGGGCGCGGTTAGTACTTAGATGGGGGACCGCTTGGGAACACCGCGTGTTGTTGGCATCATTGCCTGGCAATAAATTTTTTAATTATTTTTAATTTTTATCCATTGATAGAATAGTTTTTTTTCAGCTGTTATGAATTTTTGACACCCTGTATGGCTTTTGAGAATTTGATTTTCTGCAAAAACAGCAAAAATTAAATATGAAAAACATTCACGCATCAACAAGACATTTCTAGCGTTCAAATACCGCCTTCCAATGCTTTTTCATGTTACTGTTACAACAAACACAACAACAACAGGAGCAGCCAGTATTAAATTCGAATAGAACAGAAACAGAAACAGAAAGAAGTAGTCTTTTGGATAAGCTATAAAATATAAAATTAAGGAAAAATTGTGACTTGTAGACTGATTGAACATATAATTTTGCCAACGACCATACCACGCTGAATACATCGGTTCTCGTCCGATCACCGAAATTAAGCAGCGTCGGGCGCGGTTAGTACTTAGATGGGGGACCGCTTGGGAACACCGCGTGTTGTTGGCATCATTGCCTGGCAATAAATTTTTTAATTTTTTTTTTTAATTGTTTTTTAATTTTTATCCATTGATAGAATATTTTTTTTCAGCTGTTACGAATTTTTGACACCCTGTATGGCTTTTGGAAATTTGATTTTCTACAAAAACAGCAAAAATTAAATATGAAAAACATTCACGCATCAACAAGACATTTCTAGCGTTCAAATACCGCCTTCCAATGCTTTTTCATGTTACTGTTACAACAAACACAACAACAACAGGAGCAGCCAGTATTAAATTCGAATAGAACAGAAGTAGTCTTTTTGATAAGCTATAAAATTAAGGAAAAACTGTGACTTGTAGACTGATTGAACATATAATTTTGCCAACGACCATACCACGCTGAATACATCGGTTCTCGTCCGATCACCGAAATTAAGCAGCGTCGGGCGCGGTTAGTACTTAGATGGGGGACCGCTTGGGAACACCGCGTGTTGTTGGCATCATTGCCTGGCAATAAATTTTTTAATTTTTTTTTTAATTTTTATCCATTGATAGAATATTTTTTTTTCAGCTGGTTTGAATTTTTGACACCCTGTATGGCTTTTGGGAATTTGATTTTCTACAAAAACAGCAAAAATTAAATATGAAAAACATTCACGCATCAACAAGACATTTCTAGCGTTCAAATACCGCCTTCCAATGCTTTTTCATGTTACTGTTACAACAAACACAACAACAACATGAGCAGCCAGTATTAAATTCGAATAGAACAGAAACAGAAAGAAGTAGTCTTTTGGATAAGCTATAAAATATAAAATTAAGGAAAAACTGTGACTTGTAGACTGATTGAACATATAATTTTGCCAACGACCATACCACGCTGAATACATCGGTTCTCGTCCGATCACCGAAATTAAGCAGCGTCGGGCGCGGTTAGTACTTAGATGGGGGACCGCTTGGGAACACCGCGTGTTGTTGGCATCATTGCCTGGCAATAAATTTTTTAATTTTTTTTTTTTAATTGTTTTTTAATTTTTATCCATTGATAGAATATTTTTTTTTCAGCTGGTTTGAATTTTTGACACCCTGTATGGCTTTTGGGAATTTGATTTTCTACAAAAACAGCAAAAATTAAATATGAAAAACATTCACGCATCAACAAGACATTTCTAGCGTTCAAATACCGCCTTCCAATGCTTTTTCATGTTACTGTTACAACAAACACAACAACAACATGAGCAGCCAGTATTAAATTCGAATAGAACAGAAACAGAAAGAAGTAGTCTTTTGGATAAGCTATAAAATATAAAATTAAGGAAAAACTGTGACTTGTAGACTGATTGAACATATAATTTTGCCAACGACCATACCACGCTGAATACATCGGTTCTCGTCCGATCACCGAAATTAAGCAGCGTCGGGCGCGGTTAGTACTTAGATGGGGGACCGCTTGGGAACACCGCGTGTTGTTGGCATCATTGCTTGGCAATAAATTTTTTAATTTTTTTTTTAATTGTTTTTTAATTTTTATCCATTGATAGAATATTTTTTTTTCAGCTGGTTTGAATTTTTGACACCCTGTATGGCTTTTGGGAATTTGATTTTCTACAAAAACAGCAAAAATTAAATATGAAAAACATTCACGCATCAACAAGACATTTCTAGCGTTCAAATACCGCCTTCCAATGCTTTTTCATGTTACTGTTACAACAAACACAACAACAACAGGAGCAGCCAGTATTAAATTCGAATAGAACAGAAACAGAAACAAAAAGAAGTAGTCTTTTAGATAAGCTATAAGCTATAAAATTAAGGAAAAACTGTGACTTGTAGACTGATTGAACATATAATTTTGCCAACGACCATACCACGCTGGATACATCGGTTCTCGTCCGATCACCGAAATTAAGCAGCGTCGGGCGCGGTTAGTACTTAGATGGGGGACCGCTTGGGAACACCGCGTGTTGTTGGCATCATTGCCTGGCAATAAATTTTTTAATTATTTTTAATTTTTATCCATTGATAGAATAGTTTTTTTTCAGCTGTTATGAATTTTTGACACCCTGTATGGCTTTTGAGAATTTGATTTTCTGCAAAAACAGCAAAAATTAAATATGAAAAACATTCACGCATCAACAAGACATTTCTAGCGTTCAAATACCGCCTTCCAATGCTTTTTCATGTTACTGTTACAACAAACACAACAACAACAGGAGCAGCCAGTATTAAATTCGAATAGAACAGAAACAGAAACAGAAAGAAGTAGTCTTTTGGATAAGCTATAAAATATAAAATTAAGGAAAAAAAAAATTTTTGAAATCGAGCAGGCACAGACGTACTTTTTATTCTCTCGTCAAATTTTTTCAAAAATATAAAATTTATATAATTAAATTTTTATAAATAAATTTCGGAATTTTATATTTTTGCGGTTTTGATACTTCGTATTAAAAGTATCTCGAAGCAGACTTCAACTTCTGGATCACCCTCAAATAAAGTCCTAACTTAATGGATGCGCAAGGACGACTTCCAAGTGGGAACGTGAAAGTCAAGAAGGCACCTGATAAGGTGGGTGAGGTTAGCGGAACTGATCTCAATTCAAGCCACAGTTCCTTTCATGGATCAAGTGAAAATGTTGTAAACATGGAAGAATCTATTCCAACCACAGCCTCAAAATCAAAAATTTGCACTGATCATCAAGCTGATGGCAATGCTGACAATGAATTTGAAGTTGTACATCATAAACGTTTCAAACGCTCAAATGGAGGCCACGAAAAATATGTCGATGTCTCTTCATTCAGGAATAAGCAAACAACAAATTCATCAAGCAGTTCAGAAACAATCTCGGGTAACAGGTTTTCCATTCTTAGTGATATAAATATCGAAAAAAACACAATAAATTTAAATAAAAATTCTAATGTTAATAATGCAGGTAAAAGAGAAAATCAAAAAAATCATTTAAAAAAAAGTTTTTGTCCTCCCATTATGCTTTATAACGTAAATATTAAAGACCTAATAGACCAACTCAATGCAAAAACCCCAAAAATTTCCTTTAAAATAATCAATCAATCAAATTCTAAATCTAAATTATATTTTGAAGACCTTTCAGCTCACGTAGAAATGATGGCATTACTGCGCGAAAAAGGTATAGTCTCATATTCGTTTACGCCAACTGCACTTAGGCAAGTAAGTTTAGTTCTTCGTGGTATTTATTTTCAAACTTCGCCAGAAGACATAAAGTCGGCTTTAGATTCTGAAATTCCTGGTACTGTTGAAAAAGTCACAAAATTTGTTACTTCATATTCTCACCGAAATAATTACGATACTGGTCTCTTTCTTATCTCGCTTTTTCCAGGAAAAAAAGTTGGTGATATTGAGAGGGTCAAATATATTTTACACCAAGCAATTTCTTGGGAGGCTCCTAAATCTCATTCAAGAGAAATTCAATGTAAACGGTGTCAGTTTTGGGGCCATAGTGCAAAAAACTGCAATAAACCGTTTACATGTGTTAAATGTGACCAAGCTCACGACCCTGGTTGTTGTCTCTTATCAAAGTCAGAGATCTCATCTCCATTTTGCGTGAACTGTAACGAGAAGGGTCATCCCGCTAATTATCGTGGTTGCCCAGCGTACAAAATTTATGTCCAAAAGAAAAAAAATATGTTAAACTTAGCTAAAGAGAAGAAGTTGCATGCTTTAACATCTTTAAACAAGGTTGTTCATAATTCTAATTTTGTTACTCCGAACACTTCTTATGCTAGTTTCTTTCAATCAAACAACCCTTCAAGTACGGTGGACAAACCTTCTTTTATAAGAGATTTTCTTAAAATGGCCAGCTATTTCAAGGAACCAGAACCAATAACTCTAGAAACAAAAATTAAAAATTTTCTAAAAACTTTTAAATCACTTCCTAAAGATAAAGCTAAGTCTGATTATTTAATGCTTTTGCAAGAAGTTCGCGATAGTTATGGTCCGTAATGTTATAAATTTTCTAACCTTCAATATTAGATCGTTGTTAGAAACGAGTCGTAAAATCGATCTTCTTAAAATTCTGTATAATAACGATATTGACTTTGCGTTTATACAAGAGTTACATTTACATAAAAGAAAAAAAGTTTATTTGGAAAATTACAATTTTGTTTCTGATAATTCACCTCTTGGCGTAGGTATTGCAATAAAAAATACATTTAAATATTCTACAATTTCAATTCCTGGCATAGAATTTCCTAATTTATTTATTCAAATAAATTTATCGTTTAATGGCACTATTAAAAAATTCTTACTCGGTTCTCTTTATTTTCCATGTAATTTTTCTTGTTCCAAATTATTTGATGGTCTTGTAAAAATTAAGGATTTTACTCAAAATTTTGATGGAGCTATTTTAGGAGGTGATTTAAATTCTAAAAATTGTTCTTGGGGGGATTCAATTGATAATTCTAATGGTAAAGTTTTGTTCGATTGGCTGCAATCTTTTTCGCTTGACTTCTGTAGACTTTGTGATATAAGCCCATCCTTTCCAAACGGTTCTTCTTTTCTCGACCACTTTCTTATAAATTCAAATTTAATTGACTTTCTTAATCCAAATTATGAAATCAAGAGTCTTCCAACTTTTTCAGATCATTTCCCTTTAAAACTAAAATTATCTCTAAATGATTTCGAGTTTCTTATAAATCCTCCGCGTTTTTTTACAAGTTTCAAGAATACGAATTGGCCAAATTTTCAGTCTGATTTAGATTCTACTTTATTTCCTATTCTACCACCTACTGATAAAAATTTAAGTAACACAGAGATTGACTCACACATTGAAAAATTCACAGAAACTGTCAATTCAATCACATCGGATCACGTAGAAGTTTTAGAGATTAAAAATAAAAAATTTATTATTCCAGATAACATAAAAGATCTTTTTAGGATTAAGTATGTTTGGCAGAAGAACCTTAAACAAATTTTCCATCGTAATTTTAATAGAAAATCATCAGAATACCAACAATTGTCTGTTCAAATTCAGCTTCTTAAAATAATTATAAAGGAACAAGTTGAAATTTCACAATCAATTATTTTTGAAAACAAAGTTAAACACATTAAACCTGGTCCATTAGCTTATAAGCAAATTTATAATTTAATTGGAAATAATAAAAGTAAATGTTGTCAAAAAATTTTAGTAAACAATATAACCTTAACTGAAGACAGTGAAAAGGTTGAAGCATTTAAAGATCATTTTTCTGAGATTTATAAAGAAACAATTCCTTTAAGTAACGACATTTCTTCAATTAAGTCAGTGATTGAGTCATTCTCTGCGTCTTATCCTTCTAACTTAAACCAATTTTCATCTGACTTTAGTTCCTTGCAAAATTCAAATAGAATACATTTTACTAACCCATTAATTATAAAAGAAACTTCATTACAACTGAACTCAAAGAAATCATTTGGACCAGACAAAATTTCAAATTTCATAATTAAAAAATTATCATCAATTTCTTTTAATTTTCTTTCAATAATTTTTAATAATTGTTTTAACAACAGTTATTTTCCAACGGCTTGGAAAATTGCAAAAATTATTCCTTTGCAAAAAAAGAGGGCAAATTTTAATTTAAATAACTTTAGACCAATTTCACTTCTCTCAAATTTGGGTAAACTTTTTGAACTTGTAATAAAATCAAAATTAGATTTTAATATCAATTCTAATTATATTCCTTTTAATCAGTTCGGTTTTAGGCGAGGTCATTCTACCAATCACGCACTTCTTAAATTTCATAGTGACGTAATTAGTAATTTAAGAGATCGAATTTGTACTGTAGCAGTCTCTCTTGACATTGAAAAAGCATTTGATAATGCATACCATGATGGTATTATTTTTAAATTAATTAGTATTGGTTTTGATCCATTTATCATTAAACTACTTCAAAATTTCCTATTTGACAGAAAATTCTTTATTGAAATTAATAATGTGTGTTCTTCTTTGGGTTCAGTTAATAGTGGAGTCCCTCAAGGTGCAATTTTAGCCCCACATTTATACAATATTTTTATATATGATTTTCCCCATAATTTAAATGGTTCTAAAAGTATCTTATATGCAGATGATTCACTTGTGTATGCCCACGCGGAATCACCAATTGTCGCATTAAGATTGGTTTCAAATCATCTTCACATAATTAATACTTTTTATAAAAAATGGGGCATCAAAATTAACATAGCAAAATCTGAAGCAATCTGCCTTAGAAATGCATCAGGGAAATGTGCATATTTTGTCGTTCCAGAGAGTAAGTTATTACGACTCTTCTTAGATGGTTCTGAAATACCATTTAAGAACAGTATTAAATATCTCGGTATTACGTTTAATAAATTAGTGAAGTTCAACGAGCATGCCCGTTTAACTATAAAAAAAGTCAACAAAATTAAAATGCATTTTTCAAAATTACTTCATAATAAATTCTTATGTAAAAAAACAAAACTTCTTATTTACAAGGTCAGTATGCGTTCTGTTTTTGTCTATGCTTTTCCAATTTGGTTTACTATTTCTCCAACGATAGCTAAGGCAATTGAAGTTGTTGAAAGAAAAATTTTAAGGCTCTGTGTTAACCGTTTTTATGAGTCATTTACAAAAAGATATTCAAATCTTTACATTTATAGTGAAGCTGCTGTCAACCCGCTTTGTCTTTACGCTCTTTCACTAATTAAAAAGTTTGTAAATAACTTACCGTTCCATGAGAACGAACTAATTATTAACATTTATAACTATCAAAAGCAATTTAGTTGGTCTAATAGTGTCTACCTGTCTCCAATTAGTATAACTAATGAAGAAATTGCTACAGAAATGGACTTCACGTCTCCTCTTTTACCTGAATTCTATCTTTGTTCAGCTCCTGGCTCCCACAGAGGGTAAATTAAAAGATCATGTAAAAAAATTATTTTTAAAATTTTATAATTTTATGTTATGTTCTTAACAAACCTATTGTTTTGTATTTAGTTATAAGTTAATTTTAAGTTCAATTTAATTTTTAGGAGATATAACATCTCAAACTATCATTTATGGGCCGGGAGCAAGCTCTTAATCTGTTTTAAATTGTTTAAACTTGTTTATATATAACTAATTTGATCTAAAAGCATGTTGCGTTTTCATTTAATCACTTTAGAATAATACTTAATAGTTCTAAGTTTTCTTACTTAAGTTTTTATTTAAACATTGTAACCATTTTAAAAAGTCTCAATAAATTGAATTTGAATTTGAATATAAAATTAAGGAAAAATTGTGACTTGTAGACTGATTGAACATATAATTTTGCCAACGACCATACCACGCTGAATACATCGGTTCTCGTCCGATCACCGAAATTAAGCAGCGTCGGGCGCGGTTAGTACTTAGATGGGGGACCGCTTGGGAACACCGCGTGTTGTTGGCATCATTGCCTGGCAATAAATTTTTTAATATTTTTTTTTTAATTATTTTTTAATTTTTATCCATTGATAGAATAGTTTTTTTTCAGCTGGTTTGAATTTTTGACACCCTGTATGGCTTTTGGGAATTTGATTTTCTGCAAAAAAAGCAAAAATTAAATATGAAAAACATTCACGCATCAACAAGACATTTCTAGCGTTCAAATACCGCCTTCCAATGCTTTTTCATGTTACTGTTACAACAAACACAACAACAACAGGAGCAGCCAGTATTAAATTCGAATAGAACAGAAGTAGTCTTTTTGATAAGCTATAAAATTAAGGAAAAACTGTGACTTGTAGACTGATTGAACATATAATTTTGCCAACGACCATACCACGCTGAATACATCGGTTCTCGTCCGATCACCGAAATTAAGCAGCGTCGGGCGCGGTTAGTACTTAGATGGGGGACCGCTTGGGAACACCGCGTGTTGTTGGCATCATTGCCTGGCAATAAATTTTTTAATTATTTTTTAATTTTTATCCATTGATAGAATAGTTTTTTTTCAGCTGTTATGAATTTTTGACACCCTGTATGGCTTTTGAGAATTTGATTTTCTGCAAAAACAGCAAAAATTAAATATGAAAAACATTCACGCATCAACAAGACATTTCTAGCGTTCAAATACCGCCTTCCAATGCTTTTTCATGTTACTATTACAACAAACACAACAACAACAGGAGCAGCCAGTATTAAATTCGAATAGAACAGAAACAGAAACAAAAAGTAGTCTTTTAGATAAGCTATAAGCTATAAAATTAAGGAAAAACTGTGACTTGTAGACTGATTGAACATATAATTTTGCCAACGACCATACCACGCTGAATACATCGGTTCTCGTCCGATCACCGAAATTAAGCAGCGTCGGGCGCGGTTAGTACTTAGATGGGGGACCGCTTGGGAACACCGCGTGTTGTTGGCATCATTGCTTGGCAATAAATTTTTTAATTTTTTTTTTAATTGTTTTTTAATTTTTATCCATTGATAGAATATTTTTTTTTCAGCTGGTTTGAATTTTTGACACCCTGTATGGCTTTTGGGAATTTGATTTTCTACAAAAACAGCAAAAATTAAATATGAAAAACATTCACGCATCAACAAGACATTTCTAGCGTTCAAATACCGCCTTCCAATGCTTTTTCATGTTACTGTTACAACAAACACAACAACAACAGGAGCAGCCAGTATTAAATTCGAATAGAACGGAAACAGAAAGAAGTAGTCTTTTGGATAAGCTATAAGCTATAAAATTAAGGAAAAACTGTGACTTGTAGACTGATTGAACATATAATTTTGCCAACGACCATACCACGCTGAATACATCGGTTCTCGTCCGATCACCGAAATTAAGCAGCGTCGGGCGCGGTTAGTACTTAGATGGGGGACCGCTTGGGAACACCGCGTGTTGTTGGCATCATTGCCTGGCAATAAATTTTTTAATTTTTTTTTTAATTGTTTTTTAATTTTTATCCATTGATAGAATATTTTTTTTTCAGCTGGTTTGAATTTTTGACACCCTGTATGGCTTTTGGGAATTTGATTTTCTACAAAAACAGCAAAAATTAAATATGAAAAACATTCACGCATCAACAAGACATTTCTAGCGTTCAAATACCGCCTTCCAATGCTTTTTCATGTTACTGTTACAACAAACACAACAACAACAGGAGCAGCCAGTATTAAATTCGAATAGAACAGAAACAGAAACAGAAAGAAGTAGTCTTTTGGATAAGCTATAAAATATAAAATTAAGGAAAAATTGTGACTTGTAGACTGATTGAACATATAATTTTGCCAACGACCATACCACGCTGAATACATCGGTTCTCGTCCGATCACCGAAATTAAGCAGCGTCGGGCGCGGTTAGTACTTAGATGGGGGACCGCTTGGGAACACCGCGTGTTGTTGGCATCATTGCCTGGCAATAAATTTTTTAATTATTTTTAATTTTTATCCATTGATAGAATAGTTTTTTTTCAGCTGTTATGAATTTTTGACACCCTGTATGGCTTTTGAGAATTTGATTTTCTGCAAAAACAGCAAAAATTAAATATGAAAAACATTCACGCATCAACAAGACATTTCTAGCGTTCAAATACCTCCTTCCAATGCTTTTTCATGTTACTGTTACAACAAACACAACAACAACAGGAGCAGCCAGTATTAAATTCGAATAGAACAGAAACAGAAACAGAAAGAAGTAGTCTTTTGGATAAGCTATAAAATATAAAATTAAGGAAAAATTGTGACTTGTAGACTGATTGAACATATAATTTTGCCAACGACCATACCACGCTGAATACATCGGTTCTCGTCCGATCACCGAAATTAAGCAGCGTCGGGCGCGGTTAGTACTTAGATGGGGGACCGCTTGGGAACACCGCGTGTTGTTGGCATCATTGCCTGGCAATAAATTTTTTAATATTTTTTTTTTAATTATTTTTTAATTTTTATCCATTGATAGAATAGTTTTTTTTCAGCTGGTTTGAATTTTTGACACCCTGTATGGCTTTTGGGAATTTGATTTTCTGCAAAAAAAGCAAAAATTAAATATGAAAAACATTCACGCATCAACAAGACATTTCTAGCGTTCAAATACCGCCTTCCAATGCTTTTTCATGTTACTGTTACAACAAACACAACAACAACAGGAGCAGCCAGTATTAAATTCGAATAGAACAGAAGTAGTCTTTTTGATAAGCTATAAAATTAAGGAAAAACTGTGACTTGTAGACTGATTGAACATATAATTTTGCCAACGACCATACCACGCTGAATACATCGGTTCTCGTCCGATCACCGAAATTAAGCAGCGTCGGGCGCGGTTAGTACTTAGATGGGGGACCGCTTGGGAACACCGCGTGTTGTTGGCATCATTGCCTGGCAATAAATTTTTTAATATTTTTTTTTAATTATTTTTTAATTTTTATCCATTGATAGAATAGTTTTTTTTCAGCTGGTTTGAATTTTTGACACCCTGTATGGCTTTTGGGAATTTGATTTTCTGCAAAAAAAGCAAAAATTAAATATGAAAAACATTCACGCATCAACAAGACATTTCTAGCGTTCAAATACCGCCTTCCAATGCTTTTTCATGTTACTGTTACAACAAACACAACAACAACAGGAGCAGCCAGTATTAAATTCGAATAGAACAGAAACAGAAACAGAAAGAAGTAGTCTTTTGGATAAGCTATAAAATATAAAATTAAGGAAAAATTGTGACTTGTAGACTGATTGAACATATAATTTTGCCAACGACCATACCACGCTGAATACATCGGTTCTCGTCCGATCACCGAAATTAAGCAGCGTCGGGCGCGGTTAGTACTTAGATGGGGGACCGCTTGGGAACACCGCGTGTTGTTGGCATCATTGCCTGGCAATAAATTTTTTAATATTTTTTTTTTAATTATTTTTTAATTTTTATCCATTGATAGAATAGTTTTTTTTCAGCTGGTTTGAATTTTTGACACCCTGTATGGCTTTTGGGAATTTGATTTTCTGCAAAAACAGCAAAAATTAAATATGAAAAACATTCACGCATCAACAAGACATTTCTAGCGTTCAAATACCGCCTTCCAATGCTTTTTCATGTTACTGTTACAACAAACACAACAACAACAGGAGCAGCCAGTATTAAATTCGAATAGAACAGAAGTAGTCTTTTTGATAAGCTATAAAATTAAGGAAAAACTGTGACTTGTAGACTGATTGAACATATAATTTTGCCAACGACCATACCACGCTGAATACATCGGTTCTCGTCCGATCACCGAAATTAAGCAGCGTCGGGCGCGGTTAGTACTTAGATGGGGGACCGCTTGGGAACACCGCGTGTTGTTGGCATCATTGCCTGGCAATAAATTTTTTAATTATTTTTTAATTTTTATCCATTGATAGAATAGTTTTTTTTCAGCTGTTATGAATTTTTGACACCCTGTATGGCTTTTGAGAATTTGATTTTCTGCAAAAACAGCAAAAATTAAATATGAAAAACATTCACGCATCAACAAGACATTTCTAGCGTTCAAATACCGCCTTCCAATGCTTTTTCATGTTACTGTTACAACAAACACAACAACAACAGGAGCAGCCAGTATTAAATTCGAATAGAATAGAAACAGAAACAGAAAGAAGTAGTCTTTTGGATAAGCTATAAAATTAAGGAAAAACTGTGACTTTTAGACTGAAATATTTGTCTTACTCGTAGGGTTCAACTGGTATTATTATTAGTTCAATAAGAATAATTTACTAGTTCAAAACTAGTTTTAAAAACGTTGCAGGTTTTTCGGTAAAGATGGTTGCATGCAAAAACCTTTGCAGCCATTTAAAATCCACTAAATTTAACAAGTCTGCAAACTGCTGCGTGTTGCACTCATATCAGGTAATATCATGCAACTCGATTAAAAATAACAACAGCAACACAATACTTCCATTACCAAATGATTTTCGTCAAAATCAACGGCCTACAAAAACAAAAGGAAAGTTACTCAGATCCACCCATGGTAAAATGTAGGCATGCATTGCTTACATTTCGCTTTCAGCGACCACCTACAGTCAGTCAGTGAGTCAGTAAATGAATACATGTGGCAGCACTGGCCTAAAGCCAACATTACCACCACAGCACACGCAAAGAACTTGCGAGGCATTCTTTGCAATTTTATTGTATTTTAATTTTTTCGCAGGAATATGTGTTAAAAAAGAAAAATAAGCTGCCACAGATTTTAATTTTGTTAAAAATTGCACACAGAAAACGGTAGCAACAGCAACAAGAACAAATGCTGCATGTTTGAATATACATACGTATATGTATGTATGTGTGCATGAGTGTATTGAATGAAAGTAAAAATGCAGCAAGTCATAGTGAAACAATGGCAGCCAGCCACTCCCACTCCAGAACGCCCACTAGCAAGCAAAGTAATGCGATTTTAAAAATCACAAACACGACAACGCAGTGTGTGATATTATAAATGTTGTAGTTGTTGTTGTTGTTGTTGTTGTTGTTGTTGTTGTTGTTGTTGTTGTTGTTGTTGTTGTTGTTGTTGTATTTGTTGCTGATGAGTAGGTGTGCCGCTGGGTTGTCGTGAACTACGCCCACTTGGAAGCCACTCACTGACAAGCAGCGTTAGCGAGTGGGTTCTGACAGGGTGTCCGCCACATGCAACTGCATTCATTTGCTTCACTGTGCAATCAACGTTTACTGTGGTCGGTCAAAATTCTTATCGCCAGCGCCATATGAGTTTCAGTTTTTTAATAAATTTATTGTTTTTTTTTCTTTTTTTTTTATTTATTTTATGCTGTTTTTTGCGCCAGCGCCCTCCACTCCAGACACCACAATTTGATTGAGCTGGAGTGCTTTTCCGTGTTTGTTTAACGGAGTTGTTTTTCCAAGTTTTGCTTTTTTTTATTTTTTGTTTGTTTTTGTTTTGTTTTGTTCACTAAAGTTATTGTTCCATTTTTCCATTTAAAACTTCACTCCAACACTCAATATTACACAATTTATTTATATTGCAGTCATGCGGCAATAATCGCACGGGTAACCCTATGTTTTGCGCGTGTGGAAATAATGTTGTTTTATTTAGGTTGTTGTTGTTTTGACTGCAATAGCTATAATGGCTTTAAATGTACCTACTATGCAATAATATTTATTGCCATAAAATTATTAAAAATATATTAAAAATTCCAATTAAAATTGTTTTTTTTTTCAAAAATATTTCCCATACCGGGAATTGAACCCGGGCCTCCCGGGTGAGAGCCGGGTATCCTAACCACTAGACAATATGGGATGTTAAATTGTAAGTAAATTTAAGTTTTCAGAATTTATAATATTGTTTGTTTATAATTTTTATATTTTATATTTATTGATGCATAAAATCTTGCTTACATCTTGATAATTTTAATTTTTTAATGATCTCAAGATCACGTTATATTAACTTTCTTAAAGATTTGCTTTCGAATGAAACCGCCTTGATATTGCTTCTCTCACAAATAGCTGTTTGGCAGCTAATTGGTGCTTTGTTTGTGCCTTAATGAACACCTTAATGAGGAGTTACTCTCAAATGAATAATCTCGCTCTCACAAGCAATTTAGAAAACGTTTGGAACAGTGTTGCCGGAGTAAATTTATTTTTATATCCAAAATACAAAATAAAAATAGCCAAAATGTAAAAAAAATAGCCAAAAGATTAATTAATTGTACTAGAAAAAAGAAACAGGACTAACATTCATACCTTTTTAACAAACTAGTTTTTTGTACAACATAGTACCGTTTTTTACTGGAAACAGATTTATAAATATGATTGCTTTAAAATATGTTATAAAAAATTATATGTTAAAAACATAAGAGCCTATTTTAAAAATAATAAGGGCATATATCCTTTAAATAGACGGACCTTTAATATAGAAGGACGTTAGCAAATTTATTTTTTACTTGATAAAAGTAGAAAAAACTTTATACAAATAAGGTTTGAATTTTCGAAAGTAAAAAAAGTATTAAATTTTTTTTTTATCTTCGAACCAAGGATTTCAGGTGGCAAACCTATTCAGTCAAGTCTGCCATGTTTTAGAAATGGGAGATAGATAAGTAAATGAGAAAGTGAATTCAAGTGAACCAAGTGAAGAATGTTTTATGTGTGGCGGAGTGCAACATCAACTTACTTTTCCATGCTGACTTGCTTAATTTTACTTTTGAAAAACAAACCACAATTACTTTCAATGATCAAAATTATATACATTGTTTCTACTCTCATGCGGCACATGATTAAAGATGTCAAATGTCAAATTATTGGATATTCTTGCGCTTGGCTGCACGATTAGCATCACTGGCAGGTCGTGTTCAAATGAAGAGAGAATTCACCCTCACGTGAATATTTTAAATCATTTCCCTGCAAGCATTTGGAAGACGATTGGCAGAGAAGTGGATTTGCGATGCGCTAGTCACGAAAATTTTCAAAATCTTCCTTCCCTAATTTCAGCGATTGTTGGAAGATGGATTTTTGAGAAATGTTCAAAATCTATCATGGGAATATGAAGCAGGCTCTGAAAAATCGTAAAATCAATTATAAAGTTGAACTAGTATAGTTTCGAAGCAACGTCACATTATATCGAAGCGTCACATTATATCGAAATAAAAACAAATTCACAAAAAAATTTTTGAAATCGGACAGAACAACGATGCTTTGGAACAAATTGCTGAGGACTCTTAAATGGACTTCGTTTGACACCCTTTTCGGCGAATTTCTTGTTACTCCTCTAGGCGGTTCATTGGCGAATCTTCCCGGCGAATCGGCCTAAACAGCTTACAATAGAAGGCAATTGCTTGATCTTCCCAGCAATTCGTTGGGGAGTCTCTGGCAATTGAAAATTTTATTTGTAAAATAAAAAATTAATTTTCGCCGGAATGCAAAAACATAGCCGAGTTAAAAAAAAATAGCCAAATGAAAAATAAAATCGCCAAATAGCCAAAACTCATCACGAGCAAAAAAAATAGCCACTTTTGGCAATAAATAGCCAAAACGGCAACACTGGTTTGGAAGCTTAGTGGTGCTTCGTCAAAAACTTTACGAAGCACCTTAACGAAGGTTCGCTCACAAATGCGTGTGGCCCAGTGATGATATGTAATAATTTTGGAGCGGACCTTTTTACTCGTCTGTAAGTACTTTTTCGGACGTGAGAGTACTTTTTGTTAATCTAATATATAAAATTAAATCTTTGTCTGTCTGTCTGTCTGTCTGTTCCGTATAGGCTCCCACACCGCTTATCCGATTGAGCTGAAATTTGGACACAGAGTACCTTTCATAGGGAGAAAGGTGTAAGAAAGTGGGTGGAAGTATTTGGGCGTGGTACTCTTTAATAACTGCTAAACGCCTGGACCGATTTCAATGAAATTTGGCATGAAGGTTAAACTAATCCCAAAATCAAACATAAGCCATAAAAAATTCCAAAGACTTACGCAAGAGGGCGCTTTACGTAGTGTGTTTTTAAGGCTCAATTTCAATGAAAGGCCGATTTCAATGAAATTTGGTATGAAGGTTCAACTGCACCCAAGATAAAGCATAGGCAAAAAATTGGGCGGAAGTATTTGGGCGTGGCACTCTATAATAACTCTTAAAAGTCTGGACCGATTTCAATGAAATTTGGTATGAAGATTCGACTGCGCCCAAGATAACATAGGCTATAACAATTCCAAAGACTTCCGTAAGAGGGCGCTTTACGTAGTGTGTTTTTAAGGCTCAATTTCAATGAAAGGCCGATTTCAATGAAATTTGGTATGAAGGTTCAACTGCACCCAAGATAAAGCATTTGCAAAAAATTGGGCGGAAGTATTTGGGCGTGGCACTCTATAATAACTCCTAAAAGTCTGGATCGATTGCAATGAAATTTGGTATGAAGATTCGACTGCGCCCAAGATAACATAGGCTATAACAATTCCAAAGACTTCCTTCCGTAAGAGGGCGCTTTAAGTAGTGCGTTTTAAAGACTCAATATCTCCTAAAAGCCTGAACTGATTTCAATGAAATTTGGTATGACCGTTCAACTGCACCCAAGATAAAACAGAAAATATAAAAAATTCCAATGACTTCCGAAAGAGGGCGTTTTAAGTAATACATTGTTAAGACTCAATAACTCCTAAATGACTTGATCGATTTTACTAAAATTTGGTACGTAAAATAACTTGACTCTGCAACAGAATTGATTTCTATTTAAATTTCAGAAAACTTCCGTAAGATGACGCTTTATTCAATCAACTACGTTCGGCTCATTCACGTCAAAACGGATGAACCGATTTTGATGAAACTTGGCAAGCATTTGTATCTGTTACTGAAATAGATTCTATGCTTTTAAAAGTTCTTTCGACAAAAATCATGGAATGTGCCGAAAGCAAACGAAGTCAAGAACCAAAGACGAACGAAAAAAAAAGAAGTTTAACGAATACCACCAGAAGCTTTATAAAAATGAAAAAAAAATTAACCGAACAGTATCGACCAAAACCAAAGTTGAACGAAGAAAATCCAAAAATCGAATCGATGCTAATAGGATTTTTTAAAATTGGAATTGATTGGAGATAAAACTGCATATTAAATGCATGCTAAGAAAAACTTTAAAAGAATTTTTCTCGAAATGACTTTTCAAACTGCACTCAGAAAAAAGTTTCTCGGAATATGATAAAAATGGTATCATATTTACTGAATAATGGTATTGACCATGCTCCAGAGAATGGTTTTCTTTAAATGCGATCCTAAAAATTCTCTAAAAATGATAAAAACCTTCTATAAAAAAAAAAAAATATATAAAAATAATTCGATTTTAGAGAAAAATACTCTTTTTTTTTAAGAAAAAATTTGTTTTATTGAAGAAAATACTTCTCATAGTGAATTTTTTATGAAAACATAGGAATAATTTTTCATTTTCTATATATTTTTCTCTTTAAATGAGAATTTTTTTTGTGGGAGAAATATATTTGTCATTATAAGAGACATTGAAATATTTCCATTTCCTAGAAGTGAAGAAATATTTCTTCGAAAATGTGAAAATTTGAAGATTTCATGTAATTGAAGAAAATTTTATTTGAAAAGAGAAAATTGCTGTTATCGAAACTAGAGAAATTTTTAACCGGAGAAAGATTGTATGTGTTTTTTTTCTGAGTGTGGGTGCCCATTTTCCTCAGAAACCAGACGTCAGATCGAGACGTTGAAAATGTCATTTTTTGTTTTTACCGCGTCTGGCAGGTACACTTTTATGGAAATTTGACTAAACACTTTCGACGGAAGGAGGGGGCAAAACCCCAAAAAAACGATAATTTAAAAAACGATAATTTAAAAAACGTTAAAATCAGAGCAGTTTTGAAAATCGTCCTCTTTTTGTGCTCGAGGCACAACCCCGAGTAACATCGGGTTACATCCGCTAGTCTATTTATAAATAGGCGTAGCGAAAACAGTTAAGAACAATTTCCTCCTGTGGTTCTCCACCGATTTTGATAATTGTTTTATTTTTTAATGAAAACGGTAAAAAGAGTGCGAAGAAGAAGTCCACCAAATATTTTGTATCTATAATTATAAAAAGGCAAAGAAAAAATTTCGAATCCAGGCGATACTAGTATGATTAAATAAGCTTTTGTTTTGTTGCTATGACACTAGGGCTGGGACAGTGATATATGGAGATCTTTAGTAACGGGATTTATATACCCAGGCACCCTAAATTTTGTGAGGTTCTACAAAGAATTGCTTTTGAAAAAAAAAACTAATTCGGGTTCGCGTGGTGTTAAGTTGTGCCGCATCGGTGTAAAAGATTATTGAAAAGTGGAAAAATTAGATTAAAAACTCCATAAGTACCCAAGTGTTGCCCTTAGATGGGTGATATGTTCGACCGACCCCCATTAAATTTTTTCCTCGACATTTTTCAGAAACATATCTGCCACAATATCCACACCTAAGGGAGTTTCCAAACAAAATTGATATTTTTAGGAATTTTGACCCCACCGGTTCCAGGCTGCGCCTAGTAGGGTAAAATGTGTGCCTGACCACCATTGGTTTTTTCTTTCCAACATTTTATCCCAACATACCTGCCCTCTATTTCCAACCCTTAAACAGAGCTGTAAATGAATCAATCATTTGAAGATTGAATCACGAATCAATCACATCCTGATTGAAAAAACAAAGACTGAATTCATTTTAGCCTTAAATCACTATGATTTAATTCTGAATGCAATCATTAGTGATTGATTTAAGTTGAGATTGAATTCATTTCGGAGCAATCATATTGATTTAAACTTCGAGTGCATTCATTTGATTTAAATCAGATGAGATTTCAATCATTTCAATTAAATCCAAACTGATTGCAATTATTTGATTTAAATCAGAAAAGATTTCAATCATTTCAATTAAATCCAAAATGATTGCAATCATTTGATTTAAATCAGAAAATATTTCAATCAATTCAATAAAATCCAAAATGATTGTAAGTATTTGATTTAAATCAAAAATGATTTCAATCATTTCATGTAAATCACAAAAGAGATTAACTCTGTTATGAACTTAACAAAAATGTGATCTATTTTGTCCACATGCTATACGGAAGCCATAAAAGTCCCAATGACCCACCTGAAACCCAATGACCTCGATTAGCCATAGAAGCATCCATTTTTGTCTAAATGCGCCATGAAATTCATAAGTCTCAATATTTTGATAGTGTTTTATTTTCATTTTTGTACTGCTAAAATATACCAACAAAAAATATCGTGTTGTTTTTGTTGTTGTTGTTGTTGTTGTTAATTGGAAATACAGCAATTTCTGTGATTTTCCAAACACTTTTTCGAAAAGAAAAACTTGAACATTATGCCCACATTATGCCCCATATCATACCAGTTAATTCATTTTGAGATTTCATTAAAATGATTGAAATCATTTTTGATTGAAATCAAATAGTTGAAATCTTTTCTGATTTAAATCAAATAATTGCAATCATTTTGGATTTCATTGAAATGATTGAAATTTTTCTGATTTAAATCAAATAATTGCAATCATTTTGGATTTAATTGAAATGATTGAAATCTCATCTGATTTAAATCAAATGAATGCACTCGAAATTTAAATCAATATGATTGCCCCGAAATGAATTCAATATCATATTGAAGCAATCACCAATGAATGAATTCACAATAAAATTTTAATGATTTAAAGCTAAAATGAATTCAATCAAAAGGTTAATAAATCACAACGATTTAAAAACAAAATGATTGCAATCTTTTACAGCTCTGCCCTTAAAGGGGTTCCTATACATATTTTTTTTAAATTTTTTTTCTAAAATCGCTAAAATGAGAGACCGACCCACATTAACTTTTCTTCTCCAAATTTGTATCGAGCATACCTGACGTATACAACAAATAAGAAATTATGTAATTATAATTTTAATAGAATTAATTTATTTTTGTCATGGGATTGATATAAATTTCTTTCGATTTTCGGCGACGACTTGAAGCAAAAAAATATTTTTTTCCTAATATTACGCCTCTTTTGGTGGCGTCGTTGACGTTTAGATTACACAATATTTCTTGCGCTTGTCAATGTTTCTGGATCGGTAGCAATGAAATCAGTTGAAATCCGAAGCTAGCGAAAAATGTTTTTATTTCAGAAATGACGTAATGGCTCAAATTTTTTTTGTAATTCCTGATTCACTTTCTCCGATGCCAATTGAATCTTTTTTACACCTCTTTTAAGGCAACAATGTTTACTGGATGAGCACGTACTTGATTTCCGTTGCTGCCGATATCCTAGCTATCATATTCCTCGTCTTCTTCGATGACATCAACGACATTATCTGCAACTATAACTTCTATCAGCTCTTTCTGTTCATCGTCAGACGATTCGTACATCTGAAAATCCATCTTAAAATTTTTTGATCGCATAACCAAAAAAAGAGAAGTTTAACACTCTTTGTGAATGTATTTTAAGAGAACAATTTTTTTTTCGGTATCAATATTGAGCACAACATCTTAATCATGCGTGACGTTTCCTTTTTGTGATGGTAAGTGTTTCCGAAAGTACTTTTTTGGGCTGAAAGGAAAGTTGGGAACTTTCGAAAATCAAAAGAAGGGAAAAAAGTGGATATCCACTACAAATGTCATCCCTGATGTGGCCTCGCTCTCACAAGTAATATAGTAGCTACTTGGAAGCTTACTAGTGCTTCGTCACAACCTTTACGAAGCACTCTAAAGCTGTAGAAAAAAACACTAAAACTAAATTAAATTTGTGGAAGTTTGTATTTCGCAAGCATATTGTCATTTATTCATCTTATTTTTGTTATTATTTTTTTTCAATTTTTATTATTATAAATCAGACACGGAGCCAAGTAGGGTTTTGTAGTTCCAACACCCCTCCACAATCCCATACGTACCGAAGAGAAGACAAAAAATCAATTCAACTAAAACAAATAAAAGCAAATGTTGATATTTTTCCAATTTTTTTTTTTAAATTTGTGATTTTAAAAAAAAATTTCTTTTTAAATTGCTAAGGAAGTTCCTTATTAGAAAAGTTCTTAGTAGTTAGAAGTTACGAAAATTGTTTTTTTCTATCATTATGTGTCAATTTTATCTCTTAATGAACTGTGTCAAGTAGGGATTCCAGCCCCGGGACTGATTTCAAATTTCGGGATTTAGGAATTGTTAGTTAAGAATCCCGGTATTAGTCCCCAGAGAACAATTTGAGTGCATTCAAATGGCGTTTTGAATGTCCTTATCTTTGAAAGATATGTACCAATCGCTGTAGTACAAATGCCGTAGAGTACGAGCGATGACGAATACGAATGCCTGCGAAACATGAACGTCCAACGAAGCCAGACATTCGCAACATTCGCCAAAAGCAACGAATATTCATGCTTTCGCAGAGCTTCAGCTCAAACATGTGTTTCGAACTACGAGAACGAGATAGGCCAAAAATAAATAAAATATATGAAAAAAACGAAAAATCGAATCTCGAAAACGAAGCGAGATAAGCCAAAATAACCACTTTTTACGGATTTCTAAGGGCGAGATAGGCCAAAAATAACTACTTCTTACGGGTTTCTCAGGGGGATGGTGTTTTCGAGACGCGTTGATAGAGAGCGTCACACTATATCAAAATATTGCCCCAAAAATATTTAAAAAATAAATTAAAAAAAACAAATTTGAAAAAACCGGATAGGTCAAAAATAATCACTTTTGACGTAGAATACGTCTTACCTTTCGATATTAGGGCACCATGTATGAAAAATTTGAATTGCAGTTTTGGAGCTTCACGAAATTGGCTATTGTGAAGAAACTAATGGACCGATTTGCTTCAAAAAAATTTCATTTAATAGATTAAACTTCAAATTTTATATTTCTTTATAATTCTGCTGCAAACTTTTCTATTTTTTTTTCAAAACCATCTCAAACTTTATGCATTTTTCCAACTTTAAATCGCTATAAAAACGTTCATAAATACTAGAAATGTCTGGATTATAGCTAAATTGATAAAATAGAATACAATACATAATATAGTATATGATTTGTATGTGATTTTATAGAAAATCGTCGTTTTTCACACAAAAAATGTGCAAAAAATTAGGATTTTATTTTTAATCCTTCATAACTCGAAATCGGCTCCAAGAAAATGGATGAAAATTACGCTCATATCTTTAAAACGGTAACTCTTTCGGTAAAGATGTTAAGAACAGTTTTGAAGAAAATTGTTGGCTCTATAATTTTCATCTGAATGATTTTAATCTAGGGATTACATTAAGGAAGTCACCATGTTTGGTAATCTTTGAATCCGAATATCTTTGGATGCGCACATGTAACTGTTGTGATCTTTTCATAGGTGGGTTACTTTATTTTACTTAAGGTGTGTGCAAAAATTCAGCAAAATCTGATTATTTTTGAAGACAAATACAAAGTAACTGAACTGTTGAAAATTTATTTTTATTTTTAAAAAGCCCGTTTTTCGAAGAAAAAATTAACCCCCTTTCGTAACCTTTTGAGCAAAAAATTATCTCAAAATGTAAAGAACCATCCATTGCAAATATTTAGATACAGTTACTACACAGGATTTGAATTTAGTTTAAGAGTTATAAGAAAAAATTTGTGACTTAAAGGTGAAATTTGACCTTGAATTTCTCTCTTATTTGACCTAATCCGATAAAACTGAGTATGAGGGCATAATCTATAGACCATGCACTATTATAAACCATTGCGATATTTGAGGTTATTCCAATTGGGCCTTAAATTTTCGCACAGTGTTATTTATTATTATTATACTATTATATATTATGCTATTTTATATTACAATTATGTATATAATGTTATTTCTTCTTCTGGTCCTAAGCATATTATTTATTTTACTTTATTTATTTTCCATTTTCTTTAACAGTGTACCACTTAGACTACGTATTCTACGTCTAATGTGATGGCCGTGTCTCTGACACAGCCTGTCTGTTTTTTTTTTTTACCTAGAGTTCAAAAAACAATGAAAAGCAGCAGCAAACACTCGAGCTTCCAGCGAATCATTCGAATGTCAGCATTATCTTGATGCTGCCTTTGTATCGATTCGCATTCGTCACACACTGCGCTAAATACCAATCGTTGTTTACGAACTCGAGTGGTATGAATGCATTTTTTTTTGTGCGATTGTGGCTGGCGACGATTATTATTAGAGTGGCAAAAAATGACGAACGGTCTCATGAAGTTCTCTCATACCTGCGGTCAAGTATGTCAGTCATTGGTAAGTAGTATCGGAGATATTCTACATATTTTTTAAAACCGCGATGCAGAAAATGGGTTTAAAGTTTTAAGCCTGGTTTTCACTATGTCAATTTTAATAGTCAGTTGTTGTCAGTCAAATGAAAAATGCCAATACGTTGTCATTTTTTTCCGTTTGACAATGGCGAAAAATAGGAAAAACTGATCTCTTCACATGTTTTGCAAAAAAGTTGCTATTTGTGTGATTTTTTAAACTTTTAAATTTCATGTCAAACAGAAAATGACTAAGTGAAAACCAAGCATTAGGTTCAATGCTTATAAATTTAATATCATTGAAAAAAAAGTAAAATTTATGTAAAAAGCGTTCACTTTTAATCCATCGAAAATGTTCTTACAAAAAATTGAAAAAATTCAAAAATTTGAAAATCTTTACAATACTAAAGTCATGTTTCAAAAATTCAAAAAGTTTACCTAATACGAAAGACGAAAAATGAAAAATTTGATAATAATAACAAAGGATTTCACAATTAATAAAAAAATTTATTTATACCTATTTTTAATTTTACACTTTTTTGACAATAACGGTTTTGACAAAACGCAATAAATAAGCCTCTGTTTAACCTACAAAGACAAAATATGGGACGTTTGTTTTTTTATGACTAAATAAAGATGATTTTGAAAAATGGTCCTCATCCGTTCACGGATTCGCCTGCCTCCCATACAACGCAAAAATTGAAAACTGCATAAATAAGTTCATAATTTACCTACAACAATAAAATTTGGTACGTATGTGTTTTATATCAACACAAAAATATCTTCGAGAAATGGACGTCATCCGCTCACGGACACGCCCACCGCCCATACAACCTAAAAATTGAAAACGCAATAAATAAGCCTCTGTTTGACCTAAAGAGCTAAAATTTGGCACGTATGTTTTTTATAACAAAAAAAGATGGTTTTGAAAAATGGACATCGTCCGCCCACGGACACGCTTACCTCCCAAACAACGCGAAAATTGAAAACTGCATAACTCAGCTCATAATTAGCCTACAACAATAAAATTTGGTATGTATGTGTTTCATATCAACACAAATATGTCTTCGGAAAATGGACGTCATCTGCTCACGGACACGCCTACCTCCCATACAACCCAAAAATTTAAAACGCAATAAATAAGCCTCTAAAATTTGGCACGTATGTTTTATATGACAAGACAAAGATGGTTTTGGAAAATGGACGTCATCCAAAAAGTTTAAAACTCAATAAATTAGGTTATGTTTGTCATTGAGAAATTAATTTTGGTATACATACCGTATACCAAAACTAAGGTGTGTTCAGAATTTGGAAGTAATCCGTCTATGAACACGCCCACCTTCCATAGCGAAAGCACAATAAAGGCATTTACTGTGAGCTACAGGAATAAAACTTGGTATGTGTAAATTTTTCATCAAATGCATATAAAATATAGGCTTCATCCGCCCACGGAGACGCCCATTTACAATAAAAAATTTTTTGTTTTTGAAAAGTAGGTTTAGGGTATTTCATAGTCGGCCTAGACCGACTTTAGACTTTCTTTATTTGTTTTTCATTTGTCTTATGAGCTTTACTCATCAAACAATGATTCCATGCAACGTTGGTGAATGTTTGTTGCAATTTCGATGCATCTAGCGTTGATTAGTTACAGAGCCAAAGAACCAAAGGTTAGTTCTGAAAACTGTATTTTACAAAAATATGCACAAATAAAGACTTAAACAAAATATGAGCGTGTTTATTCCCATACCGGGAATTGAACCCGGGCCTCCCGGGTGAGAGCCGGGTATCCTAACCACTAGACAATATGGGATGGATAATCATATATTAACAAAAATAAAACACAAACACGAAACATTAAACGAAGGAGGGTTCCTGACATGCTGAAGAAGTGAGCCAAATTAAGAAATACTTTTGGTCAACACATCTCATAATAAATATCAATGTTTGTAAATAAACTTTAAATAAACTATAAAAAAATCTATTAATATACTTAGTATCTGCATTGATTTAACAATGCCTTTGGCGATGCCTCGTTAAGAGAAGGTCAACGAAAATATTTCTGTTTAGTTGTTTATGAAATTTTTTAAAAATATATGCTATGACTTTAGAAAAAAGATCAGCAAAGCGAAAAGACGCATAAGTGAGTATCGATCTTTCTTTGGCTATATTATTTTTTGTTGTGGCCATTCTTTTCAAAAATTAACGCAGTGATTAATATGAAAAATTATTTTCAGGAAATTCCAAAAATGTTTCTTTCCAAAAAGTGTTTATTTTAAGCTGTTTAACTAAAGCGATAACATACGTAAGTATAATAAAAACCATTAGAATGTTACCAAAACTATTTTTATTTCTAGAAATAAACAATAAAAATGCAACATAACGGTAAGTCACATTGGACAGTTTTGGCCATTAACACGTTTTTTCTCTGTGCAACTACTCTGACCCACATACCTTTCATTATTTGATTAAATTTAATTTATGAAATTGAGAAAAAAAAAAATAAACTAAAAAATGGGAGTGAAAAGTGAAAAAACCGCCTAACTTCTATTGCATTTCCACGGAAATCCATTAAGCGTTACTGACATGAATCACGTGCAACATTCTTTGCAACTCGTTTGCCACATGCGTTCCAATCGAAAGCAACAAAAAAAAAAAAAAAAAATAACAACAACCACAACTAAGGAAAGTAAAAAAAAGTAAAAAAGTTGCATGCACATTCGTCATAAATGGATTCCGTTGGGCAAGTTGCAAACATTTGGGTGTGGAGGACTTATGTATCTCCTCTTCTTTTATGTTGAGCAAAGGTTTTCTGGTCAACTGCTAACGACTAAGCTGCACGTTTAAACAGTTTCAGTTAAAGTAAAGTTTTTAACATTATTATGAGTTCTGAAAATTACCCCCTTTGATAAATACCAACGGTTTTTTTTTTTTGGTGAAAATATTTACTACCTCGTTTTTTATTTTTATTTTTTTTTTTTTTGTTGCTGCAGTTGTAATTGTCGCCAACATTTACATTAATTATCCACTTAAAGAACAAACAATGTTGAGAGTATGTTTAAAACAAAATAAAACTTTGCTGCATGTGTAGATAGCATTGTTATACCCTAAACCTGAAAGGTCAGGGTATATTAACTTTGTGCAAACGTTTGTAACGCATAGAACGAAGCGAGTCCGGTATAGAAAAGTATATATATTTTTGATCAGCGTCACCACGTGAGTCGAGCTATCCATGTCCGTCCGTCCGTCCGTCCGTCCGTCCGTCCGTCTGTCCGTCTTTGTGTTGTCCGTATACACAGGATAAGAAGAAGGAGTTGAGATAATTGGATGAAACTTGGTACACATGGTCACATGAACCCAAGGATCTGCACTATTGAATATTTTTGGAATCCGCCCACTGACACGCCTACCTCCCATACAACGCAAAAATTGAAAACTGCATAACTCAGCTCATAGTTAACCTACACCTATAAAATTTGGTGTGCATGTGTTTTGTATCAACACAAAGAAGTCTTCGAAAAATGGGTGTCACCCGCTCACGGACACGCCCACCTCCCATACAACCCAAAAATTGAAAACACAATAAATAAGCCTCTGTTTATTCTACAGAGATAAAATTTAGCACATATGTTTTTTATGACAAAACAAAGATGGTTTTGAAAAATGGACATCATACGCCCACGGACACGCCTACCTCCCATACAACGCAAAAATTGAAAACTGCATAACTCAGCTCATAGTTAACCTACACCTATAAAATTTGGTGTGTATGTGTTTTGTATCAACACAAAGAAGTCTTCGAAAAATGGGTGTCACCCGCTCACGGACACGCTCACCTCCCATACAACCCAAAAATTGAAAACGTAATAAATAAGCTTCTGTTTAACCCACAGAGATAAAATTTAGCACATATGTTTTTTATGACAAGAAAAAGATGGTTTTGAAAAATGGACATCATACGCCCACGGACACGCCTACCTCCCATACAACGCAAACATTGAAAACTGCATAACTCAGCTCATAGTTAACCTACACCTATAAAATTTGGTGTGTATGTGTTTTGTATCAACACAAAGAAGTCTTCGAAAAATGGGTGTCACCCGCTCACGGACACGCCCACCTCCCATACAACCCAAAAATTGAAAACGTAATAAATAAGCTTCTGTTTAACCTACAGAGATAAAATTTAGCACATATGTTTTTTATGACAAAAAAAAGATGGTTTTGAAAAATGGACGTCATCCGCCCACGGACACGCCCACCTCCCATACAACCCAAAAAGGTTAAAACTTAATAAAAAAGAGTATGTTTGCCATAGAGAGATCAAATTTGGTATGTATGTATTTTATACCAAAACTAAGGTGTGTTCAAAAATTGTGAGTAATCCGTCATTGAACACGCCCAACTCCCATAGCGAAAGCATAATAAAGGCATTAACTGTGAGCTATAGGAATAAAACTTGGTATGTATAAATTTTTCATCAAAATTGAAATGCATATTAAGTATGGGCTTCATCCACCCATTTTCAACAATCGTATATTGAAAAAGTAGGTTTAGGGTATTTCATAGTCGGCCTAGACCGACTTTAGACTTTCTTTACTTGTTTTTTTATTATAAATGGAATTTTTTTAGTTGTCACGTTATAAACCATAACATGGGAATAATTTTTAAAAAGTTTTGCAACGTTTTTCTTCTTTTTATTTAAAAATCATTTGCAAAAAGACAAAATAATATTAATTACTGCAAATAACGGTAGCATAACTGAAAATTAAAATTATTTTATTTGCTTGCGGGTCATACAGGGTTATCCTAACCCCTTAGAGCACGGTCGAGGCCAGGATTTTCCTTGGGGAGTTTTGATGAAAAAAAAACAAGAAAATTCATATATTGAGTGGTAAAGATAAATATTTTTTTCTTTCCATAAGATTTGATAAGACTGACTAATCAATTAAAAGTCTTCGCCGTATGCGGTGATTATGAGTTTTAAATCATGTTTCAAAAATTCAAAAATTTGAGATCAGCCAGGAAAAAGAACCTTTATTACTCAAAATGTGTAAAATTAATACTATGTTAGTTGAAATTTTTTCTTGATCATGAAATTTTTTATAACTATCAAAATTTAAATTTTCGTCAGTTATATAAGTTATACTTTTCGTAAATTTTTGAAATTTGGCTTCGAATTTGTTATCAGTCAAGTTTTAAGCCTTTGTTGCAAGCATTTTACATGAATCTGTTTTTCATGTCAAAGTAATATTAGTCATGATAATGGTTTTCTATTTAAGTTAAGTTTTAAAAATATCTGGAATATTTTATAAACCTGGTCACCCTAGGTTTTCGAGCTACAGGGGAGGCCAACATTTTTATGGGAGCCCCCATACGGACGGGTCGGAGGAGATGGGTTTCAAGGCAAAAAATATTTCTCTTAAAAAATAATGGGGGTCGGTCATATTGATTTCATTAACAGTAGGCGGTTAGGGTTCTGCCTCCCCTATAGCTCGAAAACCTAGGGTGACCCGAAATTTCTGACTTCAAATTCGGATTCAGAAAACCCCAAACCTTAGGAAACCGTTGTGAAACCTCTTGGGATTTTTAAAAACTTCAGTTTTGTTGTACAGTGTAATTAAATGTTTCATCTTTATATAAATTTTTTTAATTACAAATTAAATAATTTTTTTAATTGTGTCGTCGGTTTAAGGAGGGACATAACATTCGCGCCAGAGAAAACAAACCTTTTTTTAAAAATTAATTTTTCCAAAATTTTTTTATTATTGTAGAGAATTGAACAAATTTCAAGAAAAAAATACAAAAAAAAATATATTTTTCACTCCAACATGGTTTTATAGAGTTCCAAACTGGCGGCAGACAAAAAAACCGGGGCCTCGTGGTTGCAGCGCTGGCATTCGCAAAAATTGTCCGATCTGGAAAAAAATGACTTTTTTAAATCTTAAAAAAAAAATTGTTTATCGTATGACAGCAGCTTTTTTTTAAATTTTTGATGATGTTCCAAATTTGAATGTGTGTTATTTCGAAAAAAATATTGACTTTAAAAATTCATAAAAAATCGAAAAAAATGTAAAAAAAAGGTCGTGTCATACGAAAGCGAATCAAGTTAAAAAAAAAAACAAAAAAAAAAATTCGTCAAAAAATGAACCCGCTAGTGCCGCAACCAGTACGAAAAACATGGTTTCGATACAAACGCGTTCAAAGTTTGTGAACAAAAAAAAAAATGGCTGTAACTTTTGAACCCGCAAGAATTTTCCATGAAATGTTTTTTCTTAGAATCTTAAGAATATTTACCAAAATACAAAACTATAAAAATTAGTTGATTTAAAAACGGCCAGTCCCCGTTAATACTAATACGACGCAAGTTATAAGCAATTTGGATAGATTGGTGAAATGTGTTTTGATTTTTTTAACACATGTATGGCTGCTAGAATTATTTAAAACAATTAAAGAAAGACTAAAGTCGGTCTAGCCCGACTATGAAATGCCCTAAACCTACTTTTTCATAATACAAAATTTGTATTGAAAATGGGCGTGTCCGTGAGCTGATGAAGAACATACATATATTCTATGCATTTCAATTTTGATGAAAATTTTACAAAATTTTATAAAAATTTCAAGTTTTATTCCTGTAGCTATTGTGGAGTGTATGGGAGTTGGTCGTGTTTGTGGATGGATTACGCCCAATTTTTGAATGCATCTAAGTTTTGGTATAAGATACATACATACCAAATTTAATGTCTGTAGGTTAATATGCTTATTTATATATGTTCATTTATAGAGTTTTCAGTTTGTGGGTTGTATGGGAGGTGGTCGTGTCCGTTGTTGGATAACATCCATTTTTCACAACCATCTTTGTTTTATTATAAAATACAAACGTACCAAATTTTATCTCTGTAGATTAAACATAAGCTTAACTATTGAGTTTTCAATTTTTGGACAGTATGTTAGGTGGGCGTGTCCATGTGGGGATGACGACACCCATTTTTCGAAGACAACTTTGCTTTGATATAAAATACATACGTACCTAATTGTATCTCTGTACATTAAATACGAGGTTATTTATTGAGTTTTAAAGATTGTGGGTTGTATGGAAGCTGGGCGTGGCCGTTGGCAGATGACATCCATTTTTCGAAGACTTCTTTGTCTTGATATAAAAAACATGTGTTTCAAATTTTATCTCTATAGTTAAAACCTTAGCTTATTTATTGAGTTTTACATTTTTTGTTTGTATGGGAGGTGGGCGTGGTCCTAGGCGGATTACATTAATTTTTCGAAGTCGTCTTAATTTTCATATAAAATACATGCGTACCAAATTTTATCTCTGTACGTTAAACATGAGCTCATTTATTGAGTTTTTAATTATTGTTTGTATGGGAGGTGGTCATTAGAGTGGGTCGGCCTCCATACAAAAAAAAAAGTTTGAAAAAACCACCCCCTATTTTAAAGTTGGCCTCTAGAGGATTCCGAAAACAAAAAAATTTTTTTTTTTTGGACCACCGGAAAAACAGCCAAAATGGTATTTTTTGCATAACTTAGGCATTACATGTCAGATCTTAAAAATTATTTGTCGTTGAAAAGGGCTTTACGAGAACTACAATGTCTTTTTAGAACATTTTTACTTTTGAGGTCATATTCAATTAGTAAGCCCCATTAGCCCGATTTATCCCCCTTAAATTTTTTTTTTTTTTTCTCATAAGATTAAATTCCTTCAAATTTGTTTAATTTGTTTAATTAATTAGTTTCTTTTACAATTTTGTTTATGTTATGTAACTGTTCGTTGACTAAACTTAAAGTAAATTTTTTAAGATCTGACAAGTAATGCTAAAGTTATGCAAAAAAGTCCATTTTGGCTGTTTTTCCGGTGGTCCAAAAAAAAATTTTTTTTTGTTTTCGGAATCCTCTCGAGGTCAACTTTAAAATAGGGGGAGGTTTTTTCAAACTTTTTTTTTTCCACCCACTCTAGTGGTCATGTCCATGGGTGAACGACAGCCATTTTTCGTAGACATTTTTGTTTTAATATAAAATACATACATACCTAATTTTATTGTTGTAGTCTAATCACGAGCTCATTTATGCAGTTTTAAATTTTTGTTCCAAAAGTATTCAATAGTGCAGATCCTGAGGTCCATGTGACCACGTGTACCGAGTTTCATTGAATTATCTCAACTCCTTCTTCCTATCCAGTGTATACGGACAACTCACAGACTCACAAGGTGACCCGGATCAAGAATCTATATACTTTTTTTTACCGGACTCGCTTTATTATATGCATTACAAACGTTTGCACAAAGTTAAAATACCCTGACCTTAGGTCATTAGAGGTTTAGGGTATTTCATAGTCGGCCAAGTCCGACTTAAAACTTTCTTTAGTTGTTTTTAATATTTTTTTAAAAGAAATTCCAGTAGCCATATTAAAAAATAAAAAAAAAATTAGTAAGGTATATCTCCGACTTGGCCGAAGTTAAAATACACGCCGATTGTAAGGGTTAAAAATCTTAAATTGTAGCTCTTTAAGTATGAAATTTTAAAGGATTTTAGTTTTTGATGACAAGACAAAAATGTTTTTGAAAAATGGATGTCATCCGCCTACGGGCACGCCTACCTTTCATACAACCCAAAAAGTTTAAAACTCAATAAATAAGGTTATGTTTGTCATAGAGAAATTATATTTGGTATGTATGTATATACCACCTTATACCAAAACAAAGGTGTGTTCAAAAATTGGGAGTAATCCGTCCATAAACTCGCCCACCTCCCATAGCGAAAGCACAATAAAGGCATTAACTGTGAGCTACAGGAATAAAACTTGGTATGTGTAAATTTTTCATCAACATTTAAATGCATATAAAGTATAGGCTTCATCCGCCCACGGAGACGATCATTTACAATAAAAATTTTTTGTTTTTGAAAAGTAGGTTTAGGGTATTTCATAGTCGGCCTAGACCGACTTTAGACTTTCGTTACTTGTTTTTACTTAAAAACATTTGTTTCTTATTCGGCTTCGGCCTTCGGCCGATTATTTCCATTTTACCGAAGCATCAGCTTCGGCTTCGGCTTTGGTAAAAATTCACGTTCGGTCAGACACTAGTAAAAAAGAATAATTAATTTAATTCATACAAGTAAATTAATTAATTAACTTAAGTGTGAAACGTAAACGAAAATATTAAAAATTCAATGATATATCCTCTTTCGGCTGTGACTTGAAATAAAGCTTGTGACTTGAAATAAAGTCTATGACTTGAAAGAAGTAGTTACTTAATTTAAGCCATGACCAGTGATTAGAAAATTTCATGATTTAATCAACAGAAATTATTAATATATAATTATTTCTACCTCAATATTTGTTGGAGTATCCATTATTTCTGATAACTGATTTCTGATAGGCATCGAATCCACTAGTTTTTTTTTGCACTTAGTGGCTGGAATTTTCTCCCATGCGTCGTTGATTAAACTCCAAAGATCCTTTTTGTTGGTTGGATGTTTGTCTCTTAGGGCCTCTTTAACTTCTTTCTACACTCAGAAAAAAGCTTATCGGAATATGATAAAAAAGGCATCATATTTAGAGAAAAATGGTATAGACTTTGCTCCAGAGAATGCTATTCTCTAATTGCGATACTAAAAATTTTCTAAAAATGATAACAAGCTACCATGAAATAGAAAAATATATCATTTTTAGAGAAAAATATTTATTTTTTTGAGAAAATATTTGTTTTTATTGAAGAAAATACTTCTCATAGTGAATTTTTTATCAAAATATAAGAAAAATTTTTTCATTTTCAATAAAATTTCTCTATAAATGAGAAATTTTTTGTGCGAGAAAAATACTTATCATTATTAGAGACATTGAAATATTTCCATTTCCTAGAAGTAAAGAAATATTTCTTCGAAAATGTGAAAATTTATTCTTATTTAAGAAAATTTTATTTGAAAAAGAGAAAATTTCTATATCGAAAATAGAGAAATTTTTTACCGGAGCAAGGTATGTGTTTTTTTCTCAGTGTAATTAAATTTTCGATAGGATTAAGGTCTGGCGACTATGGGGCCAACTTTAGACTTCGTTTTTTTTTTTGTCTGAACCATTCTTTGGCACTTTCAATGAGTGTATCTAATCGTTATCCTGCTGCAACACGCATTGAAGCGGCATTTAAAAATCTGCGTACGGCAACATGGTTTTACTCAAAATCCGGGTGTATTTTAAAGCATATATCTTACCCACGATGCGAAATATGGGACCTCTGCCAGTGTATGAGAAAAACCCTCAAACCATTACACTTCCACCGCTATGTTTAACCGTTTTTATAGAGTGTTGAGGGAGGAATTCGCTTTCTTCTCACAGAAAGGCTGCTACAGCCCAATTTAAATAAATTAACTATGGTTTCATCTGCTTTTATTTTTTAGCTGTAAATAACTAGTATAATTTTTGTGTTTCTTTCAGTAGGTAATAATCTCAACATCACTATAAATAGATATTCAACTTAGTATGCAACAAATTCACCACGTTGACCATCTACTTAAAAATAAACTCTGTATTAGTTTTGTTTGCGTTGGTCAAGTAAACATGTCTTAGCTTGTAGTTCACCATCCCATATTGTCTAGTGGTTAGGATACCCGGCTCTCACCCGGGAGGCCCGGGTTCAATTCCCGGTATGGGAAATTTTATTTTTAGTTTTTTTTTCTTAAAGCTAACTATTTCACCAACTTTTGTCATTTAACTTTTATCTTAAATCTTGCTTTTACTTTTAAAGTCCAACGTAAATATCAATAAAAGTTTGCCCAACTTTCCGCCAACTTAACAAAACTAGCACACACCCACACACACTTGAAACTAATTTATTTATGTTGCAGCGGTTAGAAAAATTAAATTTAATTAAATTAGAAAAAATTTAATTCAATTTCAGTGGCGGCGCAAAAACTTTGAAAACTTTTATTATTTGTAAACGTGGCTAATATTTAATAATTCAACTTAATAATGTTGTCCTGTTGTCCCCCAAAGGTTGCTTGTTGTAAAGCAAGCAACAGCAGCAAAAGAAGTATGCAACAAGAAAACAACAATAAAAACAAAAACTACGCAGACAAAGAAGACAATTATAGAAACCACAAGAAAATGAGCAGCCAGCCAGCCAGAGAGGTAGAACAAGAAACCGGAAAAACGACACAATGTCCTTGGGGACGCATATACTTGAGCCTGGCAAGCAGTGGTTGGAGTAAGGCTGGTGGCACAAAAACCACAAAACCACACACACACACACACACACACATAGCAAGCAGTTGTAGACTATCGCAGACCAATGCATGTCAAAGCCACCCACAACAACAACTCCCTGCCTTCCAACAGACGCATTATTCAAGGTAATTTTCTACAACTAATAAAACAACAACTGCAAAAAAAAAAGGGACCAACATCATAGCAAGCTTTCTCGAGTCTAGCGCCAATTTTCCAAGATTAGGTGCTCAAAGATAAACACGAGAAGCAGCACATCGTGTGACTCTTTTATTTTACTTATAGTATAGACGACCGGTTGGTTGCTGAAGCGATAAGATGGTGGGTGGGTGGTTTGTTTTTATGGTGTCCTGGGACTCAATTTAGCCTAAGGATTAAATGTTTTTGTCATGTTCTGTAGAAAACTCTTAAAATTCCGTCAAACCCGTGCACAGGTCTATGTTTATAGCCGCAGGGCCGTCTATAGAAATCATGTGCGTTGCACGCATTTTTCAGCTTCGCATTTTACGCAGGCAGCTGTGGTTGCTTTTTCTTCCTTAACCCCTTCCTAACAGCAAGCAGCTCGTTTTAATAGAATAAAAACAAGAAAAGTATTAAAATTACCGCCAACACATCATTTAATGTGGCGGGCAAACTTAGTGCTACAGAGTACAAGAGTTGCCACTTTATAAAAAATAAATGTGTGTGCACATAAAATGAAAAAAAAAGTGAAAAATTAAAAAGAAAAAAAAAAAATAAACACAAAATTATAACGACTAAGCAGTCATAAAATTAGGAATATTACTCAAAGACATTCAACATTTTCAAAAATATCAGCTACACTAGTGCTGTAGAAACAAGAACCGGTTGTCAAGAGAAGTTGAAACTCACATGTATAAAAAATGTGAATTTATAAAAAAATGTTTGTAAAATAAACAAAGAATAAAATCAGAAAAAAATTTCATTATATCTGTTCCAATCTACACCGATGAAAAATCTGCAGCAAAATTAACCAAGTTGGTTTTTGTGAAAAAATTAACTGATCTTGAAAGCTTATGTAAAATTACAAAAGTTTTTGGGTGAATTTTACTTGGTTTTAACATGAAAACTTCGATAATTTATACATAACCAAAATCTTAAAATAATAAAAACCCAACATAGCAATATTAAACAAATTTTTGGATATAACCCGCAAAGGCTCTCAAAGTCTTTTCATCACAGGCTTGTGATGCGTATAACTAGTAGGAAGGGCATGATTATTGACTTATAGAGCGTAAGTTTTGTTCGTCGAGAGGCACAGCTCTGCTTCTCAATTGCTTACTGAGCCGAAAGTAACACCTGATGGCAAGAGTTATCCTACGTATAATCTCAATACTGATAGCATTGGAGGAGTTCATGTTTAATCCGAAGAAAATTAAGTCCTTCACAACCTCAAAGGGGGTGTTGTCAACAGTGACATGATTTCCAAGACGCTCGGACCGTTATGTGATATTAAGAACACTTATCCTACGTTAGTTGGCGCAAATGGTGGGATCATCTTTCTTGTGGATTAGACAGAGCACACTGTAGTTCCAATCTCGGTGTGCCGCACGGTCTCTAAGGTGCACTTCACGTGTGGATGGGGGTGCCGCCCTTAGATTTGGTGATAATACAAAACCAGTATTGGTTGTACAGGTTGGTTCCGAACGTGTTAGGTAGGGATTTGAGCTCAAATGATAAAAAGGCTATGTTTAAACTGTGGTGGCGATCTAGATGGTGTCAGAGTTTTACCAGTAACCTACGTGACGTGACTTTTGTGGAGGGTCGTCCAGACTTTTGGTTCTCCCTAAGTCTGGGCTCACTGTTGATTGATTGATTCTTTTAATACATTTTTGCATAAAAGGAATCTCAGCGCAACTGAAGACTACCTCTGTGGATCAATCCTTGCGTTGATTGGTTACATGTGTTGTGCGAATGTCCTCTTTATGAAGATATTCGAGATTTAGATTGCATGGGAGTTTCAGTGCGCTTGCATTTAGTTAGCAAATTGATAGTTTAAACAATTTTGCTTGTCAGGTGTTTACAAGACGCCGTATCAGGTGAATGGTTATTAATAATTATACATCTGACTTTTAGTCCGTAGATCCGACTTGATGGATCTTTATGAGGGGTTATTCTGGTAGAATAATGTACTCTTTCTGGTCACCAGCTGTGATTAGCTTAACTGGTAGCAGAGTAGCTTTGCTACGAGGTCTGACCAAGGACTTGAAAACTGGTACCACTTGAAGTCAGCGGCCCCTGGCTGTTGCTAGGCTGGCCCTTCAGGGAGCTTCGTGGTGGTTGTGGTCTATCCATTTAGAAGCGTGTGAATGCATTTTAACAGAGCTTCACCTCCGTTGTTAAGCAGCTCTTTCGGTAGGCTTTTGTCTTCTGTGGTTTTTTTGGTTTTAAGCCGAGCTATAGCTGTGAAGTCGGGTAGCGGAACTTCAATGCTGTCATCCATAATTGGAGTTTCCGGAATATAGAGAAATGTATCGGCGGAATTGTTGCCAGCGTCGACATTAGTAAGACTAGAGAAGTGTTCCCTTCATAACATCATGGCACTCTGGATATTTGTCACTAAGTTCCCATTTTTGTTCTTGCAGAAAGAGGCTTGTGTCTTTAAAACGTCCAGGCGTTTTATTTTTTCGAAAAATTTTTGAGTCTCATTCCTGTCGCCATGCTTCTCAATTTTCTTGCACTCATGCATTTCTGCCTCTCGTTTTTTTTTTTGCCTGAAAATGCGTCTCTCTTCCCTCCTCTTAAATCGGAATTGCTCCTTAGCAGGACGCGTTTCAAACGACTGCAGGGTGGCTTTGCAGGCGGTCGTTTTTTCTGCTGTGGCGTCGTGATACTTCTGGTTGTTCCACTGGTCGGCGAGGGCGGTGATAGCCTATCACCTCTTTGGCAGCTATGCGCATAGAGTGGGATATGTGCGTACACTGAGAGCACTGAGTCGATCGGAGGAGTGCTTTATTGAAGTAGGAGTGAGAGTCGCGTAGCGTAAGCTGCGACTGTCTGTAATGAGAACACCTTGTCGACCTTAAGCTTTCTTTGTGTAGAATTGTGAGCATTCTTATGGCGTTTTCGTTTCTACCAAAAAATGTTGCCCTGCCGCAGTGCAAAATGTTTTCAATGTTGCCCACAACCCTGTAAAAGTGCATGTTTTTGCCTACTCGAAAAATGTCAACTTAAATAAACGAATATAACCATCCTTGTCTAACGCACGCATGTCATTATATTATCGTTTTAAAAACAGCTGATATGCAGGGCAATCATCTACCCTGAGAAAGTTTGCAAGGCAGAAAATGCGCCTTTTTTGCCCTCTGTGAGTGTGACATTTTAAGAAACGAACACGAAATTTACTCACCCGTTTGCACTTATTTTAGAATCGAACACGAAAAAAGGCAAGGGCAATGAAAAGGCAACATTTTTTGGTAGAAACGAAAACGCCATTAGCTTCGTACAGAAGTACGAAGTGTGCGGATTTTGCCTGCGACAAGTTATTAATCCGAGTCTATGTTGGCACCGTGAATCACCTTGCGGCAATCAAAACGTTGTCAGCGTGGTTTTGTATTCTTGATTAGGGGACAACCAGGTGGCCTCATGAATATTGAGATGCTTGAATTTAGTGCTACTAGAAATAACAAGTTTTGTACTGCGGCAAAGTTAATCGACCTCATTTCGTTATCGCATGTTTTGTCGTGGAGACTTAACTTTCGGACTGTTGGACCAAATATATTTTCCTTGCTCACCTAGGTGTTGAAGTCACTAACGATATGTCAGGGGCAGGGCTCATATTCCTTCACAGGAGTGAATCGCAGGACATGATGCCGTATTCTCTTGCCAACTAGAAATCCGCATCCAAACTCTGTCCGCATCCAAACTGTTTCTTTGCATGGCCGCTATAGTAGATATCACAGGATACTTGCCGTAAGCAGCCCTGCTCCGTTCATCAAACGCGTTGCCAAGTGAAGATCGCCTTCTTTTCTCCCATATTATCTTAGTGAGTATTATTTGTATGATGCTCATGTCCGTCCGTCCGTCTGTCTTGGTACACATGGAAACTTGGTACACATGGTCACATGCACCCATGGATCTGCACTATTGAATATTTTTGGAATTCGCCCACGGACACGCCTACCTCCCATACAACGCAAAAATTGAAAACTGCATACCTCAGCTCATAATAAACCTACAACAATAAAATTTGGTGTGTATGTATTTCATGTCAACACAAAGAGGTTTTTGAAAAATGGACGTCATCCGCTTTTGGATACGCCCACCTCCCATACAACCCAAAAATTGAAAACGCAATAAATAAGCCTGTGTTTAAGCCTAAAAAGCTAAAATTTGGCACATATGTTTTTTATAACAAAAAAAAGATGTTTTTGAGAAATGGACATCATCCGCCCACGGACACGCCTACTTCCCATACAACGCGAAAATTTAAAACTGCATAACTCAGCTCATAATTAACCTACAACAATAAAATTTGATATGTATTTGTTTTATACCAACAAAAATATGTCTACGAAAAATGGACGTTATTCGCTCACGGACACGCCCACCTCCCATACAACCCAAAAATTTAAAACGCAATAAATAAGCCTGTGCTTAACCTAAAGAGCTAAAATTTGGCACATATGTTTTTTATGACAAGACAAAGATGATTTTGAAAAATGGACGTCATCCGCCTACGGACACGCCTACCTCCCATACAACCCAAAAAGTTTGAAACTCAATAAATAAGGTTATGTTTGTCATAGAGAAATTAAATTTGGTATGTATGTATTTTACACCAAAACTAAGGTGTGCTCAAAAATTGGAAGTAATCCGTCCATAAACTCGCCCACCTCCCATAGCGAAAGCACAATAAAGGCATTAACTGTGAGCTACAGGAATAAAACTTGGTATGTGTAAATTTTTCATCAACATTTAAATGCACATAAAATATAGGTTTCATGCGCCCACGGACACGCCCATTTACAATAAATTCTTTTTTTGTTTTTGAAAAGTGGGTTTAGGGTATTTCATAGTCGGCCTAGACCGACTTTAGAGTTTCTTTACTTGTTTTATTTTTAAATTATTTGTACATTCACAAAATTATTTATATTATTCATAAAAGTTATGATTGGTTCATGTTCTCTTTGTATATTTTCATGGCATTCACGAAAATTTTCACTGTCGCCTGTATCTTGTACACATACTTTATGAAATTTCAACGCGAATTTTTTTCTTTTGTGTATTTTGTACACTGATATCATAAATAGTTCATATGACTCATTTGATTGGTTACTGCACCAAAATTTATGAATGCGATTCATGGAAATCATGTACAAATTCATAGTTATTGTGTACTGCTGTGGCTGCATTACAATTACTATTATTGTGACTATTACCATTTTTATAGCACTTTAGTACTTTATAACTAGTAGAATTACTTATAAACCTAGCACTCGTTGTCTCGTATATTCGTTACAGCATCCGACTGCCTAGACAATGTCATTTCTACGAAATGAAAAAAAAACCTCTTCATGCCAACCCCTGAGAGAAAAACATTGCATTTTTTCATTAGAAGTAAAAAGTAGACGAAAGTCATTAGGGAATATATTTATACCTTGTGTTATTATTATACCAAAGTATAACATGTTTACGGGAGGGGGGGGGGGACATTTAACCAACCCCACAGTCAAAGAAAAAAACAAACTTTTCCTTTTAAGATTCTAAAGAAAATAAACTAATGGCAGGAGTTGAACAAAAAGTCAGGGAGAGTAAAACTTAAATGCAATTTTGTGGTGCAGATTGTACTACTAAAAGGTGAAATTTTTTGGGGATGCCATTTTGTTGGATGGTTTTATGTGCCCACACAGCCGTAAATGGGAAAATTTTGTGTTTTTCTTTATGTTTGGCTGGTTGTTTTGTTTGTTTTTTGTAAGTGTGTGTTTGTGAGTTGCTGCTTGTGGATTTGTTTGATTATAAAAAAAAAATTCTATTACATGCAACAGAATAAATGAATTTCTAAGCCTAAGGCGCTCCTTTTTTCTGCAAACATACAAACAAAGATGCAGGTGTACCCCGTGGAGCAGTAAAAAAATTGTATTTTTTTTTTATATTTATAAAAGCTGCTACTTAATTTTTACCACAAAAAGTTAACTTATAAAGTTGGGAGGATGGAAGTATAAATAAAGTATTGTATTGAGAAAACATGTACATGTACCACATGCCAACTTTATAACACATTTTTTACTTATATGGGCCAATATATCAGCGTGTACCCACATCATGTTAACAACCCTATTAAATATGTCGCCAACAATGACATACTACAAACCATGTTGTATTCAATATTTTTTTTATAAGCTTGTTGAAAATAAGAATATGATTTTCCGCAACACTAATGAAGCAATGTTGTTTTATTTTCATTAAAATAAACGTCATCATGTTTCAACATTAACCCTTGCTGTACTGTCAATTGGTAAAGAACAAAAAGAATTGTTTGCCTACTTTAAATGGAACATATAAACAATATCAGTTCAAGTTATAATACAGCTCCATGTTTCATTGTCCATGCAGTACAGCGCATACAACCACGGGCTAAATACGTGCGAACATTGTCAAAACATGGTCAACTAGTCATCAAACATTTAAAGTTCTTGTTGCTTAAAGCGGCATAAATGCGCTTCAATGATGTGGTCAGATGTTGGGGGTTGTATTAAAGCAGATGACTTGTACTATATATTACATTAAGTTGTTTCTTGGTACGTGTTGGTCTAATAGTGTTCATACAGCAAACAGCATCTTGTATATTTGGTACAAATGAGCTTCTTGTTATTCTTGTCATCGAGAGAGAGTTGTTGGTACTATATTGGTTTTTGTGTCTCGTCAAGACTGCCTTAGTTGGTGATGTATGTGTTCTAGAAGAGGTTTTTGAACTTTAGTTGTTTTTCTAGTAGTTCACATGACCTTTTCATAACTACTTATTCTGTTCGCTATTCAGAAAAGACTGCTGATAAAAGTTAATAACCGTTTTCAACATTGTTATTTTGATATGTTTTAATTGAACTTGATTTAGTTCGTTGTTTTTTTTTTGTGAATATTTCGTTTAAAATTTAAGCCAGACTAACGATTAGGTAGACATTGTTATACTCTTTTGTGCATTATATTTATATACTTTTAACGTGCAGACGGGAATGTGTGATTATTATGCACTAAACCTCATTGAATCTGCTACCCTTTATGAATCCCGAGGAACCGCCAGTAGGCATTACTTCACGGGATGAGGGGAACAGTATGAGTCGAGTGTTTATAGTAGATGCCTACCTCCTTGGTTTAATTCTACTTGCCCCATGGCGAGGAGTCATAGACTTTCGAAATCATCTCTCAACAGACGTATTCTCAGGAATCACATCCATCGAAACTGCCGGTGTGCAGGATCATAGGGCCGACATGTCTATTAGGAGTTGCTTTTCTCAAGTCCAATGGTTTTTGGAATATAATTAAATTTATCGACCAGTTTCCAGGCACTCAGCACCCAAGATTTCTACTGAGCAACCCTTCTTATCAATAATATCATGCAGAATTCAATCGCCATTATCGCCATACAAAAGTAAATTATTTTCCGAACATGACAAGCGCCCAAGGGATTCGCGTTTTCAAGTATTAACTGCTTACTATGACAAGGCGCCGTTTGCCAATTCTGATCGCCTTATCTAAATTAAATTAGAAAACTTGATCACAATGAAGCATGTTCGAACTAAGGGTCTATTATGCTCCTTCATCATACTCCATGTCAATACTCCTTTTTTAATCAGTCCTTGTAATACTCCTGTTCCTTCATGACCATTCCTTTAAAACCACTTTTTCCGGCATAAAGACCCTATCGTTGGTAATTTATTTACCATCACTTATTCTCATAAACCCATAGTCAATATCAGATTCTTATTCATGTCAGTAATTATCAGTTGCTAAACCAGGTTTATTGACTATCCTCGTGCTAGCAGTATGTTTTATACCATTTGCTACGGATAATACGCAGGTACAATTACCAGATTTTATGTTCCACTTCCATGAATTTGCAGCTCAAAGCGAGGGCTCATGGCAACCTATCTTATACGTGGCATACATAATTGATACGTAGTTCAAATACGCATGACAAAACTCTCCTCCTTTTCACTGGCTTGGGACTGGCTAGTTGGGATGAGGGAACATTAATTAGCTGAAAACTGAGGGACTTATTTTGCTTTGAAGAGTTTTGGGAAAACTCTAAACTTCGTGTAAAGTTTGCTATCTCACGCTGACCTATTTTGCTCGACTCTTCGTAGTTCGTCGATTATGCGTTTTGACAAAGAGCTTACCACTGACCAGTTGGTTTCTCACCATGGGGTCCACCAAGTTTTGTGTTGTCAGCACTTCAGCGAATTTAAGCAGGTGTGCTCTAACCTAAGGATCAGGGGGAACTCAGGATAATAATCGGGATAATTGATGGTAGAGACTTTTAATGGTCGAGACCTTTATTGGTAATGATATAAAATAGTTGGAACTTGATAATAGTCCTTAATATGTGACTTTTTGCGCTCTTTTTCTTTAATTTCAGAACAGTGTATGACTATATAAACAGATTCGTGACGCTAACTGCGAGGCCGCATAAGGAATAGGATGGCCGTGTTATGATATGATTTAAATGATAACACTGCTTTACAAATAATAAATACCACGAACGGTACACATATCGCAAACTAAATACAAAACAGTCACAACTCAAAAAACATGACTTTTCAGGAAAAGCGAAAAATAAAACCCTTTAGTTGAAACTGCAGAAGAAAGGCAATTTTCATTTAAACACACAAGCTTCATTCTTCCAGTTAGTGAAGAAAATAATGAGAAAAAAAATAGTGAGATATGTTTTGTGAATTGATTTATAACAAAAAGTTGATATAAAAAAATTTTGAGTTGTGACTGTTTTGTGTTTAGTATGCGATATAAGCAAGTTAGTCTGGATCTCCAAAACACAAAAACCATAAAATTTTTTTTTTCATTTGTAGGGTTTTTAAGATAACAGTACTTTTGTAGTTCTCGAGATATGATTTCATTCAAATTTACTTACAGCTGAAACTACTTATCTGATAAAACTTATCTGAAATAAATAGTATAAAACTGAAAAGGCAATTAAATTGCCTTTCTATTGATATACTGATCGTATCGATCGGATAAAATATGTTAAAATTTCTTGCAATTTTCATGTTTTTTTTAAAAATTCCATTTTTAAGTAACTTGTTTTTTTAAAAAAAGTTAAAATCAGGAACATTTTATATTTTTGAAGCAAAGTGTATTTCTTTACAAACATTTTAAGACTAATTTGGCCAAAACCGGATGAAAAATACATACTTTAAAAATATTTTTGTAGAAAAAGTTTAATTTCAATTTCAGTGCTTGCACTATATTTATACCCCTACGTTTAAAAAACGTAAACGGGGCATATTTATATTGTCACTCCGCTTGAAACGCCCATAAGTAGGCGTGGTAGGTATAGAAAAGTATACATATTCTTGATCAGCATCAACTTCCGAGTCAATTAGCCATGTTCGTCTGTTCGTCTGTCCGTCTGTGATCACGATTCCAGCCACAATTTTAAAGCTATCTAAACGAATTTCGATATTTTAGCTTTTATCCTCAAAATGAAGGTCAAGTTCGTAAATGAGCCAAATCGGATGAAAACCACGCCTACCTCCCATACAAAGTGACTATCCAAACGGTAAAATCTCTAAGAATTCTACAATATTAATTTATAGAGTCGAAATTTCGCATATGAGCTTCGATATTTAATATGCACTCTAAGTATGAATATCAATCAAATCGGGTGAAAACCACGCTTACCTTCCATACAAAGTGACTAACAAAACGGTCTCCGAGCAGGGTTGCCACAGCCTAAAATTTTCTTTTACCAAAATTCCCAAAAATATTTCACATATAAGAAAAATATTTCACATCCACAAAAAAAAATATCAAATATGTGTGGTCAATCAAAAAAACGAAATATTTTTACTTTTTTCACATATGTTTCATTCAATAAAATTGTAATAACAAAAACTGTGTTTGATGACTCCTCTAGATTTAGATTTCTTACTACAAATCAGTAAAAACTGTTTATTGAGGACATTCTTTTCTTTTTACCTCCTCTTACTTGATATTGCTCTTTGTTTTTTGAAGCTGCTCTAAGTTACGCTTTCAGCTCTTTTGTATGATTATAGTTTTTGTGGAGTAAGTAAGAGTAACATGTAAATAAATCAAGTATTTTGGTTCTTGTTAAAAAATTCGAAAAATTGAAAGAGCATTAAATAGGTTCTTTGCTCACCTATTTCAACAGTTTAATGAAAATTAGTAATTTTTCTGGCTTATTTCTTAATTTGTTTGCTTTTGGCACTGAGAATTTGTCATCGAACACAACTAATATTACCAGTATTCCAGTATTACCAGTATTCATGTATTCAGGTTTCAAATATTTTAAAACATGTAGCAGATATCATGGTTAGCCGAGAAATTTCCAATGATTTTTTAACAGTGTTTGGAACTTAAAATTCAACTTCTGAAAAGCGCTTTTTTTTGATGCGATGATATTGAAGAAAACGAGTAATATTGAGTTTGAGTTTTACGGTCTTTGGTACTACCCTATTTTTGTATTTTAAATACCTGTTTTCAGTGTCACTGTCTGAAGAATCTGAATCTTGTTTTTGTGCATGACACGTAACCGCGACTCTAATCCTTTAACCCTAAAATGTAATTAAATTATTAAGTATTACGATGGTACAAATCTAAAAATGTTCTTTTCAATATGATGAAGGCCAATAATTTTAATACGTTTTTAAAACTAATTGGAGTTCGATAGTGGCCGAAATTCGACCTTTTCACTTTCATTCTCTCGATACAAAAATAATGTGAAAAACAAATTTTCTTCATAAAAATTTGGCAAAAAATTTTTTCAAAAAAAAATCGGTGCTCTCGTTCTCCGCACTTTGATTCATTTAAAAGAAATTAATCAAAATCGGCTAGAAACACGTGAGAAAATGGCTTTTTACTATTTTCCATACGCCTATTTATATACAGGTTTTTAACTTCAAATTCAACCTTTTCCATTTCAAATTAAACTTTTTCCAAATCAAATTAAACTTTTCCATTTCAAAAAAAACTTTTTCCATTTCAAATAAAACTTTTTCCATTTCAAATTAAACCTTTTCCATTTCAAAAAAAACTTTTTCCAAATCAAATTAAACTTTTTCCATTTCAAATTAAACCTCAGCCAAGAAAGAGATTTATTTTAGATTTTTATTGAATTATTAACATGTAATCGAAAAAAAAAAAAAATTTTAGAATAATAAATTTAAATTAAGAAATTTTAAGATGAGTTTTTTTTAATGTTTTGATTTAATTTTTAAAATTTTTACAAGAAGTATCAACAAAAAACAAAATTAAAGATAAGTACAACATTTTAAGTAAATATATAAATTATTAAAGTAAATATTTACAAGAGTACCCCTGCAGCAGCTGAAGGTATATAACAATCTGTGGAGGTAACAGTCGTTATAGATTCCTTGATAATGTTCCTTAAATCAGCGCGTGCATCAGGATCAGCTAGAATATTTCTCGCAAATAACTTGACTTTTGAAAAAACTTCTTCGATGGGATTATATCTTATATAATATGTATCTTAATAAATTTTTCTTGGCTGAGGTTTAATTTGAAATGGAAAAAGTTTAATTTGAAATGGAAAAAGTTTTTTTTGAAATGGAAAAAGTTTAATTTGAAATGGAAAAAGTTTTTTTTGAAATGGAAAAAGTTTTTTTTGAAATGGAAAAGTTTAATTTGGTTTGGAAAAGGTTTAATTTGAAATGGAAAAGGTTGAATTTGAAGTTAAAAACCTGTATTTGAAATGGAAAAAGTTTTTTTTGAAATGGAAAAGTTTAATTTGATTTGGAAAAAGTTTAATTTGAAATGGAAAAGGTTGAATTTGAAGTTAAAAACCTGTATAGATAAAAACAAGTAAAGAAAGTCTAAAGTCGGTCTAGGCCGACTATGAAATACCCTAAACCCACTTTTAAAAAAAAAAAAAAAATTAATTGTAAATGGGCGTGTCCGTGGGCGGATGAAGTCCATTTTTCCAAACCATCTTTGTCTTGTCATAAAAAACATACGTGCCAAATTTTAGCTCTGTAGGTTAAACACATGCTTATTTATTGCGTTTTCAATTTTTGGGTTGTATGGGAGGTAGGCGTGTCCGTGATCGGATGACGTCCATTTTCCGAAGACATATTTGTAATGGTATGAAAGACATACATATCAAATTTTATTGTTGTAGGCTAATTATGAGCTGAGCTATGCAGTTTTCAATTTTCGCGTTGTATCGGAAGTAGGCGTAACCGTGGGCGGACGATGTCCATTTTTCAAACCCATCTTTTTTTTGTTATAAAAAACATACGTGCCAAATTTTAGCTCTTTAGGTTCAACAGAGGCTTATTTATTGCGTTTTCAATTTTTGGGTTGTATGGGAGGTGGGCGTGTCCGTGAGCGGATGACGTCCATTTTTCAATGACATCTTTGTGTTGATATAAAACACACACATACCAAATTTTATTGTTGTAGACTTATTATGAGCTGAGTTATGCAGTTTTAAATTTTTGCGTTGTATGGGAGGTAGGCGTGTCCGTGGGCGGATTCCAAAAATATTCAATAGTGCAGATCCTTGGGTACATGTGACCATCTGTACCAAGTTTCATCCAATTATCTCAACTCCTTCTTCTTATCCTGTGTATACGGACAACACACAGACGGACGGACGGACATAGATAGCTCGACTCACGTGGTGACGCTGATCAAGAATATATATAATTTTCTATACCGGACTCGCTTCGTTCTATGCGTTACAAACGTTTGCACAAAGTTAATATACCCTGACCTTTCAGGTTTAGGGTATAAAAAGAGACGATCATTTAAGGGCGGTAAGGTTTTCAACCATTTTTTATATGAATGCTCAACATCTCTATAATATTGTGTCCAAATTTGAAGTCAATCCGAGTAAATCTAACGGAGGTACAAATTTTTAAGTAAGTGTACCTCGAACGTACAAACCTACGTGTACAAAACTTTAAAGCAGTTTTCCCACAAGTTGTGTTTTCAAAGTCCGTGTTCACTGCCCGTCTTTTAGAAACTACTTGACCGATTCATTTCAAACTTTCTACATATAAAATACTTTCCTCCAACGTTGACTAAATTTTAATGGTTTTTGATTTCAGATAATTTCCGACCGAGACATAGTAGCACCGCAAATTGCTATTTTTCCAAGACGCTCTGGGAAAAGCTCTGTCACCAGCTTGTTTTTCAATATTTCCAGAAGAAAAAGAGTATTGTTACATGTACACTCAATAACGTACAAAAGATTTAAATAAATTTGCTCAATCCATACTCTTAAAAAAATTCACAAAAAAAGTGTTTTTTTTACGATGAAACACTTACTTCGCCCTTAAGCTTTTGGGAAGTTTTCATGAAAATGTTTTTCGTTTTCACTAGAAATTTTACCAAAATGAAACTTAATTTCACATTTTCACATCGAAAAAAAAATTTACCAAATTTGGTAAATTTTTCACATTCTGGCAACGCTGTCTCCGAGCAATCATAATACAGATTGTTACTTCTGTTTAACAGAAAAAGCTTGTGGAAGATAAGAACCTGTGTTAAGTATATTCAAAGTATAACAAATTTACACAAGGTAGATATTATATTGATGGCTTGGAAAATGCAGTAAACCTATTTTTGTGAAAAAAAACTTTAGTGAATTTAACCATCGATATATATTTTTAATTCCTCGAAATAGTGGTATCCAGTATAAAAACAACAATATTTTTTTGATGTTCTTATCAAAAATGCAGGAACTGCAGAGAAAAAATGGTAGTTTGACCTTTGTCCCGTACAATTTTTTTAAGCAGTTTTCATACAAATGTTTCTTTTTCTGGATTAAAAAAACTTGCAACAATAGCAGGGCATTGAAATATCGATTATTTTAAACTAAAGTTTTTAAATCAATTATTTGATGATCGATATTTTTACAATCATCACCCCATATTATTAACATCAAAAGTGAAAATTAATCATGATCGATATGTTTTCTTCAATCTTAAATTATTTGATCAATTAAAAAAAAAATTATTTATTCGAATTTTGTACATACTGAAAATATATTTTGTTAAGATATACAATACATATAAAAAAATAATTAAAAAATCAAAACTCAGATTTGAGCAATCCATCATACAAATTTAACATGCAATTAATATTTGCTTAACTAAATTTAAAAATGAAATTAAAATAGTTCAATGTTAAATGACTTCTGGTATAATAAAGTATTCAAATATAATTTCTATACGACAATTTTTAATAATATGACCTTCAGTCATATGCGCATTAAAATTCTTATTCAGTTAATAATTTATATTTATTATTAAGCGGTCATTTTGGCCATCAGATCAGCCACTAATCCCAGATAAGAGCAACCCTATCGGAACCGTGGGAGTGAATATAATCACGATTAATAATAATCCTGAGTCATCACATGACCATTTTATAGGGTAGAACGTCAGTTCACCTCTATTAAATGACAAATTAGTCGCCATACCAGCAGGTATATTTAAGCATATATTTTAAAAACTAAACGTGAAATTTAAATGGGAACGAAGCACTCAAAGCAAAATAAATCGAATACCAACTGACAGTTGATATAAGTAAAAATATGACAAAAACCATAAAATAGCAACAACTGTGGTGAATAAGCAACAACAATGTTAAGCTATCGTATTCATACAATAACAGACAGTTTGAATTCTGTTGCTACCTGCTGTGTTTGTTGAATTTAGTTGTTGTTGCTGTGGTTATAAGCATGACGCACTTGGTTGTGCAGATGTTTGAGTATCAAAAAATTAAAAAAAAGTTACTTCCCATACCGGGAATCGAACCCGGGCCTTCTGGGTGAAAGCCAGATATCCTAGCCACTAGACCATATGGGATATATTAGTTCAATGGAATTGAATATATTTAAGTAACAGTAAATAAGTTACTAAAATTGTTAAACATGTTTTGGGGAATGTTTTAGTGAAATGTGCTTGGGTTGATAATAAATGGAAACGTGACTCACAGTTTATATATAAATTTTTGTGCTACGCAGTACGTTTCTAATTGCTTTTAATTACATAATTTTTTTTTTTTATTATTTAATAAGATTGTTGCTGTCTTTATTATGTCAATTAAATTGGACAATATTTGATTACTGTTATTCTTGAAATGTTATCGATAGAGTTAAAAAACAATGTAAGTCTCTTTTAAGACAACATACAATAACATGCACTGAAAGTGCTACTAAATTAATATTATCTAATTAATAAACTTATAAGTTATACCATAAAAAGGTTCTATCAACAGTATAGGAAAAGATAAAAAAATTTAATAAATAGACTATCAAATAAAATAACAATAAAGAAAGTAAGAAATGAATTAAACCCAGGGACAGGAAATAATGATTATTTTTGAAAATTGCCTTTTCGAATTATAATGATTTGTTTTGTTTTAAGCTTTAAACATAAAAATTAAAAAAAAAATTGCATATCACACATTAATGTATATTTTTTTTCTCAAAAATAAAAATCCTTTTTGATTGGTTTTATTTTCCATAATAATAAAATTTTTTTCATAATTTTGCTTAGATATCTTCTTATATATTAATACGTGAACATTAAAGTTTCTCGTACGCTTTTTTGGTATTAATTAAAACTCAAAATAAATGAAACTTATATCATTCGAAAGGTTTTGTTGCCCAGATGTGCAGAATTTATATATAAATGATATATCTGATAGAGGGGGTTCCCAACCTTCTAAGAGAGAAATTAAATTTTTTAGAAAAAACCCGCTATTTGATAAATATGAAATTTGGTTGGGGGAGAGTTCTTGAGTTGGTCGAATTTGAATTTTTTTTAAAAGTAACAATTTTTTAAAAAAATTTAGTTTTATGCATTCGTCAATTGTAAAATTAGTAAAAAAATGAGTTTTGAATTCAAAAATTTGACTTTCCATGTGAATATCTTGGTCGGATTTTAACGGTTTTTCAATTCTTCTAATTTTTTCTCAAAGTTTATTAAATTTTCTTTCAAATGTGATACAAATTACAGCAAAATTCTAACCAAAAGTTTTTTTAATGAATTTTCTTAATATTGTCGTTAGTTATTTAGCGTGTGTTTCAACCAAATGACAAGAGAGAGAAAAAAACTGTATCAAATTGAATGTTCTAAATTGGGAAACCAATATCTCCGCCATCTGTGAATAGATTTCATTTATTTCTTTTTTGTATTTAAGTCTTATCAGTTAACTTAAAAAAACTTTTGAAAATAATACCGTTTTTTGTTTGTTTATATTTAAATTATTCCTTTAAAAAAAGAAAGACCATAAAATTTGATTTATTCTTAAAATATGGGGAAAAAATGATTTTTGTTGTAAAAAAAAACAAAAACTCAAAATTGCATTTTTGATTTTCTTTCAAAGTCTTTACCGAGTTTTAGGTGAATTTATTTTGTCTTGACACTATATTAACAAACTGTCCGTACCATCAAAAATTAAGGCTTCCCTTTATGATTTCTTTGACAAAATTAAATTTTTTTAAAATGTTGTTTTTCTGTTTTTGAACAAAATAATAACATAAAAAAATAATTTTTTTGAAGAAAATAGCTTCATATCTCCAATCAATTAAGAGTTGTAGCCTCGAACTTATTTTAATCACCTCGCATATAATTATAAATAGGCAATCAATAAATTGGTCGCAGGCGATACTAGTATAAATAATTCTTCAATTTTTTTTTTTTTTCTGAAAGATAAAAATTATTTTTTGCTTGAAAGTAAAACTCATTCCTTGATCTTTATTTTTTTCAGATATAAAAATCGTTTTCATATATTGCACACTAAATACAAAACAGTCACAACTCAAAAAACATAACTTTTCAGGAGAAGCGAAAAATAAAACTCTTTGGTTGAAACTGCAGAAGAAAATCAATTTTTATTTAAACAGACAAACTTCATTCTTCCAGTTAATGAAGAAATTAGCGAAAAAGATAGTGAGATATGTGTTTTGTGAATTGATTGATAACAAAAAGTCGTTATCGAAAAATTTTTAGTTGTAGCTGTTTTGTATTTAGTGTGCGATATGTATTTTCTTCACCAAAATTAAAATTGAGAGAAATGTCTTATAAAAAGTAAGCTCTGAAGTCGATTTTTATGTCTGAGCCAAAAAAAATAATTGCCATAATTTGCCTTAAATGATTTATATTCTGAATAAAAAAATAAAAATCAATAACGGTTTTTAATAAATGAACGAAATAAAAAATATAAATGACTTTTATTTCCAATTTTTTCATAAAGTCTTCACAACTGATCATTAGAAGCTCGGTCAAAATTCAAGGGCTTTCAAGGGCTGAAATGACCAATTTTTTTTTTTTTTTTGTTTTTGTTGTTGGGTTACATTTCCGACCCAAAATAAAACAGAATTTGTCAATTCAAAAATCAAATTTTATTTTGAGCCAAAAATAAAAACAAAATGATTTTTTTTTAAACTTTTAATCATATTAATAAATTTTAAAAGGAAGGTACATTTTACAAGGAATTAAAATCTAGTAATTTATCTAAAAAGTTACTAAAATAGAAATATGCCTACCAATGCACCAAACCAAAAAAAAAGTTGCCATTTTTGGTACAATTCTACCAAAACGGAAACACTGTCAGTGCCACCTAGTGAGTCGAGCTAGCCATGTCCGTACTTCGGTGCGTGTGATTTAAAATATGGGCATTTCCACAGAATGTTCTACCGGGAATGAAAAAAATTAATGTTAAATAAACAAATAATTTTTTTGTTATTAATTAAAAAAATGCTTGAATTTTTTGAATTAACTGCATTTACAACTTATTTCAGTTTTTATTCTGAGAAAATTAGCCTAATATCTGAGAAATATGTTTTTTTTTTGCTTTTAACTGCCTTTAAAGGCTTTTTCTCTTTAGTATTCTTCGTTTATTTATTAAAGTTATGTTTGCACTCTTCTTATAAAATCCATCTATAAACTACAAATAAACAATTTGCAATCTACACACTGCCTTGGGTAGTTGCGTAGATTTGTAAATGCCATAAATTTTGTTTTTGTAATTGTACCATTGTTCTCAAGTACCCATCTAACAATCTACTCTAGCTGACCCCCTGACTTGTTTGTGTAGATTGATTTCTTGACAAATTGAGTAATTTTTTTATGGGATACCATCTTTTCCAAAAGTGGTCAATAATTGAATTAACAAAAAAAATTAAAATAAAGTAAATTCAAGTATAGTAAAAAGTAAGAGACAAAAAAAAACATGCAGAACTGCCCAAAATTATTCTACAAAGTACTCAATTGTAATTAAGGGTGCTCGCAGTGATCAAAAGTACTCAATATACCATACCCAACTACCCAAGTCTTTGTGAATACCCCTAATGAAAAATAAAAAGGTACCAAACAAAGCTCGATTAACGGTACATTTTTATATTGCTTTAATTACTATTCAAATGTCACGTTCTTGTACCTAAATCATCATTTGTTATAAGAACTTCGTGATCGTTCTAAGCAAGTGTCTGAAAATTGTAACTTAAATCAAATTTAGTCGCCTCACTATAAAAAAAAGTTACTACAGGTAAAAATCTAAACATTTAATATTGATTATCAAAGTGTGTCGCGTTCGCGATCATGCGCCGTTTTTTAAATACTCTTTGTATGGGAAGTATGGAAAGGTTTCATTCGATTTTACTGAATTTTTAACAAAGTGTTTATAGTTCAAATTAAAGCTCAGGTGCTAATTCTCAAGTCATTGGATTGATTTTTAATGAATTTTTAAATATTTTTTCATTAACAGAACGTCAATTTGTATGGGAGGTAAACGTGGTTTTCATTCTACATATTTGGATTTTTTCGAACATGATCTTTATTTTTACGATATAAGCTCAAGTATCGAATTTGATGACGATAACTTAATAATAACGGCTGTAATCATGTCAACAGACAGGGAGACATACAAAAACAGGGACGGACATGGTTAAATCCACTTAGGTGGTGGTACTGATTGAAACAATATGTACTTTTCTATATCTGCCACGCCTACTTATGGGCTTAAAATTGTCGTTATGAAGTAAATAACCACATACTTATAACGGGTGGAGTTAAAATAATACAGTGAGCGAAAGAATTATATGTGCAAAGACTTTTTTTACATGATCACCTCTGTATATTTTAATAATGGAACTAACGGTAAAATTTAAGTATGCAAATATGTTGACAGATTCTCTGCTCATTGCTTTGTTAAATTATATTAGTAATTTGCTCTCTCAATAGCACCGTTATCAGCGGCTGTTATTTGTCATCACTTAATCGCCAATAGAAATAATTATATGTGCATTGATGTTTAAACGTACAAGTGCAAGGTTTAGAGACTTTTTAATTATAATTGTGAGTGTTTAATAAGTGAAATTAACAAAAAAAAAGGTAAAACAAAATTATTGTGTATTAATTAAAACAAGTTTTTTATAATTTTACCATTTGATATAGAAAAATATGCCTCGTGGGTGTACATTGAGTGAATCTGAACAGATTCAAATAAAAATTTTGTTTGAAACTGGCGCAAAAATTAAAATAATATCGGAGAAGGTTAAAAGGCATAGAAATACAATAACAAACTTTTTGAAAAATTCGAAGAACTATGGTTGTAACAAGCGAAAGGGTCGCAAGCCAACTGTTGATGAAAGGGGCAAAAGGGAAATTTGGCGCTTAGCGGCTTCAAAATGCATGAGTGCTGGACAAATAAAGCACCAATTGGATCTAAATATAACCAAGAGAAGAGTACAACAAATATTAAGCACAAGTGAACATCTTCAATATCGAAAACGATTGCCCAAACCAAGACTATCAGAGAAACACAAAATTGCTAGAATGCAATTCGCAGAAGCACACAAACTTTGGGATGATGAGTGGCAATCAGTTATTTTTTCAGTTGAGAAAAAATTTAATTTAGATGGCCCTGATGGCTGCCAAATGAGTTGGCAAGACGTAAGGCTCCCACGTCAAACGCGATGTGCACGCAACTTTAAAGGAGGGTCGCTTATGGTGTGGGCCGCATTTGGGTACCTTGGCAAAAGCAACATTTCCTTTATATCAAATAAAATGAATGCTGAACGATATATAGAACTTCTTGATTCTGAACTGATTGAGTTTGCAGGTGCAATTTAAGACGACAGTTGGATATTTCAGCAGGACAATGCGCCTATACACAATGCCAGACAAACAAACAAATTTTTTGAAGAGAGAAATATCCCCGTAATGAAGTGGCCTGCGGTCAGTCCGGATTTAAATCCAATTGAAAACTTATGTGGCATATTGACTAATGCAGTTTACAGTAATGGTCGGCAGTTTGACAATTTAAAATCTCTTAAAACTGCCATTCAAGAAGAATGGGCTAAGCTGGACGAAGATATCCTGCGCCGCCTGATAGATTCAATGCCACGAAGGATTAATAGTGTGCTAATTAGTAGAGGGGGTCATACTAAATTTTAGCTTACAAAAATAAAGAATTTTGTACATTTATTGTTTATCTTTATTTGAAATAAAATAAAATTATCTTGTTGCACATATAATTATTTCTATTGAGAATAAAGTAATACCAAAGAATACATGCTGATAACAGTACTATTGAAAGGACGAATTACTTATATAATTAAACAATACAACGAGCAGAGAATCTATCAACACTTTTGCATGCTTAAATTTCACCGTTAGTTCCATTATTAAAATATAAAGTGGTAAACGTGTAAAAAAAGTCTCTGCACATATAGTTCTTTCGCTCACTGTATATCATCATTTTCTCACTAGCCTCATGTTTTTTTTTTTAATATAACTTATATAAAACACAGAAACAATATATACGATGTTTTTGGTAGGTAATGCAATATTTAGCTGAAAGTACTTTATCTAATTCTTATTACAAACGTGATGGAAAAATATGTCGCGTGCTAGATGTCGCGTTCGCGATCAGGCATAAGATCAATAAAAAACAATCTAATGAAAATATGTCAAAATGACAACTATTGCTTGAAAGCTACATTAATCTGTTTTAATTTACAATTTACCGCTTTAAAATATTATGTTGCGTTTCGCAGACATCTTAGTTTTGGTATAAAATACATACGCACCAAATTTTATCTCTGTAAGACACACAGAAGCTTATTCATGCAGTTTTAAATTTTTTGGTTTGTATGGTAGGTAGGCGTGTACGTGCTTCGTCCATTTTTCGAAGACATCTTTGTTTTGACATCAAAAACAAACATATTAACACGTTGACTGCCGACTAAGAGATAACTCGCAGATTGCGTTCCCTTCTAGGGTGCGAACTACGAGTTATCCTGTACTCACAAAACCTGTCATTTTTCTATGTCACTCGTTCTTGGCTTCTGCGTAGCGATTTCTGTTACAGAAGCCAACTATGAGGTAATTCGTAGGTACTTTTTCTCCTAAAAAAAAATATAATTTTTGCTTTTTGATGATACCTGTGATCTAGAAAGAGTTTTTAGTAATATAATATGAAAAAATTAAATTGTTATTTTTCCCAGTTTTCTGAAAATTGCCGCGGCAGTCAACGTGTTAAGGGGGGACATGACATTGGACGTTTTTTGAAATTTTGTTTTTAGTAAATATTGTTAAGATTCTAATATTTCATGGAAAAATTCCTACGGGTTTAAAAGTTACAGCCGGTTTAGTAAGAGCGCATTTTTATTTTTCTTAGCATTTTTCTTTGTAAACAAACTTTGAACGCGTTTATCTCGTACTGGTTGCGGCACTAGCGGGCTCATTTTTTGACGAAATTTTTTTTTTTGTATTTGTGTAAACTTGACTCGCTATCGTATGACATACGCTTTTTAAATTTTTTTTTCGATTTCTTATGAATTTTTAAAGTCAATATTTTTTTCGAAAAACCACACTTTCAAATTTGGAACATAACCAAAAATTGAAAAAAAAATTTTAAAAAAAGCTCCTGTCAGACGATAACCAATTTTGTTAAGATTTAAAAAAAAAAATAATTTTTTTTCCAGATCGGACAATTTTTGCAACTCGCAGCCCTGCAAACACGAGGTCCCGTTTTTTTTCTCTGCCACCAGTTTCGAGCTCCTTAAAACCATGTTGGAGTGTAAAATATATTTTTTTTTTGAATTTGTTTTCTTGTAATTTGTTCAATTCTCTGCAATGAAATTTTGTAAGAAATGTTTGTTTTTGACTGAGTTATGAATTTTAAAAAAAGGTCTGTAAATTGTCTGTTTTATCTGCCGCCTTAAATTGTATCTTTGTATGTAAAACAAAAGCTTATTTATTTTTGCAGTTTTTAATTTTGCGCTGTATGGGAGGTAGGCGTGTCCTTGAGTGTATACAAAAAATATTCAATAGTGCAGATCCTTGGATCTATTTGACTATGTGTACCGAGTTTCATACAATTATCTTGACTCCTTCTTCTAATCCTGTGTTTACGGACAACACACAGAGGGACGGACGGACGAACATGGATAGCTCAACTCACAGACTCACAACTCACAGAGGTGAACTCTGACCTCTTGGTCAGAAGTGATTCTGATCAAGAGTATATATTCTTTTCAATACCGGACTCGCTTCGTTCTATGCGTTACAAACATTTGCACAAAGTTAATATACCCTGACCTTTCAGGTTTAGAATATAAAATTAATTCACTGGGACACATTGATAAAACACGGGACTGCTCCGGGTAATACGGGACGAATGGTCACCGTATGTATAGATGTTCTGCTGCAAATCGAAGATGCGCCTGTTTGTGGCGTGGCAAAAGATGGGGTGTTTTTATCATTTTTGATAGTTTTAAATGGTTGCATCGGTGCAAAGTGCGCGAAATTGTGATTTTAGATTCTTTATTGTGGCTAATTTAGCGCATGACTTGGTTGAGTTGGAAATTTTTCTGAAAAATAACCTCTGTACTCGATCAGACAGCGCCAGTTTTCTGCCAACTGGTTTTAAAACATTATAATTATTTGGATTGCGTAAATAATTTCAAACGACGCATCGACTTCTATTATTTTTTTTCGAAATTTCAAATACATATTGTTGGCCCAGACTCGTTGTAAGCCAACATTTTGCCAAGCTCTACTTTCGACAATATTTTACCACGCGATTGAAGACTAAAACTGGTTTTAATTTTAATTCAATATCAAAAAAACACGTCATAATTAATTCTAGTCTTAAAAGAAACTAATTTTCGATTTATCATTATAAAACAGCGAAAAGTACAGCAAAAGAGCAATCGATTGGTTTCTCAAAGACAGAGAAGCAAAAGAGTTTATATGGTGTACAAAAAGCTAAAATAGAAACTTCCCACTGATATAAATTTATTATAAATGTTAATTACTTAAAGTGTCTTATGGTTATGAAATACACTTTAGAATTAACATTGCGATAAAGTCAAAAATCCATGAACAGATTTCTATGAAAACTTCACCATCAAGATCATTAATAACACCAGTACAACGGAACCGACCCTTAAAAAAAGCTCAAGAGGTTTGATAACCAATCTTACATAAACAACAGATTTGGTGAAAAACCATTTTCAATATGTAAAAGTTCCATACCTTTTGGAATTATCTGTTATTATATCTATTATTATCTATTATATATTATCTATTATCTATTATCTATTATCTATTATCTATTATCTATTATCTATTATCTATTATCTATTATCTATTATCTATTATCTATTATCTATTATCTATTATCTATTATCTATTATCTATTATCTATTATCTATTATCTATTATCTATTATCTATTATCTATTATCTATTATCTATTATCTATTATCTATTATCTATTATCTATTATCTATTATCTATTATCTATTATCTATTATCTATTATCTATTATCTATTATCTATTATCTATTATCTATTATCTATTATCTATTATCTATTATCTATTATCTATTATCTATTATCTATTATCTATTATCTATTATCTATTATCTATTATCTATTATCTATTATCTATTATCTATTATCTATTATCTATTATCTATTATCTATTATCTATTATCTATTATCTATTATCTATTATCTATTATCTATTATCTATTATCTATTATCTATTATCTATTATCTATTATCTATTATCTATTATCTATTATCTATTATCTATTATCTATTATCTATTATCTATTATCTATTATCTATTATCTATTATCTATTATCTATTATCTATTATCTATTATCTATTATCTATTATCTATTATCTATTATCTATTATCTATTATCTATTATCTATTATCTATTATCTATTATCTATTATCTATTATCTATTATCTATTATCTATTATCTATTATCTATTATCTATTATCTATTATCTATTATCTATTATCTATTATCTATTATCTATTATCTATTATCTATTATCTATTATCTATTATCTATTATCTATTATCTATTATCTATTATCTATTATCTATTATCTATTATCTATTATCTATTATCTATTATCTATTATCTATTATCTATTATCTTATCTATTATCTATTATCTATTATCTATTATCTATTATCTATTATCTATTATCTATTATCTATTATCTATTATCTATTATCTATTATCTATTATCTATTATCTATTATCTATTATCTATTATCTATTATCTATTATCTATTATCTATTATCTATTATCTATTATCTATTATCTATTATCTATTATCTATTATCTATTATCTATTATCTATTATCTATTATCTATTATCTATTATCTATTATCTATTATCTATTATCTATTATCTATTATCTATTATCTATTATCTATTATCTATTATCTATTATCTATTATCTATTATCTATTATCTATTATCTATTATCTATTATCTATTATCTATTATCTATTATCTATTATCTATTATCTATTATCTATTATCTATTATCTATTATCTATTATCTATTATCTATTATCTATTATCTATTATCTATTATCTATTATCTATTATCTATTATCTATTATCTATTATCTATTATCTATTATCTATTATCTATTATCTATTATCTATTATCTATTATCTATTATCTATTATCTATTATCTATTATCTATTATCTATTATCTATTATCTATTATCTATTATCTATTATCTATTATCTATTATCTATTATATATTATATATTATATATTATCTATTATCTATTATCTATTATCTTTTATCTATTATCTATTATCTATTATCTATTATCTATTATCTATTATCTATTATCTATTATCTATTATATATTATCTATTATATATTATCTATTATCTATTATCTATTATCTATTATCTATTATCTATTATCTATTATCTATTATCTATTATCTATTATCTATTATCTATTATCTATTATCTATTATCTATTATCTATTATCTATTAGTTAAAAAATTTTTAAATTAAAATATACGATTATTTTTTGAGTGTAGCATAAATTTTAAAGAATTTGGTTTTTATATGAATATTTCGTAGAAATATTTTTCTTAAAATCATAATTCGATCCAGTTGGAAATTTATTTGCAAATTAGTTGTTGTTAACAACATTAAACAATTGCAACAAATTTAGCAGGATTTTCATTGTTTTTCTTGGCAAACGCTGTGATTAATTAACGGCGTTTATGTTTCATGAAAACAAACAAAAAAAAAACAATTCATGTGCTTCTTTTGTTGATGTTTTTCTATGAATGTGTTTACTTCCGGGCGCGCGATTAATAGTGAACTTTCTGCTGTTGCAGCAACTTCCCCACAAAATGCGGATGTCCAGCTAAGCAAAACAACTGGAACACAACAACAACAACTACAACAACAAGAGCAGATATTTTCATTTGTTTGCAGCATACGAAGTGAAAACATTTGCATTATATTAGTTAAAACAAAAGCAGGAAACATTTTTAAATGCGCGCAAATTCACACGAACTGCGTTGGAAGGAACCAACCAACAGCTGTAAACGGGGTGAAGCAGAGATATACAAACATTTCCATTTGTTTTTCTTGCATAATAATTTCTGGCTCACACATACATATTTTAAAAATAATGACATTAGCTTAGTATGTGTTAAGAGAGTCTGTGAAAATAAGGCCTGCCAGGACTGAAGACTCGATTATGCTTGGCAGCACTTTTTGTCACTCATTTGACTCGCTCGCTAACTGACTGCGAGCCACTCACTTGCTTGGCGTAGAGATCAACCGGAAGCTTTGGTAGCTTTTGTTGTCAGCCCTCTTGTTGCTGTTGTGTTTTTTTTTTTTTTGTTATTTTTGTCATGGGCGCAATGTTGCAATTGTTTTTGTTGCTCTCACTTTAATGTCCTGCTTTCTAAGGACTATCCGCTGGAATATCATCTATTCCATGGTTTTTGTTATTATTGTTTTTTGTTTTGTTTTTGTACTTTTGTCTTTCATGTTCAAAGTTTTGCATTCGTTATAAATGAACGAGGCGTGTCCGTTCGTTACTCGCACACCCCAAGGACCTCATCAAGTTCTGCATTCAGCATGCAGTTCAAACAGCCAACGGATAGCTATACCATGAATGAGGATGTTAGTTTGGAAAACGTCCACGCCAGACAATTTAATTAAAATTTTGTTTTTTATTTTATAAGTTGTTTTTTTTTTGTATTGTTTTTATATAACTGTTTTGTATTTTGAGTTTATGTGTTTGGTCACTTTTTTTGTTCAACTATCAAGTCATTGTTAGAGTTTTTGAAGAAAAAGTATAGAATTTTTTTATAATTTAAAGTTGGTCTAGAGTTATGTAAGCCATAATTCGCAGCTTGAGCTATTAAAACAGAATTTTGCTGCGACAAGCCTTTATTTTAGGGTGACAATTAAGAAGTGAGGAAGCGTGTGAACGGAGACCTATATAAGTCATTTATCTATTAAATGCATTTTTGTCATGCAATTTATAAAAAATTCCAATTTTTCCTTTAAAATCTGTAAACTTGCAATTAATAATTTAACTTTATTAGCATTTCCGGTCGCAATGACCGGGAGGGAAGGATACTGAACGAACTGAGTTGAACATGCCTTAAGGCATAACATTACCTTATGTGTAACTAAGAATGAACTCACACTGCAAGGACGAAAATGTTAAATTTAGTGACAGACATCCAGAGTACACTGATGTTGTGCAGGAAACACTTCTCTAGTCTTCTTAACAGTAGTGCTGACAACAATTACGTAAACAGAGAATCATCATCTACATTTAGTCAATCATCTACTGAAATAAGAATACATTTCAGACGATGGAAACGTCAGTGTGCTATGCCCAATCCATAAAAAAGGCAATGCCATCATTTACACTAACTATCGTGGGAAAAGCCTTCTATGGTCGGAAGAATACATTTCAGACGATGGAAACCTCAGTGTGCTATGCCCAATCCACAAAAAAGGCGATGCCATCATTTACACTAACTATCGTGGGAAAAGCCTTCTTAATAACGCATATAAGGTCCTGTCGAGCATATTATGTGAAAGACTGAAGCCCAGCGTCAAGTAATTGATTGCACCTTATCAATGTGGCTTTAGACTTGGAAAAACCATCATCGACCAGATATGCTACGGCAAATATTGGAGAAGACCCATGGACACACAAAGAACTCAGATCATATTTTTGTCGATTACAAAGTCGCCTACGACAGTTCAATTAGGAGTCACCTTTACACTACCATGTCTGATTTTGTAGTTCCTGCAAAGCTAAATGGTCTTTGCAGGATGACACTGAGCAACACCAACAGCGCAGTGAAAATTGGCAAGGACCTCTCCCCGCATTTGATGCCAAACGAGGTTTAAGACAAGTTAATTCCTTATCGTACTACTTTTTTAATTTGGTAAAATAGAAGATCATCCGAGCTGCCGATCAGAGATAATGATATTGAAATCATTGGCAATTATAAGCGCGAATTCTATACAGCATTCTTCAGGCGAGAAAAACAGTCGAGTCGAATGGGTCTTGCAATGAACGCAGTTAAAACGAAGTATCTTGTGTCAATGAACAAACAGTTCCAGCGCTTTGGAAATAACGTCATTGTTGACAACACCTCCTTCGAGGTTGTGAAGGATTTCGTTTACTTCGGATTCAGAGTAAATTCCTTCAACAATATCAGCATTGAGGTCAGATAAAGGATAACTCTTGCCAACAGGTGATGCTTTGGGCTCAGTAGGCACTTGAGAAGCAGAGCTCTCTTTCGATGAACAAAACTCATGCATCACAAACCTGGAGGTTGAGCAGCACTGATGAAATAACTTTAGGAGCGTTCGAGAGAAAAATCCTTTCCAAGATCTTTGGTACAATCTGCGTCAATGGTGAGTACCGAATACGATGAAACCACGAGCTGTCTAGGTCATGTCGTCCTAAGCTTCGCTGGCTAGGTCATGTCGAGAGAATGAACGACGAAGCTCCAGTGAAAAAAGTATTGGATTCGGTACCCAGCGGTGGCCAACGCAGACGAGGAAGATCGCATCTCCGTTGGAAAGACCAGGCATTGGATATCCTGACAACGCTTGGAATTTCCAACTGGAGCCAGCAAGCGCTCGACAAAAGAGGCTGGCGCAAATTCTTAGACCAGGCCAAAACCGACCAACGGTTGTAAGAGCCATCTAAGTAAGTAAGTTAGAGAAAGATAGGAATCTCAAAGATAATTTGGAATCAAAAATCGTTCCGACTACAATTGTTGGTAACGGCAAGATTTTGCCCAATATTGAGCATCCTCAGAGTATTACAAAGTATGATTTTGTACGACCATTAATACTTATAATTCACTCTTACCTTGGATTAAATGGAGTAGCTACACTGAGCGACATAAGTTATATATTAATTAGAATGAAAACGTCATATATATTAATTTTTTATTAACGTTTTAAATGAGTATCTTAATTTGTTCGTCACTACTGTTGGTGTGTTATTAGCTACGCACTTGCACGCTCTGTATATTTAGTTTTTGTCTTCAAATAAGTACATCCCATATTGTCTAGTGGTTAGGATACCCGGCTCTCACCCGGGAGGCCCGGGTTCAATTCCCGGTATGGGAAATCTTTTTGCATGCAACCAAGAATTAACTTTTTTTTATTTTAATTAAATAAGCTGATGAAGTTTTAAATTAAATGATTTTTTTTCGTATTTTTTAAACAAGTTGAGTCGCAGCCGACTTTGTGCGCCATATGCAATCAATTCAAGCGTTCACACAACAACAGAAACAGCAGCAAACACTCAGCAACTACAACTTCTTATCAAAGTGGAGGCCACAAACCAGAGCAACAGCTGCCAACTGTGGACCGTTTGGCAAAGTGGTTATCATGTTGTTGGTGTGTTTATTTTTTTGTCTTTGTTTTTGTTGTTAAGTGTAATGCGATTTTTATGTAAATTTTGCAAAAGTTGGCAGCAACGCGTTGCCACGGTCACGGCCAATTTGCCGTCAACAACAACAACAACAACAACAACAACGATATGGCAACCTTGCCAACGCGTAGGCTCGTTCGTTGTGCGTCGATCTGACTGAATGACTGACTGTGTTTGTTCGTCAATTCCCCCTTTCTGCCTTCTCTCTATCTATCATCTCTGCTGTTAGCATGTCTGTCTGCCGCATACTGTCTATCTTTCAGTTCTGTCTGTCCTTTTGACCGTCTTTCATGCAAAGCTTTCGACTAGCTTCGACTGGTTTGTCGAATTTTCGCATTTGCTTAAATAATCATGTTCAAGCGTTGCCCTCTGTTGGTATTTTTGATGCTGGTGCTGCCACTTGATGTGTTTGTTTGTTTGCTTGTTGTTGATGTGTGCTTGTGTGTTGTTGTTGTTGTTGTTGTTGTTGTAAAACGTTTCAAATTGTAATCGAAAATGCTCATATTTGTATTTTGTAATTAATGAAATGAAAAGCTTTTCAGCCTTGAGTGGCTCCTCGTCGTGGGCTTTTGAGAGTACTTCAGCAGCGCAAGGGTTTAAAGTTTCAACAGATCCCTGAAATGACCATTTTATGTTTTAAACAAATGTATTAAATATTAATTTTTAAGAGGATATTTTGGTTCTTTTAGTATAGCAGAAAACACGATTTTCATGCATTTTTCGAGACCGTTTTTTTTATAATATGAGCTTAATAAAATTGGTTACCTTCGAAAAAGTGAAACAAATTTTTGGAAATAATTAATAACAAAAATAATTATGGTGCAAGTATGGTGACGTAAGCTTATAATATTTTAAAATTTGATAAAATAATCACACAAGTGTATATAAAAAAACATGTATAAAATTTAAAAAAAAAAATTTATTAGTAAACTTAATTCAGTACAATTTTTGATATGAAAATTATCAACTGTTCAGCAAACTCTGACTCACAACCAGTGTTGCCAGAAAGTTTTGAGAAAAGAAGCTAGATGGCCTTTAAAAAATGGCTAGAAAAGGCTAGATGCCTTTAAAAAAAAAGCTAAAAAAAGGCTAGATTTGTTAACGTTATTATACCATAAACCTGTAAGGTCAGGGTAAATAAGCGAGTCTGGTATAGAAAATTATATATATTCTTGATCAGCGTCACCACGTGAGTCGAGCTATCTATGTCCGTCCGTTCGTCCGTCCGTCCGTCTGTGTGTTGTACGTATACACAGGATAAGAAGAAGGAGTTGAGATAATTGGATGAAACTTGGTACACATGGTCACATGAACCCAAGCATCTGCACTATTGAATATTTTTGGAATCCACCCATGGACACGCTTACTTCCCATAAATCTAAAAAATAAAAATCGCTGTATAGACGGTTGTATTTAAGCTACCGAAATAAAATTTAAATGTATTTCTTTTATATCAAACTGAACACAATGTACACAAAAAATGGGCGTGATCTAACCATGAACATGCCCACCTCCCATACAACTCCAACATTGAAAACACTATTATAAAGACGCTTTTATTTGAACTACAGGGATAAAACTTATCAGATATGTATTTTATATTAAAACTTATATGTGTACTAAGGTGTAAAATAGTCGTCATTCGCCCTTAAACACGCCCACCTCCCATACAACCCACTATAGTAAAAACGCTATAAAGAAGTTTATATGAGCCAAAAATATAAAACTTGGTATTGAGATTGTTGTATCAAAACTAAGATGTGTTCACAAAATGAGCGACATCCGCCCATGAACATGCTCATCTCCCATACATGTTCAGAAATTTTCAAAAAATTCAAATAAAGAAGATAATCTTCGATACCACTTCTGAATCACTTGACATAAAATCTTATATTAATTTTTTTGAAAAAGTTAAAAAATTGCGTTCTAGTATACGTTTCTCTAAAACAAAAGAATACAAATACAAAAACTATGCAAATTATTAATTCATGTTATTTATGGAATACATCAACACTATAAACAGTACCACCAAAATTTATAACCAATTCTTACAATCAAAAGTCTTGTGCTATCCCAAGTACAACTTTCTCTTCAAATATCCTTCATACAGGACACTGTTGGTAAAAATTATGAGTAGCACCGTGTGTGGCGAGAAATTGTTAGTTAAACTGCATTATTAGTTTTGCTTTAAGACATGTGTGGATTTTCTTAAAAAAATCAAAGCATTTTAAGATCGTTATTTTTTATTGTTTTTCCCAAAAAACAACTTAGTCCTTGCGGGGCAGGAAGATGTCCTTTATTTTTTATAAAATTTTTTTTTGGGTGATCTTGACAAGCCTATGAAACTTTTGAGACCTCTAAGAATACGATCTAAATTTTTCGATACGGCCTAATGCTCATCTCCCATACAACAATACGGAAAACACTATAAAATCGTTTATATTTGGCCTGCAGAGATAAAACTTGGTATGAGATCATGGTAAATAAAACTAAGGTGTGCTCACAAAAAAAGGCGTCATCCACCTACGAACGCGCCTTATTCCCATACAACCTTCAATGGTACAACCTATATAGTTCTATAAAGAATACATGGATTTTAAACAAAAATAGGAAGTTACTTCTATTTGTTTTAGTATTTTAAAATATTGTTTATTTAAATATTATAGGAGGTTTAGTGTATTTCATAGTCGGACTAGACTTTCTTTACTCGTTTTCTTTTAAGAACATATCTTATCTTTAGAAGAAAATTTAGCATGCCAGTTTGAATACGGTTTCTTTACTTAATTTTTTTTTAAATTTCGTTCTTTCTACCTCAGCGTTGCTTAATGCTAAAATAATAAAACTAAAAACCAAATCTGATAGCTCTTGGAACGGATCTTCATTCAATGAATCTCTAGCTTCTGCCCAGAATTCTGTTATGGAACTTAAGTTATTCCAATTGTGATTTACAATTGTTTGCCATTATATTTCAATTATCCTTATTTCTTTTGTAGAGTAACTGGATTTTTCTTTCTCTATAACAGAAAATATTTGGGTTTAACCACTTTAAAAGTATAAAAAGAGCAATAGAAGATTCACATTTTCAAAATTGCAACGTCAGAAAAATTGGATGTAGTAATGCATCTTTAAGCAAAATATTAAAAAAGGCTAGAAAAGGCTAGAAAAAAACAAAAAAAGGCTAAAAAAAAGGCTAGAGGCTAGATGGTAATTTTCAAGGCTAGACAACAAAAAAAAAGGCTAGATCTAGCCTCAAAAAGGCTAGACTGGCAACACTGCTCACAACCGCTTTAATATAGCAGCTGCTTAGTGCTATTTTTAGAATTTTTGATGTCGACTGTTGTTGTTGCTGTTTTGTTGCCACCACAACAGCTGTACGTTCACTACCTAGCATGAGCTACTAAAGCATAAACATATTATTTCTTATCTTTTTCGTGCTTGTCTCACATCTTCTTACAATTCCCATTTAGTTGTTTGCACTCGGTGCTATTATACTGCTCACTGTGCATTGAATTTTTAAGACTATACTTCACAGGATCATTTCTGTAGTCAGTCTTTATTTACTTTTATTGCAAAATAAAAGATTCCACACCCGCGATGATGAGTAATATCGTTTTATCTGTAGCGTGAGGTTTTGAACATTGTATCTTTTGTTATCATTGGATCGTGTTTCTTCGATGATCGCTCGGTATAAACGGATAAAACGACTTCTGAGTGGTGTGCAACAAAATTTTTAAAGAATACATTATATATGATTGGCTGTTGTTATAAACTAAGCATGAATTATAAACTAAAATAAACTAAAATAACAAAACTATTTCATAGATAAGTTTTCTACAATGCACAGCAGGGATGGGAAACAGTGTTGCCGCAACGGGTCTAAAAAAAGTATCCATAAAAAGGTCAGAAATGTATCCAAATGGATCCACTTAAAAAAAAATAAGTATCCAGGCATCGAATTGCACAAAACTATATTGTATTCACCTTTTAAACTCAAAAAAGTAGTTTTTGATTTTTAAATCAATCAATTTTAATAAAAGTATTTTATTAGAAGCGTCATATACTGTGTTTACTTGTAGAGTTAACTCGGGGTTTAATCATTGTTAACCCTGCATGTAAACGAGGGTTGAATTGAGTTTCGTTAAACGCAAGAAAACTCATAGGAGTCATAGTACTAAGTTTAAAAAGTTTAAGTTAGAATGTGATTTAAAATATTAAATTGAATTAAATAATCCCCTGAAGATGTCAACAAATTATTGACGAAACGTCGGGAAAATATTGAATTTTTGTTTTTAATATAAAAATTGCAATAAAAAAGCACTGGTCAAAAACCTCCTTACATTATTAAATATAAACAACAAAATTGACCCAAAATAACAACAAAACTCCACGAAACTTTTTGGATTTAGCTGAGTACTATCTGTCAAAATCTATAATTGTATTTTTAATTAAAAAATGGTGGCTGCAAGAGTCTGTAGAATAAGAGTCTGTTGGGCTGCCAACAATATGCTCTAAATAAACTTGACAAATCTAACTCAACTCCACGTCTTGCATGTAAGTAGCATCGAATTAGCTTCGCCGTGTTTTTAACTCAATAAAAACCCAAACCGCGAGTTAACTCTGTACGTTAAAACAGTAATATACAATCTTTTATTTATGCAAAATTTCAACAATCTATCTTTACTTAGAAAGAAGTCATCAATTTCTGATCCGTTATAGACCTTTATTTTCGACTGTGCGTTAGTTGAAGCAAAGAGTGACAGTTCAATTGCACGCAGTGCTACAAAATCACAAAAACACACAATAATGGTAATGCTGACAAAAAACAGCATATTGTCATGATATCAAATAAGTTGAAGTTTCATTTGAAAAGTTTTACAGGAGAAGCAAAAAACTTTCTAAATTGGAAAAAATCCCATATTTTTCAACATTTTTTCAAGTTAATTTTGTAAATAAAATCGTTGTTTTTAGTAGTAGGAGTGTATACATTTTGCATAAACATATATTTGGATACGGTGCATTATAATCAAACAAAAACTCGATAATGAAGTTTTGGTATCTTAGGGCTTTTTTGATTTCATACGTCGATATTATCATATTAAAAAGATTTTTCAATAAAGGTATCAAAATTTCCACTAAGGCTAAAAAATAAGTATCCATCACTTTTTTAAGTAAAAGAGTATCCAAATGGATCCAAACGGCAACACTGATGGGAAATGACTTTTCCGAAATTGTACCAAATCGAAATAAAAAGTATACTTTTTGACATCAAATTGTACTATTTTTTTGTCTACATGAATAATAAACTTTTTTGATGTATTTAATATATTATTTAAAGTAAAATAAAATTAATAGAAATGAACAAACAGTTCAATATACATGCATTGTTAAATAAATATAATACTCTACATTCAGTTTTTAAATTTTAATCAAGTTGCGGTTACCCGAGCCGGCCCAAAAATTAAGTTTTCAATAGAAAAATAAAATAGTAGAGCTGATCAGGGTGGCAGTTCGTTTGAATGCGTTGTAAATCAGGGATGATATTTGTAGTGGATATCTCTTTTTTTACCTCTTTTCGATTTTCGAAAGTCCCCAACTCTTTTTAGCCCAAAAAACGTCCTTTCGGATACACTAATCATCAAAATAAGTATACGTCACGCATGATTAAGATTTTGTTCTCAATATTGAAACCGAAAAATTGTTCGGTTTAACAGAAGTTAAACAGTATTTATTTGGGTTATCCGATCAAAAAATTTTCAGATGGATTTTCAGACGGACGAATCTTCTGACGATGAACAGAACGAGATGATAGAAGTTATAGAGTCAGATAATGTCGTTGATGTCAACGAAGAAGACGAGGAAGATGATAGCTAGGATATCGGCAGCAACGGAAATCAAGTACGTGCTCGTCCAGTTAACATGTTTGGCTTAAAAGAGGTGTAAAAAAGATTCAATTGCCATCGGAGAAAATGAATCAGGAATTACAAAAATATTTGAGCCATTACGTCATTCCTGAGAAAGCAAGAATTTTCGCAGGCTTCAAATTTTCAATTGATTGGATTGCTACCGATCCAGAAACCTGGACAGAGCGTGAACCTACCTACCAAGAAGCGCAAGAAATATTGCGTAATCTACACGTGGTCATCGACGCACAGTGCTTTGTCCCCATATAGTGAATCGGCAAAATTAGAGAAGTAATCGCAGAAAAATGAAACTTGGTGTGCTGGTTAATAATATGTTAATTAAGAAAAATTTGAAGTTTCGGAAAAATCGGTGCAAGGACATGACTACCTCCCATACACCTTTAAATTTAAAAGTTTAATTTTAGCTATAATTGTGTATAGAATAAATCGAAAGTTGGTAACTATCTGTTAAAATATGTCTTTTAGCATAGTGGTTGATTATGTTTCATTCGGTGCAAGGACATGACTACCTCCCATATATAATTTTTCTCAAAAACTAAATTGTAACTACATTAGTGATCAGAATGCACTGAAAACTTATAACAACTTATAAAACTATATTTTTGGGCTCTCTGGGAAATTTCGCTTCATTCGATACAAGGACATGACCATCTCCCATATATCCTTTTTACCAAAATCTAAATTTTAACAACATTTGTGATCAGAATGCAAATAATTTAATATTCTCTTAAAAAAGGGTCATAAATATATTTGTTTCTAAATTAGCTCAACAAATAAGATAATTAATTTTAATTGTAATTTATGATGTTTTCTTTCAAAATGTATTTCTCAATTTCTTTGAATTCGTAATTTTTTTATGTGTTTTGTAGACCTAAGTGACGATAGTTCCGGATCCGACATTAATAACAAATGATCCATTAAATCTCTATTTGTATTTTCTCTCGTCGTTTTTCTTGCATGGGATAATCGCACATTCCTTATATTTTTATGACTAGCTTCTAAGGCTTCTTCGGACAAACACCCTAGAATAAACATAGTTTAAACAAATGTGTAGAACGTTTTTTTAATATTTTATTACCTATTGACAAGTTGAAGTATTCCAGAACATCGCACCCATGCACTAAAACCTTATGAACAGTACTTGGCATGTAATACCAGCCATACTGTATTATATATGAGTTTTTAGTAATATTTAGCAGCTCCTTAAACGTTGTCACATTAACCGGGCTTCCGCAAGATAAAACTCTTAATATAATGCCAAAATTATCAATCAGACTTCGTTGGAGCCCTTTACTTGGAAAAAATTATATAATCATATTTTTGGTCTTTGTAAAACTAAAAAATATAGATGTTTTCAAAAAATACAAAATGTCAAATTTCCGGTTAAAAATCTTAAATTTTTTTTTTACTAGTGGTTAGATTTGTTAACAAAGTATATAAATGAAAAAGAAAAATTCGCCTACTTTTTATTTATATAATTTTTTAATTTTTTCAAAGTTTGCAAAACTTTAGGGATTCCGCCAAAAAAAATAAATATATTCTTTCAATTTTTGGTAAGTTTTTGTCACTATTTAATAAAAATTATACACTACATCAAAATTTGATTCATTTTTAACAGTAATAAAATCAAAAAATTGTATAAACTTATTTTTTTAAAAAATTTTGGCAGTACCATAAACTTAGGTCTTTGCAACTTTTTCTGAAACTTACGAAATATGTCTCAAAAAATTCATATCATTTTTACATTTCCGGGTGAAAAATCTAAAACTTGTTTCCATATTCCATTTAAGCCCTTTCAAGTGTACTAAAATCAAAAATAAAAAATGACCTACTCTTCCAAAAAAAAAATTTTCACTCTATCAAACTTTTGCATTTTGGGAATTCCAAACAAAAAATCGCAAAAGTTTTCGATGGCACAAACAACTTTTCTATATAAAATATTTACAAACAATTATTTTTGGTTTTTTGTACCTATAGTTATAAACAAAACTGTTAAGTTTCAAAACAATACAATAAAAAATGAAATTAAAAAAAAAAAAATTTGAAACACAGTAAAAACAGTTTTTCCGTTCAACAGTTTTACCTCAAACGTTTTCTGACTTTAGAGCCCTCTACTGTTAACAAAAAGACGAGATGATAAATTGCATTAACGAATTTATTTAAGGTACTTTGTTAGCTTTACAAAAATGTATATTACTTAAATATTCTAAGCACTTCATTTTATTTTAATTTTGCCTATGGAACAAAGCACTGTGCGACGCCACCAAAAGAGGAGTAATATTAGGAAAGAATCTAATTAATTAGGATTAGAATCTAAAGAATTAGGGAGCGATGGAAGCCAATTTTAGAAAAAAAGTTTAAAAAAAAAAACATGTATAGGCTCCCCTTAAAAGGTTGAAAATATAGGGTAGATATGTTGCGATAAAATGTTGGAAAGAAAAAACCAGGAGATTGGGGCAGGTTTGTTCGTGAAAAATTTCGGAGAAAAAAATTTCTTGGGGTCGGTCGAACATTGCACCCCTCTAGGGACAACACTTGGGTTGTTATGAAGGTTTTCGGCTTAGTTTTTCACTTCCCACCAACCTTTAACACCGATGCGGCACAACTTAACCCCACGCCAACCCGAATTAGTTTTTTTCAAAACCAATTTTTTGTCGAACCTCACAAAATTGAAGGTTTCTGGGTATCAAAATCCCGTTACTAAAGATCTGCAAGTATTACTGTCCCACCCCTAATGCCTCAGCAACAACAGTATCGCCTGGGGTCGAAATTCGACCAATTTTTTGTTTGCCTTTTTATAATTATAGATACAAAATATTTGGTGCACTTCTACTCCGCATTCTGATTCATTTAAAAAACAATTATTAATATCGGTTGAGGAACACGAGAGAAAATTATTCTTAACGCCTGTTAATATATAGATTCACAAAAGGTACTCTCACGTCCGAAAAAGTACTTTCAGAAGAGTAAAAAAACTCCCCTCCAAAATAATCATATATCATCACTGTTGTAAATATGGTTGTAAAAATTCACAAAAAATTTACTGAAAGCTTTAAGAAATACAAAAAAAGCAAAGAAAGTCGATATGACGAAGACCAAGTGTATGAAAATGTACTAAAAATGTCTTCGTGGTACTTACGTACTTTTTATTATGAAATTGTACTGAAAAAGTACATTTGTACCGAGAAACCCAACACTAGTGCACAGTGTCTAATATTAATAATCTAGTGGAACTTTATTCTAAATGTTAAGATAATGACGCGAAATTTACTGTCACTTGAAAATTATAAATAGTGGTAGATTGTATCTGAAAAGAGTGGTAGATTAAGAAAAGTAGTGGTAGATTTTTTTCCAATCTTAAAAAAATTGGGGCTTACATGCCGTAATCTCATAAAAATTATGGTATTAACTAATTAGCAACTAATTAGTAAAAGGTAAAATTTTAAGGGGAAAGTAACCAAAATAAGTTGTCGTTATAACAAGAACTTTTATCTTTGTCGCTATTAATTTTATTTAATTAAGGTATTAAAGGTAATAAAGACAAAGTTAAAAGTTCTTGTAATAAGTTAGTTAGTTAGTCTTGTTAGTTCTTCGCTTATATGGTAGGTGGGCGTGATAGTGCTTTGACCACGCCCATATTTTCTAAAGAGTCGTATTGAAGCCAGTTCTGTCTTTTTACCACAGTTATGGTAGATCTACCACTTTTTTCTACTTTTCTGACTTCTACCACTTTTATCAACCACTATTTATGTACTTTTTTCCAAAATCTACCACTATTTTCTTTCTGTCATAATTTCCATCATCAACCTATTTTTAAATAAAAATTGCAGTTATTGGTTTCTATCATATAATTTTAAGAATATTTTTAATTTAGAATCTTTTAACTGTGAGATTGGATTTTAATTGTATGCATTGAAAACAAATCATAAAATCCATAAAAAAAATTAAAATTAGTTTTTCAGTTTTTTTTTCAATTATCCTAAAATAGTTTTAAATTTCGCAGGACACGGAAAGCTCTTTAAAATTTTTTAAATTCAATATAACAACTAAGCTAACAATTTTTTGGTTAGCATGAAAACTTTATTTGAAAATTGCTCATTTTCTGGTTCGCGAGCAGCTCCTGACTTGACTCTAGGCTTGTTTGTGGTTCGGTTTGTACTTTGCAGCCCATAATTGGCAGCGGGATTAACGAAAATTTAAAAAAACTGGCTTGGGCCACGAGTGTCTAAAAATTTATAAGCTCAAGTTCGATTCAATAGCGAGATTTTGCGTTTAATAGTCAATATGATCCGGTATTCACAATTGAAAATTGATGTAATGCTATTTTTGGAAAATAGTTTGAGAACAATTAATTGTTTTTGTTTTTTTCCAATAAAATTTAATGAATGTCAGAATAAAGCTATACCATAATTTTTATGAGATTACGGCATGTAAGCCCCAATTTTTAAGATTGGACAAAAATCTTCCACTACTTTTCTTAATCTACCCAGGGTACACTGAATAAGGTAGCCGCAACTCGGAGAGCGCGACTGCCGCAAATGTCAAAGCGAACTGCTTCAGCTGTTGTTGTTGTTGTTTTTTTTTTCGACAGCCAGTTGATTTTGACACTTTCGGATAAGCGAAAGAGAGCACAGTCAGTTTTGAGGCAACCTTCCCTGCAGATAAATGGACCAGATTTAGAATAGTTCTATACTAGTTCCAAAAGGGGCCAGTACTGGTCCCACTTCAATACCCTTTTACATTGAACACACTGACGCTTTTTACGGGTTGATGTCATAGGAAAAGACAATTGTCCCCATAAACATCCCTTTTTCCCTATATTTGACCTAGTTCCATTATGAATAGTTCTGAACTGGTCCGTTTTGATATAGTCAAAAAGTGGTCAGTTGTAAGCCCTATTATTAACCTTATTTCGAATACGGGTTCGTACAATAGAACTAATTAAATTATGGTATATAGTTTTACCTGTATATTTACCACTTAATCATTTTCATCGAAAATGTTTGCAAAAGTTCAAAGAAGTGTGGAATCTATATGATAAAATGAGCCATAACACGTTTTGAACATGCATATTTTTTTAATTTTGTTTGTGCCTGCTGACAAGAAAAACAAAGAATATAAAATTAAATTCAAACTGTTCTATTCTGAGCGTCTTTTGTACTAGTTCGAAACTAACTCCAACTTCACTAGAAATAAACTAGTTGGTTTTTACAATTGTCTCCAAAATAACTGCTGGGTTGTTATTCAACCATGAATCTACCACTCTTTTTCAGATACAATCTACCACTATTTATAATTTTCAAGTGACAGTAAATTTTACGTCATTATTTGAACATTTAGAATAAAGTTCCACTAGATTATTCAAATTAGACACTGTGCACTGTAGGAAACTTATTTATCTATGAAATAGTTTTGTTATTTTAGTTTATAATTCATGCTTCGTTTATGGCAACAGCCAATTATATATAATGTATTCTTTAAAAAATTGTTGCACACCACTCAGAAGTCGTTTTATCCGTTTATACCGAGCGATCATCGAAGAAACACGATCCAATGTTAACAAAAGATACAATGTTCAAAACCTCACGCTACAGATAAAACGATATTACTCATCATCGCGGGTGTGGAATCTTTTATTTTGCAATAAAAGTAAATAAAGACTGACTACAGAAATGATCCTGTGAAGTATAGTCTTAACTATTCCATGCACAGTGAGCAGTATAATAGCACCGAGTGCAAACAACTAAATGGGAATTGTAAGAAGATGTGAGACAAGCACGAAAAAGATAAGAAATAATATGTTTATGCTTTAGTAGCTCATGCTAGGTAGTGAACGTACAGCTGTTGTGGTGGCAACCAAAACAGCAACAACAACAGCAGACGATTTCAAAAATTCTAAAAATAGCACCAAAACAAAACAAAGCGATTGAACGAGAATCGCACTAAACAGCTACAATGCTGTTGTGCGGCAGTGCTTCCTCAACACTTGATAATTTTCACATGCAAATGTGTATGTATGTATGTTCGAATAAATTTTTATTTAAAAATTTTATTATTTTTGTGTCGTTATTTGTATGAGTGTTTCATCATCAAATGTTTTAATCTTATCAATAATTTATAATAACTAGTATCGGCTGAGGTTGGAATTTTTGTTTGCCACTGGTCAACACAAAAAAATAACAAGGTTCCGTGTATCGGCGTTTATTTTAGGGGGTTTTCATTTCCCACTATTTTGCAAGTTCATATGAAAATTCGTATGATGAAATTTTAAAACCAATTCTGAATATGTATTTAATATTTTTACCGTTACTGTATTATTTATATTTTAATCATTGCCTTTAAAAAGAGTCAAATAAAATTAATGTTTTCTCAAAAAATGTATTAAAAATAGTTTTTGTTGTAAAAATAAAAAAATTTAAATTATTCATTTTTGATTTTCTTTCATTATATATAGTTTCTTTCAGACGAATTTGTTTTTGTTTGACAGAAAAATTAATAAATACTATGTGTCATCAAAAAACAAGGCTACCCCCCTATGGTTTTTTGCCCGAAATTTTTTTTTTTATATGTTGTTCTTATATTTTTTAAATCTTCAACAAGCTTCAAAAACAATATATTTGAAAAAAATTTAATCATAACTACAACCAATAAAAAGTTATAGCTACGAATCTGTTTTAATCATGCTGCGTATCTATCTCCCTCTTATATATTATTTTTATTATTTATATATAAATATTTATATATAAATACGTGAACATTAAAGTTTGTCGTACGCTTTTTTGGTATTAATTAAAACTCAAAATAAATGAAACTTATATCATTCGAAAGGTTATGTTGCTCAGATGTGCAGAATTTATATATAAATGATATATCTGATAGAGAGGGTTCCCAACCTTCTAAGAGAGAAATTAAATTTTTGAGAAAAAACCCGCTATTTGATTAATATGAAATTGGGTTGGGGAAGAGTTTTTGAGTTGGTCGAATTTGAGTTTTTTTAAACGTAACAATTTCTTAAAAAAATGTAAAATCCATTCGTCAATTGTAAAATTTTTAAAAAAATGTGTTTTGAATTAAAAAATTTGACTTTCCACCGTTAAAATCTTGGTGGGATTTTAACGGTTTTTCAATTTTTCTAATTTTTTCTAAAAGTTTGTTAAATTTTCTTTCAAATGTAATAAAAATTACAGCAAAGTTCTAACCAAAAGTATTTTTAATGAATTTTCTTAATATTGTCGTTAGTTATTTAGCGTGTGTTTCAACCAAATGACAAGAGAGAGAAAAAAACTGTCTCAAATTGAATGTTCTAAATTCTGAAGCAAATATCTCCGCCATCTGTGAATAGATTTTATTTATTTCTGTTTTGTATTTAAGTCTTATCAAATACCTTAAAAGAACTATTAAAAATAATACCTTTGTTTTGTTTATATAAAAATTATTCCTGTTAAAAAAAGACCACTATATTTGATTTATTCTTAAAATATGGGGTAAAATGTTTTAAGAAAAACAAAAACTCAAAATTGCATTTTAGATTTTCTTTCAAAGTCTATATCGAATTTCAGGTGAATTTACTTTGTCTTGACACTAAATTAATAAACTGTCCGTGCCAACAAAAAATCAAGGCCCCCTTATGATTTCTTTGACAAAATAAAATTTTTTAAAATGTTGTTTTTCTGTTTTTGAACAAAATAATAATATAAAATAATAATTTTTTTTGAAGAAAATAGCTTTAAAACTCCAATCAATTAAGAGTTATAGCCTCGAACTGATTTTAATCATCTCGCATATAATTATAAATAGGCAATCAATAAATTGGTCGAATTTCGACCCCAGGCGATACTAGTTTTTGTTAATGTTTTAAGTTTACTGATAAGACTTGAATACAAAAAAGAAATCAATAAAATCTATTCAGAGATCGCCAAGATATTAAGCTTCTCAATTAAGAATATTCAATTTGAGACATTTTTTTCTCTATCTTGGCATTTGGTTAAAATACACGTTAAATAACTAACGTCAATATTAAGAAAATTTATTAAAAATTTTGGTTAGAACTCCACAGTGATTGTTATCGCATCTAAAATAAAATTTAAAAACTTTTAGAAATAATTAGAAAAATTGAAAAACAGTTAAAATTCGACCAAGATATTGATGTCAATGAAAGTAAATTTTTTGAATTCAAAACACGTTTTAATAAATTTGACTATTAATAAATTCAAAAAACTAAATTTTTTGAATAAATTGCTTCTTTTGAAAATTCGACCAACTCAAATTCTACCAACTCGAGAGTTCTCGCCCAATGAAATTTCATATTGATCAAAGAGCGGGTTTTTTCAAACACTTTGTTCCTCTCTTAGAAGGTTGGGAACCCCACCAACAGAAATATCACTTATATATATGCACATTCTGCACATCTGTGTTACAGTGCCTTTTGAATGATATAAAATTACATTCGTCTTGAGTTCTAATTAATACAAAAAAAAGCGTTAGACAAAGTTTAATGTTCACGTATTAATATATCAGATTTCCAAATGTTTATTTCACTTTCTCGAAGTTAATTTTATTAAGCTCAAATCATAAATAACTGAATCGAAAATTGCGTGAATATTCTTTTTTCTGCTACACTTAAAGAACAAAAATATCCTTTTAAAAATATTTAATACATTTTCTCAAAACATAAAATGGTCATTTCAGGGATCTGTTGAAACTTCACACCGTTGCGCTGCTGAAGTACTCTCAAAAGTCCACGACGAGCCCAGGAGCCACTCAAGGCTAGGGTTACTAGAGCAAAATTGGTAGTGGACAATTGGCTTAGGAAGACAACGATTGGTAAAAAGGAGTTCATTTGTTCAAGGGAAGATGAGAATGGAGGATACATAAATAATACTATAAATTATAATAATGTAAAGTGTATTCAACAGAAAAATTATTGCACTGTTGCCAAATTGTCCACTACAAGACAATGTGCCCTGCAAACATTTGAAATACGATGAGAAGAGAAATTGGATCTTGCGATGCATTAGCGATTCGTCTAAGTGTTCTTTGCAAAAAATATCGCTTTTCAATTGTCCGAGCAATGAATGCGCCATTGACGAAAAATTCTTATGATTTTCCGTAAGCGTCGGATTATTGAAAGATGGACCGCTTTTCGATTGCCCAAGGGATGAATGCGCGATTGACGAACAATTTTCAAAATATTTTTTCGCTCATTCCGGATATCGTTGGAAGATGATGGCTATTCGATTGCCAAAGCTTTGAATGGGCGATTCACGACAAATTTTCAAAATTTTCCTTCGCTCATTCCGACGATCGTTGCAAGATGGATTGCTTTTCGATAACACAAGCGATGAACGCGCGATTGACGAGAAATTTTGAAAATTTTCCTTCGTTCATAACGGGGATCATTGGAAATGTTTTTCGATTGTCCAAGGGTTCAATGGGCGATTCAAAAAATTTTCTAAATCTTCCTTCGTTGGAAGATGACTTTTTGAAAAATTTCCAATATCTATCTTTGGCATATGAAGCATGCTCTACAAAATCGTTAAGATTAAACAAACAGTTTAACAACTAAAAAAATTCATTAAATTGGGACAGAACAATGTCTGTTGAGCCCGCTTGTATAAACTATAATACCACTTGTAACGTTAAACAACGATGATTTGCAACAAATAGCTGAGGATTTCTAAAATCAATTTGTTTGCAAATCTTATCGTCGAATTGCTTAAGAATCATTCGGTGAATCGTTTAAGACCCTCTCGGTGATTCATCGGCGAATCTACTCGGAAATCGCTCAAGAATCGCCTTGTCGGTGATTCGTTGGCGAATCTTCTCGGAAATCGTTTAAGGCCCCTGTCGGCGATTCGTTCGCGACTTTTCCAGCGAATTCATGAAAACTTCACTCGGTGATTCATTGACGCACCTTTCCAACAAATCACTTATATGGCTTCAGCTGCTAGCATTTAATGATACCCGGATAATTCAAAAGGGCTCGCTGGCGATTGGCTAATCATCCGAGCGATTTGCTGAGACGATTATTTGAAAACGTTTGCAGTTTGGGTTATTTTGGAGCCCAAAAAGATAAATAATTAAGTGTTGGTAAACTAAAAAAAAAATGAAAGAGAACAAGTAAAGAAAGTCTAAAGTCGGTCTAGCCCGACTATGGCATACTCTAAACTTCCTATAATATTTAAATATATATTAAAATACTAAAACAAGTAGACTAACTTTCTCAAAATCCATGCATTCAATTTCCCTATAGAATTAATACCGGATTAACTAATCTGGTTTATATGGTAGGTATGCGTGTTGATGGACAGATGACGCCCATTTTTGCTCACACTTCAGTTTTGATATGAAATGCTCCCATACGAAGTTTCATCTCTCTAGGGCAAATATGAACCTTTTAATAGTGTTTTAATATTGTAGGTGGTATTGGAGGTGGGCGTGTGCATGGGCGGATGACGCCCATTTTGTGAACACATCTTAATTTTGACACAATAATCTAACAAAATAAGTTTTATCTTCGTAGTTCATATATAAACCTCTTTATAGAGTTTTTGCCATAGGAAGTTGTATGGGAGGTGGGCGTGTTGGTGAGCAGATGGCGCCCATTTTTTGTCTACACCTCAGTTTTGATATGAAATCCATCCATAACAAGTTTTATCTCTCTAGGTCAAATATGAATTTTTAAATAGTGTTTTTATTATTGTGCGTTGCATGGGAGGTGCGCGTGTTAATGGCCAGATCACGCCCACTTTTTTGGTACGTTTGCGATTTTATAGATATAGATAATATATATGTGTCAAATTTTATATGTGTAGCTTATAAACAACGCTCTATACAGCGATTTTTATTTTATGGTCGTATGGGAGGTAGGCGTGTCCGTTTGTGGATTCAAAATATTCAAATATTCAATAGTGCAGATCCTTGGGTCAATGTGAACGTATGTAACACTTTTCATTCAATTATCTTAACTCCTTCTTCTTATCCTGTGTTTAGGGACAACACACAACGGACGGAAAGACAGATGGAAGGACCCATACAAATATGGGCATGTTCGATTTGAAGTAGGAATTGCACTTGATCTTGGACTTATACTTTGATTTTGATTTAGATTTTGACTTTGAGTTAAACTTGGACTTGGACTTGGACTTGAACATGAACTTGATCTTGATCTTGAACTTGAACTTGAGCTTGGACTTGGACTTGGACTTGGACTTGGACTTGGACTTGGACTTGGACTTGGACTTGGACTTGGACTTGGACTTGGACTTGGACTTGGACTTGGACTTGGACTTGGACTTAGACTTAGACTTAGACTTGGACTTAGACTTAGACTTAGACTTAGACTTAGACTTAGACTTAGACTTAGACTTAGACTTAGACTTAGACTTAGACTTAGACTTAGACTTAGACTTAGACTTAGACTTAGACTTAGACTTAGACTTAGACTTAGACTTAGACTTAGACTTAGACTTAGACTTAGACTTAGACTTAGACTTGGACTTTGACTTGGACTTGGACTTTGACTTTGACTTTGACTTTGACTTTGACTTGGACTTTGACTTTGACTTTGACTTTGACTTTGACTTTTACTTTGACTTTGACTTTGACTTTTACTTTGACTTTGACTTAGACTTAGACTTAGACTTTGACTTTGACTTTGACTTTGACTTTGACTTTGACTTTGACTTTGACTTTGACTTTGACTTTGACTTTGACTTTGACTTTGACTTTGACTTTGACTTTGACTTTGACTTTGACTTTGACTTTGACTTTGACTTTGACTTTGACTTTGACTTTGACTTTGACTTTGACTTTGACTTTGACTTTGACTTTGACTTTGACTTTGACTTTGACTTTGACTTTGACTTTGACTTTGACTTTGATTTTGACTTTGACTTTGACTTTGACTTTGACTTTGACTTTGACTTTGACTTGGACTTGGACTTGGACTTGGACTTTGACTTTGACTTTGACTTTGACTTTGACTTTGACTTTGACTTTGACTTTGACTTTGACTTTGACTTTGACTTTGACTTTGACTTTGACTTTGACTTTGACTTTGACTTTGACTTTGACTTTGACTTTGACTTTGACTTGGACTTGGACTTTGACTTTGACTTTGACTTGGACTTGGACTTGGACTTGGACTTTGACTTTGACTTTGACTTTGACTTTGACTTTGACTTCGACTTTGACTTTGACTTTGACTTGGACTTGGACTTGGACTTGGACTTGGACTTGGACTTTGACTTTGACTTTGACTTTGACTTTGACTTTGACTTCGACTTTGACTTTGACTTTGACTTGGACTTGGACTTGGACTTGGACTTTGACTTTGACTTTGACTTTGACTTTGACTTTGACTTTGACTTTGACTTTGACTTTGACTTTGACTTTGACTTTGACTTTGACTTTGACTTGGACTTGGACTTGGACTTGGACTTTGACTTTGACTTTGACTTTGCTTTGACGTGGACTTTGACTTTGACTTTGACTTTGACTTGGACTTGGACTTTGACTTTGACTTTGACTTTGACTTTGACTTTGACTTTGACTTTGACTTTGACTTTGACTTAGACTTAGACTTAGACTTAGACTTAGACTTAGACTTAGACTTAGACTTAGACTTAGACTTAGACTTAAACTTAGACTTAGACTTAGACTTAGACTTAGACTTAGACTTAGACTTAGACTTAGACTTAGACTTTGACTTTGACTTAGACTTAGACTTTGACTTTGACTTTGACTTTGACTTTGACTTCGACTTTGACTTTGACTTTGACTTTGACTTTGACTTTGACTTTGACTTAGACTTAGACTTAGACTTAGACTTAGACTTAGACTTAGACTTAGACTTAGACTTAGACTTAGACTTAGACTTAGACTTAGACTTAGACTTAGACTTAAACTTAGACTTAGACTTAGACTTAGACTTTGACTTTGACTTTGACTTTGACTTTGACTTAGACTTAGACTTAGACTTAGACTTAGACTTAGACTTTGACTTTGACTTAGACTTAGACTTTGACTTTGACTTTGACTTCGACTTTGACTTTGACTTTGACTTTGACTTGGACTTGGACTTTGACTTTGACTTTGACTTGGACTTGGACTTGGACTTTGACTTTGACTTTGACTTTGACTTTGACTTTGACTTTGACTTTGACTTTGACTTTGACTTTGACTTTGACTTTGACTTTGACTTTGACTTTGACTTTGACTTTGACTTTGACTTGGACTTGGACTTTGACTTTGACTTTGACTTTGACTTTGACTTTGACTTTGACTTTGACTTTGACTTTGACTTTGACTTTGACTTTGACTTTGACTTTGACTTTGACTTTGACTTTGACTTTGACTTTGACTTTGACTTTGACTTTGACTTTGACTTTGACTTTGACTTGGACTTGGACTTTGACTTTGACTTTGACTTGGACTTGGACTTGGACTTGGACTTTGACTTTGACTTTGACTTTGACTTTGACTTCGACTTTGACTTGGGCTTTGACTTTGACTTTGACTTTGCTTTGACGTGGACTTTGACTTTGACTTTGACTTGGACTTCGACTTCGACTTTGACTTTGACTTTGACTTAGACTTAGACTTAGACTTAGACTTAGACTTAGACTTAGACTAAGACTTAGACTTAGACTTAGACTTAGACTTAGACTTAGACTTAGACTTAGACTTAGACTTAGACTTAGACTTAGACTTAGACTTAGACTTAGACTTAGACTTGGACTTGGACTTAGACTTAGACTTAGACTTAGACTTAGACTTAGACTTAGACTTAGACTTAGACTTAGACTTAGACTTAGACTTAGACTTAGACGTAGACTTAGACTTAGACTTAGACTTAGACTTAGACTTAGACTTAGACTTAGACTTAGACTTAGACTTAGACTTAGACTTAGACTTAGACTTAGACTTAGACTTAGACTTAGACTTAGACTTAGACTTAGACTTAGACTTAGACTTAGACTTAGACTTAGACTTAGACTTAGACTTAGACTTAGACTTAGACTTAGACTTAGACTTAGACTTAGACTTAGACTTAGACTTAGACTTAGACTTAGACTTAGACTTAGACTTAGACTTAGACTTAGACTTAGACTTAGACTTAGACTTAGACTTAGACTTAGACTTAGACTTAGACTTAGACTTAAACTTAGACTTAGACTTAGACTTAGACTTAGACTTAGACTTAGACTTTGACTTTGACTTAGACTTAGACTTTGACTTTGACTTTGACTTTGACTTTGACTTTGACTTTGACTTTGACTTTGACTTTGACTTTGACTTTGACTTTGACTTTGACTTTGACTTTGACTTTGACTTTGACTTTGACTTTGACTTTGACTTTGACTTTGACTTTGACTTTGACTTTGACTTTGACTTTGACTTTGACTTTGACTTTGACTTTGACTTTGACTTTGACTTTGACTTTGACTTTGACTTAGACTTAGACTTGGACTTGGACTTGGACTTTGACTTTGACTGGGACTTGGCCTTTGCTTTTGCTTTTGTTTTCATATTACGTTTTTTAACAAATTAGTACCTACAATTCATTGGTTATCCATATGTTTGTTTAATATTAAGCTATACGTACATTATAATCAATTATAATTATTGCTGAGTAATTTTATCACCGCCACTCTTTCTCTTTCACCCACAATTTGTCTACCTTTAACACCCACAGTTGCATAAATATCGCTCGCTTCATTAATCCGCTTTTAGATGCCGCGCTAATCCGCGCCACAAGCCACAAAACATAACCTCAAAGCAATTTGTTTTAATTTGTCTCACACGCGTTACGCGTTGCGTTGTTTTGATAATAAACAGTTGCAATTAATTTAGCTACACTTATGCAAATGTCTGTTGGTCTGTATGAGTAAGTGTGTGTGTGAGTGTGACTACCTTACGGTCTTTTTGTCGGTTTGTCTGGCTGAGTCTGCTAATATATGTTTGTATTTGTAGTTATGTTGCTGTTTGATTTATTGTTGAAATTTATAATTTAACTTAATTAAAACTTACTTTTGTATTAATGATAATTTGTGATACTTTTGTAAATGAATTTATTACGATTTGCACTTTAGTTTTGTTATCACGTTACATGCGCTTATCTCGTCGCGTAAATCACGTGACTAACGTGACTGGTTGCACTTTTGATATATATATATTTATATGTTTGTATGAGTATGTATGTTGGTATGTGTGTGAGTGTCTGTGTGTACATGTATGCAAGTTATTGTTGCGAATAATGCTTCGATTTTAATTAAAACTTTGCGCGCAAAACGTGACAAAAGGTAAAATCAAGTGAGTTTGAAAATTTTGATAAGGAAATGGGCTGCATAAAATATTACGTTTAAATACTGTGGAACAAAAATTTGTTGTTTTTGAGTAAAAATAATTATAAGCATTTCATTTATTTAGAACATTTTAAAGTTGCTTTCTTTAAGCTTGCACAGCTTTTCAAACTTTTTTTGATCTGAGTTCTTTTGATTGCTTTTATTAGCTGGTAGCTTGGTTTTGCCTCTTTTGCTCCACTGTTTTGTGTTGCAAATGCAGGAGTGCTATTTCTTTTCTCCCAGTGTAGCTACCACAAATCTCTGCTTTGTTTGTCCAACTTGCTGTCAGTCGGTTCGCTTGTTCGTTCGTTCGTCCTGGCGGCGTTCCTCTGGTCATGTTTGTGTTAAGTCGACACTAAGCTCGGCACAAATTTTTGCTCTCAACCAACTCTGCAGTCTAAAGTATTCTCAACAACAACTACAACAACAATGGAAATCCAGTTAAAAACGCACAACAACAATCGTCATAAATTCCTCGCTTTGTTGGAAGCAACAAGAACTACAGCAACAACCAAAAAGTTTTTAAAACGTTTCTAGTTTTTGTCTATTTTTTTGCTTTTGCTGCTTTTATTTCCTTTTGTTTATTTTATATTTTTGTTTATTTTTTGTGTGCTTTTGATAGCTTTTATTCTGTCTGGACACTTGCCTAGAGGGCGCTGACTACACAATCTGCAACACGCCGTTTTCGTCTGTGACGTGATGTAGCGTGGCTTGCACGTTGCTGTTGTTGTTGTTGGTGTTTATTTAGTAGTTGTTGTATTCTTTATTATAATGTTTTTGTTGTTGTTGTTGTTGTTGTTGTTGTTGTTTTTGTTGGTTTGTCCTAGTCGGCTCAAAGCCATTTGGCAAACAATGAGTTAAACTTTTTATTGTTCAGAAATGAAAAGATAAGCACTACAGGGTGTATCCATTGTAACAGTTGTGAGGATGAAACATATAATAATTGCAATAAATTTATTTATATAATACACAAAAATTATTAACTCGCTCATAACTAGTCTTGATTACGTTCAAATGTATGTCTTTCAAGGTTTATTCGAAATGCTTAAACAACAGAATAACCTTACGTAACGTCATAACTTTATAATTGGCATCCTTAAGGGGGAACTACTTTTATAATTTCGATAAAATGTAAATTTTTTCATATGTCGTATGTTTAACATGTTAAAAATGCTGTCAAAATGAAAAAGCGAAATATTGCATATTTACGGAGTTAAGGTCTCAAACGTCCGAGTCCTTAACCGTCACTTTTCAGTTTGTCGGGGAACTTGGGGCATAGCAATGCTTCTTCTACAATTTATTGTAAATTCTTTTGTTTGGTCATCAAGATGAGCAGCCATGTCTTCTGTAGGAAAGTTATCGATCTTCAGCTTATTTTTTATTGACTAAGTCCCGCAGGACATGGTCTATTAAAACTTAACCTTCAAGAGATTTAGTGCACACTTGTTGTCACAACGAATTGTTAGTTCCATTGATGTATTGTGAACTCCTTAAGCAAGGACTTCAACCACAAAGCCTTCTATGATGTGCTCGCTAAGGCCATATATTCTGCTTCAGTAGTCGAGAGTTCCACAGTTGATATCTTTTTGGAACCCCAAGATATACTACCCATCTTGGTTCTTGAATATGTATCCGAAAACCAATTTTGTATAGCTAGAATCATTACTCAAATCTGCATCAGTGTATACTTCTAAAGTTACATTATCGTCTCTACTATATTCAATCTTCGAATGAATGTTTTCTTTTGCATATTTTAGGGAGCACTTTACAGCAGACCAATGAGCTCTTCCGGGATTGCTACAATATTACTTTTAAAAGATTTTCTTTCTAAGATTTCTTTGATAGGGAATTGTCTTCATTTCAGCTTTTTCGATTTATTGTAATTTTCATTCCAAGTATAAATTTGGCTTTACCTAAGTTCTTCATCTTGAAATTGCTCTTCAGTTGCTCTTTAATGTTCATCTTGCATTTCAAGTTGTTAGTGAATATAAGGATTATAAGGAATATAAGTCGACGTATATTGCTAAATACGTTATTTGATCAATCGTTATGTTGTAGTTATTTTATTCGCGAAGATACGATTTTTACGCACTCAACTTTACCTCCGCATTAAATCTTTGACACAGTATGAATCCCTGCGAACTGCCGTAAGGCATAACTTCGCGGAATGAGGGAACAGCACTAAACTGAAATCTGAAGGACTAATTTTGTCTGTCAGGGGACTGTCAAGTTAAGAGCCTAAATTTTTTCCTAAACTTGATGTCGACTCTGGGTCGGGAAGATCCTGGGTCGGCGAGATCCTGGTTCGGGAAGATCCTAAAATTCGTATATAGTTGCCTATCTTACGCTGACCTATTTTGAAAATGCTCGACGCTTCGAAGTTCATCGGTTATCAGTTAGTTTCGCTTCTCAACATGAGGTTCACCAAGTTTTGGGGTGTCACTACTTCACCTAGGCGTACCGAAGCATCAATTCTCGCTTCGTTGAACATAGGGCATTTGAAGAGGACGTGTGCAGTGTCTTCTACTATGCTACCAGAGCAGTGAGTGCAATAGGAGTCACTTTCATGCTTGAATTTATGCAGGTATGCTTTAAAGCAACCGTGTCCGTTCAGAATTTGGGTGAGGTAGAAGTTTACTGAACAGTCACTTCTACCACACCACACGGACAGGTTGGGGATGAGGTGATGGATCCAGCGCCCCTTACCCGATCTATCCCAACGTGCCTGCCACTGTGTCATACATCTCTCTAGAGCCAGTTTTTTACGAGAGGATGCGCTCTTGCTTCTAGCTCCTGGTTGAGCCTCTTCGACCAAGAGGTCAATGGGGATCGAGTTGGCGAGCACCAGAGCTGCTTCTTTAGACACTGTTCTGAAAGCGCAGCACACTCTTAGAGCGCCTAGTCAATACACCAATTCAACTCTTCGTCGGTAGGAATTTACCTCAATCGCTGCGGCTCATACCGTTAATGCGTACATCAAAATCGAAAATCAAACCTCCGCCAGGCGTTCGGCTAAACTAAGCCCAGCTGACTTTAGCCAGTCGTAGGTAGTTCTAATACCAACATGACTAATAATAGCCGCTAAAACCACATTTCACAGAAGGGGCTCTAGTTCTGACCCCTGTCAATCGCCGCCAGAGACTTTGTACGTTATTGCGCCGCTATTGGTCAAATATTGCAGCACTCTCTCATCGAAATCATTTGCAATAACTTTGGTGAGGTAGCTAGGCCCACCAAACTGAGAACATTTCTTCTTAAAAATATTGTTTATGAAATCCTTCAACCCAAATATGCCTTCTAGAACCCATAGTAAAAGCATTTCCTTTTAATGTTTAGCGATATTTCCTTTTAATATAAGTTTAACTTTTTTTTTAATGGCTCAAAATGGGAAAAAGGAGATTTTTAATAATTTCTGGTGTTTTTTTACATAATTCTATCTTAATTCTTAAGTTTAACGATCGCTGAACGAACAAGCGATCTACCTATCCATCGATCCGTACGCATAACTCAGACCTACATATACATATTTATCTTAAAAATCATAAGAGTTTTTGAGGAGAAGTTTATTATCTTTCTTAGGTAAAATATAAAAGTACAAGATATTTCTGAAGCGATAAAATGACTCTGAGTAGAATTTATTAAGACTTGTAAGTATTATGTTTTGGAAACTATAGAATGGGTACGAGTTCATTTTTGCCCATAAAGGGATTTGAGTTTGGAAACAAGTGATTTTTGATAAGTTATGGAAAGACAATTTTGATCACGAAGATAGAAAACTCTCATGTATACTTTCGTGAATTAGGCTGCCAGCTTAATGAATGCCGATTCGGGCAGGAATTTTTGGCAGGAAAACAATTAACGAACAAACGAGATACAAATAGCTATCAATAGCGCTTATTCACACAAATTTCAGTCTGCCGGTCTTAGGCCGCGCTCATAGTGAATGCGATTCAGACAGGCAGGCAGGCTGAAATCTGTGTGAAAAAATGAGATGCAAATAGCTATCTATCTCCCCTGTTCACATTGCCTGTCTGCCTGCCTGTCTGAATCGGCGTTCACTATAAACGCCGCCTAAATCAGCGTTCACTATGCACGCAGCTTTAAGCTTCAAAATCAGCATTAATGAAAAAAAAAAATAAATTTTAATTTAAATTAAAAATTTTTTAATTAAAATTATTCCTTCATTTACAAAAAAGTGGAAAATAAAAGAAACTTTTGTATGATTGATAACTGTCAAAGGTTCAAGTGACTTTTAAAGAAATTAAAGTTTACACAAGAAAAAAAACACAAACACGGTGCAATAAAAAACCAACGCATTCAAAGTTAATTGAATGTTTTTACAGCTGCTGTTACTTATCGATAGCTGTTCCGTGTTCTGAGAAACATATAAAACATGGGTCAAACATAAAATTTCAAGAAGAAAAAAAAAAAAAAAAACACAAGCTTTCTCCTCAACTACAGTAATTTTTTAAATGATTTCCTTAATTGCCTAGAATTATGTTCAGCTGACTGTCGTGCGCCTAAAAGCACACAACATTCTTGCATTGCTCTGTTGAGTTTTCAATTCGTACCATTTTAAGTTGTTGCCTGTTTTATGGTCTCGTTTTTTATATTCAGCCGAAATAAAATCCCGAAAATGCATTCAACTGGAATAATTGGAAAAGGGTCGCTTTATCGGTAACCAAAGTACAACAACCAACAACAACAACAACAACAACAACAACAACAACAACAACAACAACAACAACAACAACAACAACAACAACAACAACAACAACAACAACAACAACAACAACAACAACAACAACAACAACAACAACAACAACAACAACAACAACAACAACAACAACAACAACAACAACAACAACAACAACAACAACAACAACAACAACAACAACAACAACAACAACAACAACAACAACAACAACAACAACAACAACAACAACAACAACAACTTATTTACAATGATACCCGGAAGTGCTTTTATAGTATTATCGACAAAAAACAGGAACCCGTTACTTCTCAGCGCGTATGTATAACATGTGCAAGTGGCGGCCGGACATGGGCGGCGGGCTCCAGGCAGACAGACTCTCGGACAGTGGTCCGCTGTCAGTGACACTGACAGCGTTGTAGCATGTTTGCCAGCCTCCTAGCTGCATTCGTTCGTTTGATTCTCAGACAGTCAAACTCTAGCTACGACCGACTATTTGTTGATCCGTCGGCAAGCTATGCCACGCCACTCCACTTAATGCTGCCAAGTTTTTTATCTTATTTTTTTGTTCATTTTCGTTCGGTCGATTTAGTTTTTTCCCTTGTTGGCTAGTTGCTGAAATTTTCTCATCATTGCCGCCTTTATTCTGGAATCTCCGCACTACATATGTTTGCCTGGCAAGCAAAGCTTCGATCTATGGCTGGACATTTGTTAGTGTTTTTTTTGTTGGTGTTTCCTATCGTTTGTGGTTTATTTGCCAAATTTATAAATTTTTACTTTTTATACTTTAATATTTTATTTTTATTTTCCGCCAGTTTTGGTCATTGTATTGCCCTTAGAAAATTTCAAATACTAAGGCTAAGGAGGTTATGTAAGTAGGAGAGCCTTTGTATAATGATTTGTTCGCACATATTTTAGTCATGGGCAGAGCTTTAGCAATGCATTTATAAATGTCTGGCGGTGTCTTGCCATTGACAATTTTTGACTTCTAAGGAGCGAAGTAATAATTTTCAATTGGCAATAAAAATGCTTCCACACGTGTATTTACGTTTTTGCTTATGCATCAAATATTAAATTTGTATGAAAAGTTTATTTGAAATTAAAAATAATTGTTTGCGGGTAAATAAAAGTATAAAAAGATTATTCAAGCAAACCCTAAGGAAGAAATGTATGAAGAAGTCTTAAAATCTATTACAAAAATCGCCGCCGAAGTACAGGGGCGATTGTGATAAGCCAACAGAACAATATAAACATTTTATATAATTAACATGTGGTTTTGTTTTTTGAGTTGGGGTCATCGACACAGAAAACAGTGATGGCCATTGTTGGAAAGAAAGGAAAGAAGCTCCCCAAAATTAAAGGTTTTTCCGTGGTCTTTGGTTTTTTATTTAATAGATTGAATTTTAGTTTCATTTTTAATATTTTTATTGCATTGGTTGATTTTTTATAGCAATATTTTTTTGTTTCGAATTATTTTTTGTGAAATCGATAAATTTTTTTTTTTAAAATTTTAAGTTTAATTTTTTTGTTTTGTGTTGTTTTCGTGATTTGGTTAATTTTGAATGTATATTCTTTAATTTCTATATTTATTTCAAAACTTTTATGATACATTCAAGTGGCATTCTGATTGGCAATGTCCTGGCACTATAACTGCCATAGCTATGCGATATCAAATATTTAGCATGTTAGCATCCTTGTCCAATGTCCGTTCAAATTTTCAAGTAGAAGTACATCACAAAGTTCTTTGCCTATGATTTTCAACTCAATGATACTGCCAGCTGCTTTAGTTATCGGGACTTTAAAAACATAGACTACGCTCGACTTGAATTTGCTGCAGATGAAATAAACTGGGAACAAGTTTTTATACCCTAAACCTGAAAGGTCAGGGTATATTAACTTTGTGCAAACGTTTGTAACGCATAGAACGAAGCAAGTCCGGTATAGAAAAGTATATATATTCTTGATCAGCGTCACCACGTGAGTCGAGCTATCTATGTCCGTCCGTCCGTCCGTCCGTCCGTCCGTCCGTCTGTGTGTTGTCCGTATACACTGGATAAGAAGAAGGAGTTGAGATAATTGGATGAAACTTGGTACACATAGTCACATGGACCCAAGGATCTGCACTATTGAATATTTTTGGAATCCGCTCACGGACACGCCTACCTCCCATACAATGCAAAAATGTAAAACTGCATAACTCAGCTCATAATTAACCTAAAACAATCAAATTTGGTGTGTATGTGTTTGATATCAACACAAAGATGTTTTTGAAAAATGGGTTTCGTCCGCCCACGAACACGCCCACCTCCGATACAACCCAAAAATTGAAAACGCAATAAATAAGTCTCTGTTTAACCTACAGAGATAAAATGTGGCAGGTATAATATTTATAACAAACCAAAGATGGTTTTGAAAAATGGACATCATCCGCCCACGGCCACGCCTACCTCCCATACAACGCGAAAATTGAAAACTGCATAACTCAGCTCATAGTTAACCTACAACAATAAAATTTGATATGTATGTGTTTTATACCAACACAAAGATGTCTTCGAAAAATGGGTGTCGTCCGCCCACGAACACGCCCACCTCCCATACAACCCAAAAATTGAAAACGCAATAAATAAGTCTCTGTTTAACCTACAGAGATAAAATGTGGCAGGTATAATATTTATAACAAACCAAAGATGGTTTTGAAAAATGGACATCATCCGCCCACGGCCACGCCTACCTCCCATACAACGCGAAAATTGAAAACTGCATAACTCAGCTCATAGTTAATCTACAACAATAAAATTTGATATGTATGTGTTTTATACCAACACAAAGATGTCTTCGAAAAATGGGTGTCGTCCGCCCACGAACACGCCCACCTCCGATACAACCCAAAAATTGAAAATGCAATAAATAAGTCTCTGTTTAACCTACAGAAATAAAATGTGGCAGGTATAATATTTATAACAAACCAAAGATGGTTTTGAAAAATGGACATCATCCGCCCACGGCCACGCCTACCTCCCATACAACGCGAAAATTGAAAACTGCATAACTCAGCTCATAGTTAACCTACAACAATAAAATTTGAAATGTATATGTTTTATACCAACACAAAGATGTCTTCGAAAAATGGGTGTCGTCCGCCCACGAACACGCCCACCTCCGATACAACCCAAAAATTGAAAACGCAATAAATAAGTCTCTGTTTAACCTACAGAGATAAAATGTGGCAGGTATAATATTTATAACAAACCAAAGATGGTTTTGAAAAATGGACATCATTCGCCCACGGCCACGCCTACCTCCCATACAACGCGAAAATTGAAAACTGCATAACTCAGCTCATAGTTAACCTACAACAATAAAATTTGATATGTATGTGTTTTATACCAACACAAAGATGTCTTCGAAAAATGGACGTCATCCGCTCACTGACACGCCCACCTCCCATACAACCCAAAAATTGAAAACGCAATAAATAAGCCTGTGTTCAACCTAAAGAGCTAAAATTTGGCACATATGTTTTTTATGACAAGACAAAGATGGTTTTGAAAAATGGACGTCATCCGCTTACGGACACGCTTACCTCCCATATAACCCAAAAAGTTGAAAACTCAATAAATAAGGTTATGTTTGTCATAGAGAAATTAAATTTGGTATGTATGTATTTTATAACAAAACAAAGGTGTGTTCAAAAATTGGGAGTAATCCGTCCAAAAACTCGCCCACCTCCCATAGCGAAAGCACAATAAAGGCATTAACTGTGAACTACAGGAATAAAACTTGGTATGTGTACATTTTTCATCAACATTTAAATGCACATAAAATATAGGCTTCATAAGCCCACGGACACGCCCATTTACAATACAAATTTTTTTGTTTTTGGGTAGGTTTAGGGTATTTCATAGTCGGCCTAGACCGACTTTAGACTTTCTTTACTTGTTTACATTAATTCAGTTAATGATCAAATAGCATTTTTTCAGGGAAATGTCAATCATCTATATAGCGAGTTCATCCCTATTAAGAAAAAAGAATTATTACTAAGCAACGTCCCTGATTCAACAGAGCTTTTGAAAATCGAATTTTGGCTCGCAATAATGCATATGTATAATCGCTGGAAACGCTTCAAAACTCCAGAATTACATAAAGAATTTAAAGTATTGCGTTCGACAGTGGTGAAAGAGGTGAAAATTGCAAAAAGTACTTATTATAGGAATAAATTTAGTTTAGCGATGTAAGGAGCGAATAGTAAGGAGAAGTGGCTTGAGATATGCAATATAGGCCTTTGTAGAAAATCATTCAATTCCTGTGATAAAGTGACGTCGAGGGCTTAAATAAAAAATTTGTTGATATACCTATGCCTTCTGGCAGTCAAAACGCTTACTAGACTATTGAGAGTTCTTCTAATGCCAACTCTAGCTTCAGCTTTCATTGTATTTCTCATGCTGATGTACTGTAAAGTATATCATCAATCAAATCAAACGCTATAGGGTATGATAATATTAGTCCTGTTTTTTTTGAAAATTTTGCTTCCAAAGATCCTCCCTTATCTAACCCACATTTTTAAGACAGTGATCATGAAATCAATTTACCCGATAGAATGGAAAAAAGTTAAAATTATACCAGTTCCAAAATCTCATAGTGAGTACCGTCCAATAGCTATACTCTTATTTCTATCCAAAGCGTTAGAATCGTTACTTAGTCAACAAATTAACAGGCATTTGCGCAGAAATAGTTATATAAGTGAAAGGCAGTCAGGTTTTAGAGCCAAACATAGTTGTATCAGTGCTCTAATTGATGTAACTGAAGACTTGCGTTCTAGCATAGATGACAATGAAGTTGGGTTCTAAGTTCTTTTAGACGGCTTTCGATACAGTAGACCATAATATTTTGGAAACAAAACTTCTTAAATTATTTAACTTTTCGCCATCTACCGTGAATCTTATTGCATCATATCTCTCCGATAGGTCGCAAGCTGTCTTCGCCAATAACGTTTCGTCAGCCTTTTTACCCATTACAAGAGGTGTTTCTCAAGGTTCTGTATTGGGTCCGCTCTTTTTTTTTCGGTTTACATAAATTACCTACCCAGTGTCTTGGAAAACTGTAAGATCAATATGTACGCAGATGACCTTCAGTTGTACGTTAGCTGTAAACGTGAGAACCTCTATGACTGTATCAACAATCTGAATACTATTCTTGGAAAAGTTGGTATGTGGGCAATAAAAAACGGTTGAAGCCTTAATGCAACAAAATCAAAATGCTTGGTAATAGCGAAGAAAATCATTGACATCTCCACTGCCCCTACCCTTTCATTAAATGAAAGCAATATTGAATATGTAGACTCTGCAAAGAATCTAGGTGTAACTTTGAATAGAACTCTTACTTGGAATAACAACATAATGAAGACGGTTGGGGAAAATCTACGGCATGTTACGTGTTCTTTGGACTACACAGTATTTTACACCTCCTCACATACGAATGCTACTTGCTAAAGCATATCTCATACCAACAATATTGATATATAGTGGTAACTGTGAAAACAAATCAAATGTCCTTTTTAATAATATTGCTCGTTATGTGTTTGGATTGAAAAGAAGAGACCATGTTTCCCAGTATTCTAAAAGAATTCATGGCTTAACCTTTGATAACTTGCTTTGATAACCTTTGTAATCGTACACTTTTGTTTATTTATTTATATAAGCTTAATACAAGCAGTTTGAATACTTAAGAACTAAATTTTATAATTAACAGTGAGTATCTTAATTTACAATTTACAACGGTACCATACCGTAATTAGAAGAATGCATTAGAGAGGGGGAGGAAGTGTCGTTGGAGTTAAGAAGGATATTTCGGAGAAGTGGTCTGCTCTGATCAAAAATCGAATTCACTGATCAAACTATTGGTTACCCGAAGCATTCTGGTTATAGGTTTACTGCATATCCATAGTCGGTGCGGTGAAAGTTAAGGTGGAAGAGAGGTATAGACCTAAGGTTGCGTGGGTTGGTATTAACCCTTTCAATGGATTTGTCCATTATATTGGACACTTCGGAAACATTTTTTTTTTTTATTTTCCAACGTCTTTTCTAAAATCAAATAGGTTGGTACTATGAAATGAAGTTGCAAACATGACAAAAATAATTTTAGGGAGATATATAACGTTTCTTAGTTAGATTTTCGATTTTATGCCCAAGAAGCCTTCAATTTTTTTATATCGCGTGTTAATAACTTTTGCAAAAAAGAAGTGATTATTGTGATTGGTGTGCAAAGTATAATTTTTTTTTATAAAAACATTTGCATAAATAACGCATTTGCATTTGTCTCCGGTTGTTATAGTTGAAATAAAATATTATAATACAACGTTATCATGGTTTTGTCCATTATATTAGACAGCCTGCCAAAAGCAAAGCAGCTCATGTAGAAATCAGAAGGATGTTTTTTAATCTTTTTATTGCTTAAATGATTGGAATATAAACTCAAAAAAATTATCCACGATTATTCTAGGCAAGCCATTGAAAGGGTTAAAGGATATTAATTGGAGTAGTTCTGGGCAGTTAATGGTACCGCATACTAGTTGATGAATGAAGATAACATCGGCAACTTCTCTTCGCTTTGCAAGTGTTTGCATGTTAATCAACTTCAGACGGTTGGCATAAGGAGGTAAGTTGAAACTGTCAGAGCCGGGAAGACCACGAAGAGCGAAACGAAATGAATCGTTGAACAGCTTAGATTCGCATTGAATGGGTGTTGTAGATGGGAGACCAAACCTGGCTGGCATATTCGAGGATGGGTCAAACAAAGGAAAGATAGAGAGATTTAGTGACGTAAGGATTGGAGAACTCTCTGGACCAGTGTTTCACAAAACCAAGTGCAGAGTTGGCTCTACTAATGATATTAACAATATGAGACCTAAAGTTAAGTTCCTTGTCGCAAATTACGCCTAAATCCCGTAAAAAGCATACAGAGCGAACTGGCTTGCCGAGAATGTAATACGTTCTCGGAGAAAGTTGTAGTCGCTTACGAGAATATGTTATAGCTTGACATTTGCTGACGTTGAGTTCCAGAAGATTATTTCGATACCAAATGGAAAAGCTGACCAGATCGTCTTGAAGTTTGCTAGAATCGGCATTAGTTTGTATGCGCCGATAGATTTTCATATCATCAGCACACACAGAAAGATTGGATTCATTGATGATACCATCAACATCAGCAATTCTTAAGACGAATAGCAAAGGACCAAGGGGACTGCCTTGTGGGACACCAGAGGTAGCGGTAAAAGATTTTGAATTGGAAAATCTAAAGATGACATTATAACTACGTTCTTCAAGATAAGATTTAATCCATGACATAAACAGAGATGGAAAACCAAAGGCTTTAAGCTTAAGAAGGATGATAGTGTGTGAGATTTTGTCAAACGCTTTACTAAAGTCGGTGGAAACTGCATCAACTTCGTAACCACTTTCCAACGAGCATAAAGTGTATGAAACAAATTGTGTTAGGTTGGTGGTAGTCGATCTACCCTTGAGAAAACCATGTTGACTAGGAGGAAAGATAGATTTGCAATGGAACAAGAGAATGTCGTAGACAATACTTTCAAAAATTTTGGGAGTACATGACAGTTTTGCAATAGGTCTGTAATTAGAAATATCATTTTTAGGTCCTTTTTTATGTAAAGGGATTATGTACGAATTATTCCATAACTTTGGAAAAACTGAGTTAGAAATAGAAAGTTGAAAGAGTTTCAAAAGGGGATGAGCCAAAAAGTTCGCGAATTTTTTGATGACAATAGCAGGCAACCCATCGGGTCCAGGAGAAAAATCATCTTTTAGATTATGTAGCTTAGCTAAGACATCAGTTAGTGTAATATCAATAGAAGTCAGCGAGGTTTGAGCACAATTCCTTAGTGAAGAAAAGTATTCATAGTCTAATTCATCCTTATGACTTATGAATGACTGACTGAAGAAATTTGCAAATAGGTTTGCAATTATTTCCGGGTTATCTGAGGAGATATCTGAAAAAGTAAGGGTAGATGGATAGTTGTCAGATTTTCTTTTAATATTAATGAACTTGTAGAAGCTTTTAGGATCCGACACCAATTTTGTTTGAGTATGAGCAAGATAAGACTCATATAGATGTTCACAGGAGTGCAGAAAAATGGTTATAGCCGTGAAGATAATTTGTGAGGTCAATAGAAGAACGAGTAGTTAAATAAGTGCGCCAAAGTTTGTTTCTTTTATTACGAAGTGAGCGTAATTCCTTATTATACCAGGGGGATATTTATTGTTGTTGCATAAGATTATATGTAATTCAGAACCCAGTTATTTGTTCTCGAGATTAAACTTTTCTCGATTCAGTCGTACTAATATGATTAATTGTTTACGTGTTTCTTGTCTAACATCTGAAAGACAGTTTTTCGTCTTTGGAATGCGCTTCCTATTAGTTTAAGATCCTGTTATTAAAAATTTAAAAATAAACTAGCTTTACTCTTTTCTTCGCTGTAATAGTATGTAAATAGTCAGATATGTCAAGTTAATCAAATTTTTATTGATGCATGTTTAATGATTGTTATCTATATATTTTTATACTTCACATTAGGTGACTTGTTTATTAAAAGTTCTGAAAATGTTAGTTTTTTTTTAAAAAGTTAATATTTTATTTTGTTTTTTTTTTCTTTATTTTGTACTTCCAGAAGTTTGTCACTTTCAACTAGGGTTCCCATTTCACGGGACGTCCCGCATTTCAGCTAATTTTTTAGCGTCCCGCGACGACCCCTTGCGGGACGCCTTTTGTCCCGCATTTGAGAACTTAAAAGTGTCTGTATCTAATTCAAATTCGACATGAAACACAGTTTATAGCCCGTTTCAAAAGAGAAGAACATTTTTTAGTTTCATTTTTGGATGCGCAGTGAGAAATTATTTTTAAAGCTAGAAAATTTTTTAGAGCGTAATTTCTTGCTCTTTTTGTACTGTTCGCTGAACTTTATGCTTATTTTGACTGGTTTTTACTATTTTTTTATATATTTAAATGCGCAAACATTCAGAACAAATGATCGCACAAGCATCGACGGCCTGCAGCAACCTGCATCTTGAGAGAGAAATCAAATACAAATTACATAAAAAATAAATTATTTTCTCAAGAAAAAATTGTGAAGTGAAATTTTGGCTAACAAATTATTTTTTGACGCCCCCTTTTTTTTCAATTTTGATTGGTTGATTTCGAAAAATAAAATTCAGTACTTCCGCAGCGCAGTTGCGATGAACAACAAAATTCAGGAACATACATTAATTTCTTTTTTATATATTTTTCTGCTCAGAGCATAGTAGAATAAATAAGGTATAGCGCGTTTCAAAAGAGAAGAACATTTTTTAGTTTCATTTTTCGATGCGCAGTGAGAAATTATTTTTAAAGCTAGAAAATTTTTTAGAGCGTAATTTCCTGCTCTTTTTGTACTGTTCGCTGAACTTTATGCTTTTTTTGACTATTTTTCTATATATTTAAATGCGCAAACATTCAGAACAAATGATCGCACAAGAACGGTGTTGCACCGACGGCCTGCAGAAACCTGCATCTTAAGAGAGAAGTCAAATACAACTAACATAAAAAATAATTTATTTTCTTGAGGAAAAATTGAGAAGTGAAATTTCGGCTACTAAATTATATTTTAACGCCCCCTGTTTTTTTGATTTTGATTGGTTGATTTCAAAAAATAAAATTCAGTACTTCCGCAGCGCAGTTGCGATGAACAACAAAATTCAGAAATATACATTAATTTTTTTTATTTATTTTTCTGCTCAGAGAATATTCAATTTTTTTTTAATGTCGACCAATCAGAATGAAGAACGCTCTCAAAATTATTTTCTTATTCTCAAACATGCGCGAAAATGTTCTTCTCTTTTGAAACGGGCTATAAACTCGCTAGAAGAGAGCGTACTGCCGTAAATGTCAAAACGAAGTTGACAACTCATATAAAATCCCAAAGCATTCTCAAAACAATGAGAAAGCAAGAAAAAAAATTCCAATTGAAAAAATCAAAAATTTTTTTTTATTTAAAACTAGCTGATGTTACCCGGTGTTGCTCGGGATTGTTCCTCGAGCACAGAAAAAAGGCGATTTTTAAAACTGCACTGATTTTAACATTTTTTAAATTATGAATTTAATGTTTTAAATTATCGTTTTTTGGGGTTTTGCCACCTAAATTTGTCGTAAGTGCTTAGTCAAATTTCGGTAAAACAGTACCTGAAAAGTATTAAATCTTCCAGGTCTCGCTCCGACGTCTGAAAAAATTATTCTTTAAAAAACGCGTTTAAAGTTTTTCTTAACATTCATTTAATATGCATTTATATCTTAGAAAAAAATATTCTAATTTTAAAAAATCCTTTTGGGATCGATTCGATTTTTGTATTGTCTTCATTCAATATCGGTTTTGGTCGGTACTGTTCGGTTGATTTTTGTTCATCTTTATATAGCTTCTGCTCGTTTTCGTTAAACTTCGTTTTTTTTCGTTAGTCTTTGGTCCTTGACTTCGTTTGCCTTCGGCGCATTCATTGATTTTTGTCGAAAGAACTTCTAAAAACATAGGATCTATTTAAGTAATAGATACGATCGGTGAACAAGTTTTATCGAAATCAGCTGATCCGTTTTGATGTGAATGAGCCAGATATAGTTAATTGCATAAAGCGCCCTCTACCTAAGGAGTCAGGTTAATTAGCAATCTAAATTTTACCAAAATCGGTCAAGTCGTTTAGGAGTTAATGAGTCTTAAAAATTCACTATTTAAAGCGCTCTCTTGCGTTAATCTTTGAAATTTTTTATAGCCTATGTTTTATCTTGGGTGCAGTTAAACCTTCTTACCAAATCTAATTGAAATCGGTCCAGGCATTTAGGAGTTATTATGAAGTGCCACGCCCACAGACTTCCGTCCACTTTTTTACAACTTTTTACACCGCCCCCTATCATTTTCTTCTCTTTGAAACGTACTCGGTGTCCAAATTTCAGCTCAATCGGATGAACGGTGCGCGAGCCTATACGGAACAAACAGACAGACAAATATTTGAGTTTATATATAAGAGAAGACGACACAAAATGCAAATTGGAATTACTCACATTTTATTTCCTTACACAGGGCCGCATTAAGCTGGAGGCCAGTGAGGCCACTGACCTCAGGCCCTCACTACTTGGGGGCTCCCACCATCCGTGTTAGAAATGTGAAAACAATTTGAAAAAAAAACCAATGTCGAATCGAGTACTCAATAGAATTATTATAGAAAGAAACCTCGATTATTGTGTGGATTCTTGATGTATATTGTACTTTATATGTCGCAATAAAATCAGCTCAGCTAGCTCATATTATGTTGAATACTTGCATACGAACATGGAAAGACATTTTTTCTATTATTGAGAGAAAAATTTTTTGAAACATTAAATTAAGAAAATTTACTAGTTTTACGTCAAATAGTAACACGGTAGTAACACATTTTCTTTCATCCTAGTTGTTTTCTAACAAATTAACTATTTCATTAAAGAAAATTTCAGATTCATTGGCCATTTTGCTTATCATAAACATTTCTTGTTAATCAAAATTCAGAGAAAAATAAGGTTTATTTTAAAATAATATTTCTTAATATTTTAATGAATCTGAAAAGAAAATTTGCTGAGGATTTGTTGAAGCTTTTCTTCCAGTTGTGGACTCGCTGACCATGTCTTTATCAAAAAGAATCACAGTATATGAAGTTGAAGTTTAAAGTTTGCGAAAGGTTCGGATTTTTTAATGATCTTCAAACGATTCCAACTGAAGTGTTAAACGCAAAAGCAAAAAATCTTGTTGATTGTTGCCCAGAACATGTAGAATTGACTCTTGGTAATGAACTGGTTCAACTCGCCGAGCTTACAAGGCTCTTTAAACGAAAAATCGCAGAATCTGGAGCACAATTTCTTTATCGCATAATAATGGAGAACAATCTTCGCTCAACTTTTGTAAATATATACTAAAATAGTTCTTCGCATATACTTGGTCATGATGGTAACCAATTGTAGTGGAGAGAGATCATTCTCCAAAATGAAACTCATAAATAGATTGCGTACGAGTATGGGACAGAAACGTCTTACCAGCCTCATGATTCTTAGTACAGAAATTGACATTATTCGTGATTTTTCTTTCGAAAATGTTATTGAAGTGTTCGCTTCGATTAAATCTCGTAAAACTTCTAAAAAATAACCACTCATACTATTCTGATGATTGTCATTAACGATATTTATAGAACAAATAACGATTTTTCTAATTCAATATTTAAAACATAATAAAAATGATTTAATTAAATCTATAATAATGACTCTGCATACGTTTTTGTGCAACTAACTTTTTACATTCATTGTTAGGGGCCCTTACCAATAAACTGGCCTCAGGGCCGCACCAACCGTAATTTGGCCCAGGACACACAGCTGATTTTGACAATATCGGCAGTACCGAGAAGAGAGCACAATCAGCGCTGCATATACCTTATTTATTCTACTATGGCTCAGAGAATATAAAATTTTTTTTTAATGTCGACCAATCAGAATGAAGAACTCTCTCAAAATTATTTTCTTATTCTCAAACATGCGCGAAAATGTTCTTCTCTTTTGAAACGGGCTATACTAAAACTTGTTAATTTTATTATCAAATTAAATTTATCATTTACTTTTCATACATTTTATTTATTTCGAAAGAGATCTTAACAAAATCAAGGAAACAATGCATGGTGTAAAGGCATCATTGATACCCTTTATTCCTCAAAGAATACAAGGAAATATTTAATAAAATAAAAAATTGCATATAATGTTGACCCGCATTTTTGGGCCAAGTCCCGCATTTTTGATGGCTCCGTCCCGATTTTGTACTTTCCAAAGTTGGCAACCCTACTTTCAACTTAGATTTTATATGTTATGCACTATTATATTATAAGTCATATATTTAATCGTTGTTTATGCTAAATGCTGCTGGTACTGTGAATAAGGGTTTTAAAACTTTGTTGTGCCAGTTTTCGAAATAAATAAATAAAAAAAAAAAAAAAAGTGGTAACTCTATTCTGATTTCCAATGTTCTGTGACTTTTGCTGCCATAAATATTCTGTATAGAAAAACTGGCTTATTTGGTAGTAGCCACGCCCAGTTTTCTAAAAACTGTACGAGTTTTCCAGTACAATAACCTGACGAGTTAACTAATTATACTGAGTTTTATTGTAATGCAACATTTAGTTTCAAAGCTGTTCCATATCAAAATTTTAATTGTAGGGTAGGTGGCACGCCTCCCTTATCAAATGCTTGTTTAATTTTACCAGTCAAAAGACTGGATTTAATATTTAGAGCGTACCGATCTTCATTGAAATGTTCTTAAAGTTATACCGAAACTTTAGGCTACTGGAAAAATTTCACGCCCATCGCATAACGCCCATCAATTGTTACCAGTGGAACGGCATGTCTAAATTGAGGTTGAATTCTGAATTCTGAGGCTGTGTGTTCTGTTACTTCGAAGATATACGGTATAAAAAGCTTAAGTTGCATGTGAGGTGCTTCGCTCTCTTTGTTTAATAGGCATCCAACTTTACAAGAGCACTTTCAAGTTTTTGATATAGTTTCGCTGAATTTCATAAAAATTCGTTTAGCTGTTGCTGATTCAATGGCAATTATTTACACATCTACATATCAATTTTTAACCGACTTCAAACCCTGTAAACCTTTGGAAGACGATTAGAAGATTATTTGCAAACATTTGGAAGACGATTGGAAGATTAGATCATTTGGCGACGAGCTAGCGATTCGCCTAACGGATCGTTGGAAGATGGATCGCTTTTCGATCGCCCAAGGGATGAATGCGCGATTTAAAAAAATTTTATAATTCTTACTTCGCTCATTCTGGCGATCATTGGAAGATGGATTTTTAAAAAGCTTTCAAAATCTATTATTGGTATATGTAGCAGGCTCTGAAAAATCGTTTAAATTAATCAAAAAATTTAACGTGTAACAACTTCATGGAACTGCTAGTTCAAACTTGCAACAAATTGAAAGGTTCAACAACCTTGCAAGAAATCGCTGACGATCTCTAAAAGCGATGTCTTGGCGACTTGACATGTCTTGTCTGCAAATCACTTAAGACCCCTTCTGCCGATTCGTGAGTGAATTCCTGGCTTCACTAAAGCTTGATACATATCTCGGTGATTTGGTGGGGAATCTTCCCGGCTAATCGCTTAAAACTCCTCTCGACGAAACGTTCGCGACTCTTTTTAGTGAATCGCCTAAGCCTCATCTCGGCGATTCGTCCGTGAATCTTCCAGGGGAATCGCTTAAGACTCCTCTTGGCAATTCGTCGACGAATCTTCCCGGCGAATCGCTTTTATGGCCTCAGCTGCTTATATTCGGCGATACCCGGAAGAAAGTATCTCAGAAGAGCTCGCCGGCGATTGTTTCATCTTCCAAACAATTTGCTGGAGATTCTAAGGCGATTGAAAATGCTTGCAGGGAAAAGTAGGAGGTTCACAAATTCGTTGGTTTCTTTTTATACCCCCACGCGTACTGCGTAAGGGGTATATTCATTTTGTCACGACGTGTGTAACGCCCAAAAGGAGGCATGGTAGGTATAGAAAAGTATATATATTCTTGCTCAGCATCACCATCTGAGTTGATTTAGCCATGTCCGTCTGCCTGTCTGTGAACACGATTACAGCCGTAATTTTGAAGCTGTCGAGCTGAAATTCGACATTTAAGCTTTTTTTAAAAAAACCAAGATCAAGTTCGAGAATGGGCTAAATCGGATGAAAATCACGCCTACCTCCCATACAACCCCAATGATGAAAACTCCATAAAGAAACGAATATTTACGCTACAGAACTTAAACTCGGTATTTGTATAGTCTATGACAAAACTTATGTATGTTAGAAAAATGGGCGTCATCCACACACTAACACGCCCACCTCCCATACAACCCTATTATTGAAACCTATATATAGAGGCTTGTGTCGAAGCTATAAAAGTGAAAATAAATATTTATTATTTTTATATAAAAATTAAGACGTGAGAGAAAAATAGGCGTAGTCCATCCACGAACACGCCCACCTCCCATACAACCCCAAAATTGAAAACTATATAAATAGGCTTCTGTCGAAGCTACAAAAGTAAAATTAGATATTTATTCTAAAACCAAGATGTGTTACAAAAATGGGCGTCATCCACCGATGAACACGCCCATCGGTGTCCATACAACGGTGTTCATACAACCCATAATATTGGAAACTCTATAAATAGGCTAATATTTAAGCTACAGACCTGAAATTGGGTATTTGTGTGTATTATCAAAATTGACATGTTAGAAAAATTGGCATCAACCACTCAAGAACACGCCCACCTCCCAAATAACCCCTAATTGAAAACTTTACTTTGCAGGAAAACAATTTGATATGAATGTATTTTAGACGTCATCAAAATAGTAAAATTTTTTAAAGTGTCATATAAAAAGAGCTGCAATTTAAGATTTTGTACCATTGCGAATCGCCCGTGGGGGAATTTTTAACTTCGGCTAAGTCGAAGATATACCTTACTAGCTTTTTATGTACATAGGATATACATGTATAGATTTCTATATAAAAAATTTCAAAAATTTGATGGAAAAGTGTTTCCAAGTTGCAGAATGACGGGAAATTTGTATAAAGCGATACTAGAACAAGCTTTACCGAACAAGTTTCAGAATATGGTAGAACCTTTGTATGGATTTACCATCAGGATAGCTCCTGTTAAATGTAAGACTTCTACTCAGGCGCGTATCGTTATAAGCTGGATTATACTTCCATACTCTCTGGACCTTAATACTATTAACCCTAAAACCGGCAAGACCGTACAAATTATCGGATCCAAGCCATATTTTTCCCAAAGAGATATAACTATATCCTTAAGTTTTAATTTTCAGTTTAAGTAAATTTTCTAAACGAACGCCTGGTGAAAAATATTGAAGACCGTCTCTGGACTAATTGAAGTAGTGTATAATAAGCAAAAAAAAAAAAAAAAACAATATTATAGCCCGTTTCAAAAGAGAAGAACAATTTTTAGTTTAATTTTTCGATGCGCAGTGAGAAATTATTTTTAAAGCTAGAAAGTTTTTTAGAGCGTAATTTTTGGCTCTTTTTGTACTGTTCGCCGAACTTTATGCTTTTTAAGAGTGTTTTTTTCTATTTTTCTATATATTTGAATGCGCAAACATTCAGAACAAATGATCGTACAAGTACGGTGTTGCACCGACAGCCTGCAGCAACCAGCTTGTTGAGAGAGAAATCAAATACAAATTACATAAAAAATAAATTATTTTCTAAAGAAAAAATTGTGAAGTGAAATTTTGGCTAACAAATTATTTTTTGACGCCCCCTTTTTTTTTCAATTTTGATTTGTTGATTTTGAAAAATAAAATTCAGTACTTCCGCAGCGCAGCTGCGATGAACAACAAAATTCAGGAATACACATTAATTTTTGTTCATTTATTTTTCTGCTCAGAGAAAATTCAATTTTTTTTTTAATGTCGACCAATCAGAATGAAGAATACTCTCAAAATTATTTTCTTATCCTCAAACATGCGCGAAAATGTTCTTCTCTTTTGAAACAGGCTATAGAACAACACACAAGGCAACACTGGAAGGGTTTTTCGAAATTTTAATTCTTCAATTTTTTTTTAAACCAAAATTTCAAAATATTTTGAGTGAAAAACGCGATTTTTTAAATCGTGAAAAAATTTTGAAAATGGGCGTGTCCGTGAGCGGATGAAGCCATATTTTAAATGCATTTTAATTTTGATGAAAAATTTGCACATACCAAGTTTTATTCCTGTAGCTCACATGTTAATGCCTTTATGGTGTTTTCGCTATTGTGGGTTGTATGGGAGGTAGGCGTGTTCCAAGACGGATTACGCCAAATTTTTGAGCACATCGTAGTTTTGGTATAAAATACATACATACCAAATTGTATCTCTATAAGAAAATAAACATAAGTTAATTTATGGAGTTTTCCATTTTTGGTTTATATGGGAGGTGAGCGTATCCGTGGGCGAATGACGAACATTTTTCAAAAACATCTTCGTTTTGTTATAAAAAACAGTCGTACTAAATTTTATCTCTGAAGGGTAAACATAAGGTTATTTATTGAGTTTTCCCTTTTTGGGTTGTATTGGAGGTGAGCGTGTTCGTAGGCGGATGACACTAATTTTGCGAAGACATCTCTGCTTTGATTTAAGAAACATATATAACATAGGACGGATAGACGGACACACGGACAGGACTAAATGGAGTCGCGACTCGCGAGGTGACTCTGATCAGGAATACCTGAACGTACAGGTTCACGTACATGTACAGGTTTAGGGTATAAAAAGAAAAAAAAAAAAAATTATAAAAAAACATATGATGGCTACTTCACATTTTTTTCTCATTTTTCTCAAAGAATGTTGTACATATCTGGAGTCTTCAAGGGCTTACAATTATTGTATGCAAAGTTGCGACCAGATTTTAATGACTTACTGTCTTCAAAAAACCAACATCTTTCAGGATTTTTAAGCGTTTAATCGAATAAGTACTTAACTTTGGCTTGCCGGAATGAATTCTGATTATAAGCACAATTTATGCAATAGATTTGATGCCATTCCACCGCAGCAACTTCAATGCTCAGGTAAACATAATCTTTATGCTTGAAATCACGAATATCATGAATATAAGATCATCTTTTGAAAAAACTGGAACTTCAGTTTGATCATCACAGGAGTTTATTATCACGTTTGGTTGGTTACAAAAACAAAAACCAATAGAGTATTACTCATTTGTGTTAAGTGAGTTGTAGTAGATTTATTAACAATAGAGTATCCAAGACCACACAAAGCATACTAGATGATACTCTACTAGGATGTTGCCATTTACTTACTTACTTAGGTGTCAGGAGATGCGATTTTTTTTTTGTGATTTGTCATTGATAGAAAGGTATTTGATGTTCCGATTAAAGTCCCCAGAAATTTTAATGTTAGAGATAGATACCGAAAAATGTTCCACAGTAGTTAGAAACTCAGTCAAATCTACGTTTTTTATTTGGCCGTATACAGTTCCAAGGAGAACCGTAAGAACCGTAAGTACATTTCGTAACGCTATCTCTAAATGATCTTTGCACAACTTTATATTGCAGATCAGCTTGAAAAGTTTATCATTTAAATTTGAGTTAAGCCACGTTTCGCTAACATAGTTATTCTAGAAAATATATTTGTATTGATCAATCTTGTGTCCTAAACTATCAGCATTAATGTGACATATTTATATGTTATTTTTTGAACACCAAAGATGAATCATTAGACAGCCTTGAACACCTTTGTAGGATCCCCTCCATGATAATATTGAAGTGATCATGAAGTGATCGCATGATAGCGGGTCGCCTTGTCTGAAACCTCGTTCGGTATTAAAGGTTTTGGTGAGGTCATTTTCTACCTTGACGGAGCTGCATGTATTGCTCAACGTCAGTCTGCAGAGTCTGATCAACTTTGCAGGCTTACCGAACTCAGACAAAAAATAAAAAAAAAAAAAAAAAACCGAACTCAGACATTGTTGCGTAATCCCGAATCGAGCTATTGAACGTAGCTTTACTCGTATAATCGACAGAGAGATGGTGGGTGTCAATTTGATTTTCGTGGTTTTTTTTCAGGATGGGTTTTTTCCAGGATTTTTTCTCAATTTGTCTATAAAATAATTTGATAGTGTTCATAATGGCGTTGCCACTCCAGAGAAAAAAGTTATTAAAAATCCCACATAAGGAGAAGGAAGATCCACTAAAGTAGAACTTCCACTATATATATAATAGATGTAAAATGAACTTAGAATTTCTGCTTAAGTTTGTGAATCCTTTGCATTTATTTATGTTAACATTTTTTTCTCATGTTACTTTGTTTTTCATTGAGCAAGTTATTCTCCTAGTTAGCTTCTTTTATATTCTTTTCATCTTCGGCTTTCTTTTTTTTATATGTGAAGCCTTAAAGTTAAAATCCTTTATGACTGAAACTACTTAAAAGCCAATCATTCAAGTGTCAAACGCAGTCAAAGTTTGTCACGTGACGGTAGGGAATAAATAAATAAAAAAAAAAACAAAGAAAGAAAAAGCAATATGATTAAATTTAACATAACGAGCTTTGCTTTAACATAACGGGCTAAGTTGAAGTTTAATCATAAAATGTATATAACTCATATTGTTAAATACGTTTATTGTTCTATAAAAGTACGCATTAAAATAATCATGAAATTATTTGCAATTTGTTTGCCAGATGGTAAAAAGAAAACAACAAAAACATACAACTCCAAGCAAAAATAACGGTCACAATGAGCTATTAAATCTGAGTTAGGTAATCATAATATTTTTAATAACGTGTTCGTTATTTTATGAGGTCATATTAAGTTAAAATTTATTATATAGATTATTTTAACACGTTGTGACCATTAAGAGAAAAATCTAAAAATGGCAGTTAACTGGCAGTTGGAAGTATATAAAATATACACAAAAAAGGTTGGCGCTGTTTATAAAAATTAACAAAAATATTATTAATCTCTGAAGGAGATTTATTTAGTGACTGTTTATAATAAATTGTGACTTTAGTCAGCATACTTTGAGTTAATCAGTTTGAAGGCAAGTTTATTTATGCAGATTTGAAGTAGAGATAAAATAAAAGGTTAAAGTAGCTAATGGTTTTTATGAATCTAACTTTCTTAGAAACGAAAGCTACCACAACTGACAGGATTTGATTTGTTTTATTTAAGTTAAAATTTTACTGCTTTTTAGTTAGATTTCAAAATTTAGCCGCGATTGACTGCTGTTGATACTGCTTCTAAGAAATCATTTTAACGAAGTTTATGACAACTGTCACTTACTTGCGTGACAAAACTGCATTTAATTATTTAACTAAAAAAGAAAACAACTATTGGCTATACAAGTAAAAATATTTTCAATCTATAGGAAATAGGAAATGATGTGTAAAACTTTTCCTCAGTTGTAGTTGTCGTTTTTATTTATTTCACTTTGTCACATGCACTTTGGTCTGACAGTCTGTTTGTTGGTCTATCACGCTGCAGTTTATTTTCCTACACTATGTCCTTTCGTATAATATTTATTGTCCTGTCAGTACGCTGAAAGTTTGTAGCTCCTTATGTTGTTTTTCGCTGTTGTGTTTTTTTTTTTTGTTTTTCTTTATGTGCTGCTAAGAGTTTTGACTTTTTCACTTTTTCACCCCATATGTTGACCATAATCGCTGATTTCACAAATTGTTTTTATTGTTGTAAATGACTTTTTAAATTATTGTTACCCACGTGACTTTTAGACTAGAACAACTATTTGTTGTGCTGCTTTTCAGCCAATTTTGATTAATCAGTTAGTTGGTATTTTGTTGCATGCTGCTTTCAACGTGCACATTTTTATTCCACGCTTGATTGTTATTTACATTTTTAGTTGTTTTTATTATAAGTACTTGATAGGAGTATTTTTACGAGAATAGAAAATTTTCATAACAATTCTGTCAATGAACAAAAATATGTTTAACTCCGGTTTCCTACTGTATAGGTCAATGTTTCTATTGAATTGTTGTGGAGAGCGTCGATAGAGCATATCGAATTAAGGATTCTGATATTATCTTGTTGACATATGAACTCAAGATTGAACAAGTTTTTCACATAATTTATATAAATAAAATAACCAACACTTATTTCATTGACCATTTAATACTTAATTGATACTGGCATATATCACACCGTAAGATTTTTGAGGAAGTTCTTAAAATCGATACGGACAACACTTATGTTCTGGCTTATGTAAGACAAACCGAAATGTTTACTTGTTTACAAATCTGGAAAAACATATGCAAGAAGTACAGGGTGGCCCAGAAAGACAGAAGTGGTGTGAATTCCTTATAACTATTTTATTATAATTTTGTTTTTCTTTTCTTTTCAGTATTTTGTAAAGAAGACTTGGATAATTTATAATGGAGCAATACACAACTAAACAACGTGCCCAAATCGTTGAAAGTTACTTTTCAAATCAACGATCCGTTGTGTTGACTCACCGGGCATACCATCGTCAATTTACTGTGCGTGTTACACCCTCTCAGTCAAGAATAAACCGTCTAGTTTGCAAATTTTCGACAACAAGGAGCAGTAAGGAACCTTCCTGGTTCCGGCAGACTACGAACTGTGCACACGTTGAACAATATTGAACTGGTAAGGTAGAGTATTCGGGAGGATCCAGAAACATCAACCAGGAGACGTTCGACACAACTTGGCCTCTCAAGAGGGTCGCTGCAGCGAATTTTGCATATCATAAGAATATTTCAATACAAAATTTAACTTGTCCAAGAATCGAAACTGACAGATTACCAGCAACGACTTGACTATGCAATTTATTTCCAGCAAAAAGCACAAGAGAATCCTTATTTTATTTATAACTTAGTTATGAGTGACGAAGCCCATTTCCAATTAAATGGGTTCGTTAACAAGCAAAACTGTAGGATATGGGCTACGGAAAACCCGAGAGTACTTCATTAACGACAATTACACCCAGTTAAGTGCACTGTTTGGTGTGGTGTTTCTTCAGAAAGAATCATTGGCCCATATTTTTTTTGAAAATGAACGAGGTGTCGCCATTTCCGTTTATGGTGATCGATATCGGGCCATGTTGGAAAATTTTGTAAGGCCAGCTGTGGAAAACCATCCGCAAATATGGTTCCAACAGGATGGAGCCACAGCGCACACTGCGAGGGTCACAATGGCTCTTTTACGCGACATCTTTGTTGAAAGAATAATTTCGCGTACAAGCAATTTTAATTGGCCTCCGCGTTTCCCGGACTTAACCGCTCCAGACTGTTTCCTTTGGGGTTATTTAAAAGGTAAAGCTTATGTTAATAAGCCTAGGACTATTGAGGAATTAAAAACCAATATTCGAGACGAAATTGACAACATAACACCGGAAGTTTTGCGAAAAGTCATGAAAAACCTGTTGGAAACAGCACATTTGTGCAAAGCAGAAAATGGCCAACACTTGCGGGATATCATTTTTAATAACTAATCTAAAAATATTCCCTATAAATTTACTGTATTTAAAAAACAAAATATTAAAAAAATATATCTTAAATAAAAAGTTATAAGAAGTTCACACCACTTCGGCCTTTCTGGGCTACCCTGTACTATATTTAAAAATATTTCATAGCACATTACTCAGTATTTGGCAGTTCATGAGGATTGCATCAACAATGACGACAAACAGGCGCGCCAAAGCGATTTTCATCTGGCGGCAAAAATGTTTAATCAAAATTTTATTAATTTTTGTGAAAAGAAGCGAAACAAAAAAATTTCAAGTTATAACAAATAAGAAATTAAGTAATCCGGTTCCGTTGACTCTATGGGATATCTGCGGTGGCTGAGCTACAAGCCAACGGGGGGGGGGTCATAGGTTACGAATAGTGAGTGGCCTCTTGATGTAAAGCCTAGCCGCAACTAAACGGTCTCCGGACAAGCAGACTATGACCAGCAATTGCTAATTGTTGGATTGTGTAACGTCTTGAATGAAAAACTTATATAGTCCGCAACTGGCACCGTCAAGGGAGACGGAGCCGCACAGTGTAACGATCCCATTTAGCGAGCGGCCCAATACCGAAGAACAATGAAATTTTGTGAAAATATATTCTTTGATAAGAGAAGAGTTCTCGCAAAAATGTGATCAAATTGGCCAGCTAATACACCCACCCATGAGCGCAACCAAAGGGGGGATTTTGGGGTTTAAACCCACCAAAAATTATTGTAGTACCAAGCAAAAAAGAATTAAATCAAAGTGGTTCATATGCAATGCATACACACATCTTATCATATGAGTAAAAACCCCAAATGTGTATTTCAAATCGATTCTGTTTGATATACAATCTTCTAAATTTTCATGTTTGTTTCCTTCAGACTGATTCTGACCTCTTGAGGGGTTCTTGACAATACTTCGATTTGAGTTGTCTCTTCAACTTCTAGTTTGGATCTACTAAAACGACTTGAAATATTTGGATGAAAATTAAATCAAAAGTAATACAAAATAAGAAAGCCTGAATTTGAAGTAGAGCGGTCGAGTCCGAGGTGAACAAGGAAATTTTTTCTAAAATTGTTATTTTTCGTTCTTTTTTTATACTTATTTTTTAAACATAAACTAACCCAAACTCTGCAGGAATTAAGTTTATAGCAAAGTCATGTGATTCAATAAAAAAATAATTTCGATTGATTTCTGCAACTGAGCAAAAATTTAAAATTCATAATTTTCCATCGCATTTTCCCGAATCTGTTTCATAAATATTTCTCTAAATTGTCAAATATTATTCGATTTTAAGAAATATGGGCATCCGTTTATCTGAGACATAATAAAGTTATACCATTGAGCATGAATTAGGAAATGCTGACTTAAATCGACATAATATCTTTTTTAACGAAAGTCTTTAAGACACTCTTCCAAAAAGACATCATTCATTAAAATCGAATTATATTTGTGCAATTTTGAAGGATTTTCATGAAACTGATTTTGAAAATACAATGGAAGATTATGTTTAAAAAAATATTTTTCACATATTACCTACAGAAGGAGTTAGTATGTTAGTGTTAAATATAACTATATCAAACCTCGATTTTAAAGGAAATTTCATCGGTTATTTTGATGGCGAGAGACTCAAACGATTTTTTCATATTTCGGCTCTTAGTTTTTCATCCCAAGGAGTTAGAAATTTTGTGTTTTATATTTTCGGAAATGAGCTCCATTAGTACTCATCAAAGGACGAATTTTAAGGCTAGCGCCATTTGGTTATTTTTACAACGAAGTGAAGTGTTCAGTCATTGTGGGGAGAAAAAATTGCATTTTCCCTGAGAAAAATTGAAAATATTGTAGCTCAAGTCTTAAAACCTTCGTATAACTGCCTAAAACCTTCCGTTTAACCTTCCTAGAACAAGAAAAATCCGTAAACGGCTGTAAAACTGGCGATTTCAAAACATTTTGGCCGATTCTAAAGACTCTTAACAACGCAAAAGCGAGTTCATTTTAAAATGACTGCTACCACTGCTGTACAGCTTCTGTACGGCCAAAATGTCCTGACAGTGGCTGTTGTACAGTTTAAACTAAAAAATTTTAGCATTTACTCGGCGAGAGATCAAATTTTGAGAAAGAAACTTTTTAATATACATTTTTTATTTTTTTGCAAGGCTTAGGAAACAATTAAAATGTGCATTATTTCGATCAGTATTCGTATCCAAATAATAAAAGCATTTTTGGACAAACAGATTCCGATATTCAATCTTGATTGCAAGACTTGCATATTTTTGTGGAAAAAGTATTCAATTATAACATGAAATATTTTTTAATATTAATAAAATATTATTTATGAAAACTTATCTTAAGTTTAAAATAAGACTGTTTTTTAGGGGTTGGGTCGGTTTGAAAATTAATTTTATTTTTTCCTGATGACATTGTACAATATGTCCATAATATTCTCCCTAAAGCTTGAGTCCAAACTTAATTTTGCAAATTAGCTGTCATGATTTCCCAAAAAGTTATAACCAATCTTGTTAAAATTTGGAAACCTACTTCAAGATACATTATCTAGTGCTTCAAATATTTAGTTCTTATATTAACACAAATTAGTTATCATATTCTTTGGTTGAGCCTTCGAAACCCACCTAGCCCATTAACTTAACCCATTAACACCCAAGAGTTGAAACTTATTGCTGTGTTTTGAAGCCTTTGTAAAATTGATTTTATAAATAAGTCCAAAATTTGATAAAACCCCCCAAAAAAAAATCCTGGTTGTGCCCCTGCACCCACCCCTCATATAACCGAAATCGGTAATCTGGTTCATTTTTCCAAAACAGCATCCCAGAGCAAAGTAATTTGGGACACCTGGTTATTTTATAGAAACAACTACTTGGTGTTAAAAAGCACTAAATCGGTAAACGAATTCACCCACCTCTCATATAAACTAAATCGGTTAACTAAAGTATCTAAAGCATGGGTAAAATTTCCCCAAAACAGCATCGTAGAGTAATGCAATTTGGTGCACCTAACTTTTTTAAAGAAAAAACTGGTTGGTATAAAATAGAACCAAATCGGCCATCTTATTCGCCCACCTCCCATATAACCGAAATCGATAATCTAATTTATTTCACCAACAAAACATCCCAAAGCAATGTAATTTTGTGCACCTAGTTATATTATAGAAACAACTAGTAGGTGCGAATAATAACCAAATCAGTCAACTTATACACCCACCTTCTATAGATCCGAAATCGATAAACTGGAATATTCCCCAAAATAGCTTGCCAGAGTAATAAAATTTGGTACACTTTAATCTCTTCAAGAAAAAACTAGTTGGTGCGAAAAAAAACCAAATCGGTCTGCTAATAATTGCATCTCTCATATAACCGAAATCGATAATCTGGTTTATTTCACCAAAAAATTATCCCCAGAAAAATGCAGTTTAGTGAACCTAGTTATTTAATAGAACCAAATCGGCCAAATAATACACCCACCTCTCATATAACTGAAATCATTTAACTGGTATATTTACCCAAAAATTCATCCCAGAGTAATGCAATTTTGTACACTTAATTATACCCTAAATCTGAAAGGTCAGGGTATATTAACTTTGTGCAAACGTTTGTAACGCATAGAACAAAGCGAGTCCGGTATAGAAAAGTATATATACTCTTGACCAGGGTCACCTCGTAAGTCGAGCTATTCATATCTGTCCGTACGTCTGTGTGTTGTCCGTAAACGCAGGATGAAAATAAAGAGTTGAGATAATTAGATGAAACTCGGTACCCATGGTCATATTAGTCCAAGGATTTGCATTATTGCATATTTTTGGAATCCGCCCAGGAGCACGCCTACCTCCCATTCAACGCAAAAATTAAAAAATGCACAAATAGGCTCATAATTAACCTACAACAATAAAATTGGATATGTATGTATTTTATATCGAAACAAAGACGTCTTGGAAAAAATTTTTGTCATCCGCCAACGGACACGCCCTCCTTCCATACAATGCAAAAATTGAAAACTCAATAAATAAGCTTTAACCTATAGAAATAATTTTTCGTATGCATGTTTTTCATATTAAAACAAATATGTTTTCTAAAAATGGGTGCCACTCACCTATGAACACGCCCATCTCCCATGTAACCCTAAAATTTAAAACTCAATAAATAAGCTTATGTTTAACCTATAGAAATAAATTTCGGCATGCATGTGTTTTATATCAAATCAAAGATGTCTTCGAAAAAGGATGTCATCCATGCCCACGAACATGCCTACCTTCAATATAACCAAAAATTTAAAACTCAATAAATATGCTTATGTTTAAACTAGAAAGATAAAAAGTGGTTCTTATGTTTTTCATAACAAAACAAATTTGTTTTTGAGAAATCTGTGTCATCCGCCCACAGACACGCCTACCTCCCATACAATGCAAAAGTTGAAAACTCAATAAATGAGCTAATGTTTGTCTTAAAGAGATAAAGTTTTGTACATATGTATTTTATAAAAAAAACGGAGATGTTTTTGAAAAATGGGCGTCATTCAGCCACGCCTACTACCAGTACAATCCAAAAAATTTAAAATTTTACAAATAAACTTATGTTTAACCTACAGAGATAAAATTTGGTAGGTATATAAACTACGATGTCTTAAAAAATTGGGCGCAATCCGTCCACGAACACGCCTACCACCCATACAATCCACAATAGCGGAAACACAATAAACTGTATAGCTTATATAGTTTATAGTATAAAGGCATTAACATGTGAGCTACGGGTATAAAACTTGGTACATATAAGTTTTTCATCAAATTTAAATGCAAATAAAATATGGGCTTCATTAGACCACGGACACGCCCATTTTCAATAATATTATTGTATTTTGAGAAAGAAAGTTAAGAGTATTTCATAGTTGGCCTAGACCGACTTTAGACCTTCTTTACTAGTTAGGTACAAATTTCTTTTATTATTATTCTAATTATATTTTTTCTTTTATTTCTTATATTGTAGTGCCCCGAGCAATATTTCTCTAGATATGGCTTGGTTATAGCTGTTATTCCTTAGTAAAAGCAAGGAAGGAAGAAACAAAAGTGCATTTTTTTTTAAAGATTAGCTGTTATTCTAAATACATTTTTTTGTGAATTATTTGCACCAACAAAATAATCAAAAGTTTAAGAGGTAATATTTGTTTTTATTTTTAAATCTCTTTCTAATATGGTGAAACTTAGGACTTTTTGGTTAAAAAAAAGAGGTATACCGATACCGTTAGTAACGGCATCAGGACAAATAAAATGTGTAAAAAAACTATAAGTTTCATGCACTTATTCTGTATACTTTTTTAGTATATCATACACATATATTTTCCAAATCAGATAATGTAAAAAAATCACATAAATAACGGTTGTAATTCCTTTAACACAGCAGGACTTGACCCATTTTTGGCAGCTATCAGTTAAAGTTAAGCTAGAAATTTGAATTTTCATCTTTTTGTGGCCTAATTAGAGGATAGTCAAAAGAATATATTCGGGAAAGCTTCTAGTTTTCCGAAATTTTCACGTTGCATTTTTGCACCGTTTGCCAAAATGGGCTTAAAAACGGGTATTGTCGTGTATTAAATGACGCAAATGGCATTAAAAGCTTCTTTTTTATAAAATGTATAACTTTTTTGATTGGAAGAAGCGTTATTTTGTAAAAACTATAATTTTTATATATATTATTATGAGTATAAAAATGTGTACTATTTATAAGCTTCTCTTACTAGAATAAGTTAATTTTGGAAATCCCAAGTTCTATGGTGTCAAGTGTCTACAAAAATACAAATTTTGAGGAAATATTTTGGATTATACTTAATTCAAGAATTCTCTCTCGGTGCATATACTTTTCATCTATATATTTGAAAAATTTTGTTCTGTATCCGCACTTGTTACACTGTGAACCGCCTTAAATGCTTCATGTGCGAAACTCTCTGTCTCTTCTAGACTCTCAATTTGAAGGGGTCTCTTAAGGATATTAAAAAGGAAATTTTTATAGGGTCTGGGTCCCACAATATTATTACCCTCAAATGAAAATCAAACCAGCCTCAAAGATGGAAATAGGATGGATGATTAATGAATACGCACCTGGTATATCTGTGTGGCACCTTTTGTGGGAAGATAACACTGAAAAATTAGCGGAAGCTCTTGTGACATGAAGGCTAATATCATCGCCATCCAGTAGATGCGGTGGAAAGGCCAAGGCTGCTCTTAGATTACTACAATAGAGAATCAATGGGGCTACTAACAGTACGAGGAAGTTCTTAAATTTGTACTCAGAGCGTAACACATCAAGAGGGTTGTATTTCCTTGAAAACGTATCGTAATCTTTAGAATTTTACATTATAATTGATTGGTGGTTTGAAAAGCGTACAAGAAAGTATTGATTTTACTTAAGGAAAACCCATGTACGAAAAGTTGAACTTGACATAATCTTTCTATGGATCATTATGTATATATATTTTTTTTTTGTTATTTTCTAGCGCAAAACAATTTCCTAATACGCTGAAATGTTATCAGATGTTCACATCGTTTATCTAAAACAGACGTTGAATTTTCAAAAATATACAACAACAAAAGCACTACAACATTTGAGCCCAACAGTAAGCCGTGTCATACTTTAACTGAACTCTTTTCATTGTCTATTTCGAATAGACAATAAACCGCAAAATGCATTTCTGGCACATGGCACACTTAGAAAACTTAACAAAAGAAACAACAACAATAGCTAAATATTGATTCCCATTCGACATTATTTTGACACTATTGCTATCAACTCAGCCCGATTTTAAGGGTTGGTCACGCTTGCCAACTCTTTGAAGCGTGCCAAGTTTTTAGTTTTTCAATGTGTTCCACTTGAACCGTGATGCATGTTAAAAAACCACAAAAAAATTTGATTCCCGATATTTTTTGGTTGCTCGTATCCTGTTTATTTTTTTTTTTTTTTTTTTCATGCCAACTAATTTATGCCATTTGTATCTATTTATCCATGTATCTGCGATGTCTGTTTGTTGTTTGTGTTGTTGTGGCTGGTATTTTGCGTTTATTAGAACGTTTATTTGTAGTTCTTACCAAAGTTTGCTCTTGCGCTGCGCTATAGTTCAGGGAGTTACGCAAAATTTATGTGTCTGGTATTAGCTGCGGTACCAATCAACCCCGAGGGTGTCTTTAAATATTATAAGCAACGCCATACAAACGACTAAACAGTAATAAAAAAAAACGAAGTAGCATAAACAAAAAATAAAAAAAATTGAAAGAGTGAAAAAGTAAACAAACAAAAAAAAAAACCCATTCGCTGTGAAACATTCATATCCTGGATAAAGCAACATAAAATGAACAATAACAAAAAAATAAAAGATATAGTAAAAGCTAACTAATGAGAATTAATGGGGATTATGTGCAGGCGGTCAGGGGAGAATTTGTGATAAATTGGCAGCACTTTTGTGTGGTTTAAGTTATCGTTTCAAGATTTCTTCGATTATTTCTTCATCCGTTTTTTTTTACCCACTACGTTCTGTGCGGTTTTTAAAACTATTTGTGAAATATATCGATGACCATTTTTTGTTAAATAAAAATATACATATATGCTGTTGCAAGGCATTTGTTAGGATACTATTTGTTGGAATTACAAAGGAATATTTAAATGGCGACGATAAATGGTGACAATAAGTCGAAAAATAAACTTTCGTTTAAATTTATTATTATTAATAAAAGTATTTTCTCTCTAAAATGAAGTTAAACCTTTTCCAATTGCAACTGACAATTGCAATTGAATTCTCAGGTGGTCCTTAACAGGAGGCCTTTGTCAGGGTATACTTGTCCGGTGGAGCTGCCAACGTAGGTTTGCCAGTATAAACGGGGGCAGTATAAACAGGGGTTATACCGCCGGGGAGTTTCTCTTCGGGGGGTTCTGCAACCGGAGTGCCTCCAACAGGGAGCACCACGTTAATGGGGCTGTCGTCTGGGGGTGCCTCAACTGTAGGACGTTCGTCAGGGGAGTTTGCGGGGCGGAAACTAGAAGTGAGCGGACTCATCCCTCAAAAGTGTGAAAAAAGTCACCATTGACTTGGTGCAAGCCACATTTAACGGCGCTGTTGCTGGCAATCTTACCATTGAATGGCCGGTACGATGAGATCCTCATGGGTCTGCTAGTCGAAAACGAGCGACTGAAGCGCCATTTGGATATTCTCAAAACAGCAAGGAGTGCACTTCCCAGTGCTGCTAGTTTTTCTGTTTTGATCCGCAAGGCTGCTGGTCGTCAGGAGTGAAAATTCCAAGGCGGGTGCACAAGATGCGGTATCCAAAGTTGAACCCACATTGGAGGTAAGAGTTCATGAGGTTATGCCTATTCGCAGTGGTGGGGCGCTTATTAGTTTCCCTTCGGTTGCCGAACTCAACAAGATCTCGCAGAACACACAAGTTCGAAGAGAGCCCAACACAAAGCTGGAATTGAAGTGGGAGATCCTCCTTCATGGATGATCTTTAGGAGTTGAATCTCAAGGAGCGAATGAGTCACGACGACTTCAAAAAGAACTTGAAGCTTGTGAGCCCTCCATTGAAGGTTGACTCTTGTGTGGCGACAAATTTCGTATTGGAGGATAGTGGCGTAGCCATGGAAGCCCTTTTTGGGGGGTTTGTCTTACGGTGGAATGGGCGTTTGGTAAGATGCTGCTGGCAAGCGAATTTTTCAAGTTCGGTGAACCCATTGAACCGTATTTTACATACTTGGACTCGGTGCTACTACTCGAGAGTAGCGTTCCACTGATACTGGTCCTCAACGATAATGTATCATCCCCTTTGTGGTTCAGTAAGGTATCCACTGGATATCGGAACCATTTTAGGGGTGAGGTCCTGAGTGAAAGGATGCTCAGTAAATAAGTGAATCAGCGCGATTAACGAGCCAAGTGGTCTTACACGTGTTACGGGTCCAATGGGGATAGTGGTATTGACGTAACATTGGCCAATCGGATAGCCTTAATTTTATTTAGGTTGACTTGGGTGGTTAATGCTTGGGGCATTAATTTAATAGAAATTGATGTTACTTTTAATACACGTCGTCAAACAGATCTGCAGGGATGGTGTACTTGCGAAGTGAACTGCAATTTTTATGGTGAAATGAAATGGCCATGGATGTCCCGGTTCACGTGTTCCGAAACATGGAGACTAGTCGACAGATTGCTCAGTTAGCTAAGTGGTGTTGAACGTATCAACGACTCTCTGCTGATGAAGTGCAGCCAGATAAATCGCAGCAGAGTGAAGTGGTGAACATGGAACTTTACTTTGAAAATAAGTTTGTTTTGGAGTCTCAGGTTCAGAATCCAGAGGGTCAGAGCAGGCGGTGATAGCGATTGGTCCCAGCAAAGGTACAGATTAAGCTTGAGCGAATACAAGAAATTGTTAGACCGCCGAAAAGAACAGAATTGGAGAAATTTTGTTGTGGGGTATAGATATGACCCGTAGCGCGTGACATGTAACATATGTCCGGGATCGTTCTATTGATATTAACAGTATCAGCCAAGATGGCACTGTTTTAACACAATGGCAGGATTATATCCATGCGCAATTGAACTTTCTTCCAAGGACGGATGGTGAGGCCTCTACTCTTTTTATGGAAGTTATTGATCTCCCGGCTTTGGAGATAGATAGAGTGTGAGATAGAGTATGGCGTAATACAACTCAGGAGGAGAAAATTTCCGGGCATAGATAGTATGATTGAAGAGATGTGTAAAAGCATCTGAAAGGTAATTCCTGAATACCTGAAAGTCTTGTAAGGAAATTGCTTTAGCGAAGGCATCTTCCCTGACAAATGGAAGTGGGCGTCGTTTATCGTGCTCTTGAAGTCACCTGATTAGCTGAGGACCAATCTTCGGTCCTATCTGGGTATCAGTTTCTTTCCGGTGCGTGAAAAGGTACTTGGGAGGGTCATGTTGGAACGGCTCCAGGAGTATGAGGGTGTACAAGAGTACGAGGGCAGATTTGCTAGAAGTTATTCAGTTTTTGAAAAGGAAGAGCGTCAAAGATGTCTGGTTGGACGTTAGAAGCACCATAAATGAGAGTAGTGCCAAATATGCTTTTCGGGTTATTTTTTGGTTTTATGGGTGCTTTTGACTTTTTATGTTGGGAAAAGGCGTTCGCTAGGCTAGGGGAAGTAGGGTGCCTGGAAATTAAGCTTTGACAGAGCTATTTCTCTGGTAAGGAAACATGTGTAGTAGGTTTAAGCCAAACAGTAGGTATAGATGTTGTCCGTGGATGATAGCAGGGTTCTATCTGTGGTCCATTTATATGGAACCTTATGATGGATGGTCTATTGCGGGGCTTGAACTTCTATCTTTCTAGCTAGACGTCTATCGTCTAGCTAAGCATATGCTGATGAGCTACTTATATTGGTGGAATGTAGTTCTCGTGCTGAGCTTGTAACCAAGGCGAGTGAGGTTAGTGTTTGTCGAGCACAGGTAGGTGTTGGCGTGGCAAGGGTCAACGTGTTGATGATGTTGAGCAAGGGCAAATTATCACGCGCTTGACCTCCTTTTGTCAGCCTGTAGGTTGTAGGTCTCAGGTGCGTGACGAAGTCAAATATCTCGCAATTCACATAAGAGAAAGGATGAACTTCTTGGTGCACCTAGAGAAGTTAAGAGAGCGTCTGTTGACTGTGGTAGGTCGAGTGTAAGGAATGCTTAGGAGTTCCTGTGGACTCAGTAGGCTGGCTGTGCGTCTCATGTATGGTGGTTCGTTGCTTGTGCAACTTATGGTTCTCCTGTGTGGGGCGATTTAGTCAGTTCTGCTGTGGGCTACCGGAAAATACTCAGTGTGCTGTTTAGTCTCTAGGGATGCCCTTCCGGTGTTTATGGGGTTGCCGCCCTTAGATTTGGTGGTAGTGTAAACCGGCATTATGTACCAAATTCGGAAGGGTTTGCGCTTCTTGGCACCTGATTAGGCACCTGACGTGCTATTTAGGAATATGAGCTCAATTGAGTTAAAGGCTATGCTTACACTATGCGCTACATCTAGATGGGAATCTAGATGATGACAGAGTCTAGATGGTAGAGCAACCTACCAGTTTATACGTGACTTGACTTTTGTGGAAGGCCATTCGGACTTTTGGTTCTCCCTAAGTCAGGGCTTCCTGTTGACTACGTTACTAAAACCAAAGGTTGCGGATGTCATCACAAAATGAGATAATTTGATACCTTTGAACCTCCTAAAAGGAGTGCCGGCGAAATGTGCCGGTCCTGTGCTAAGAGCACCGTGGATTTTCTGTGCGTTCCCGGAAGATACCCTCAGGTCAGAGAGTGATCTTGATTGGATGTATGTCGGCGTGCTATACAGTTTCTACACATGCCGTTCAGGTGTTGATGGGGGATTAGATTAGATTTGGTGACAGTGCAAACCAGCATTGCATACCGAATTCAGAGTGGTTTTTCATTGTTGGCACCTGTTTGGGCTCCAGACGTGCTAGGTAGGAATTTTAACTCAATTGAGATAAAGGCAATGCTTACACTATGCGTTACATCTAAATGGTGACAATGACAAGACGGCAGAGTAACCTACCAGTTAATGCGCGACGTAAATTTTGTGGGAGGCAGTGGCGTAGGTATGGGGTAGTACACGGGTCCGATGCACCGAAATTCTTTAAAATTAAACAAAAAATTTTAAAATAGAAATTTAATGCAAGCACAACTGTTTTTTAAGTTAAATTTAAAACAGAAGTTTTTGTTTTTAATACAAGAAAATTATAAAAAAAGAAAAAAGTTTATAGTTGAAAATTAAACACGCTTGATTTAAATTTTGTTTAAGAGACACGCAAAAAAAAAAAACATTAAATTTGTATTTAAAATTTTTTTTTTTAATTTGACTTCTTTTAACAAACCATAACCGACATGATAAAGAGGAAAAGTGAAAACCAAAAAATCTTTACCGATAAATTTTACATGAAAAATTATGTGGTCGTTTCATGAGTTTCATGGGGCAGTTGAGTAATTTTAAGCGTAAAACTCAAAAGCGACCAAATCAAGTTTATTTTTGCAGATCTTATTTTTAGCACCTAATCTCTAGGAAAGTTCGCGGGGAGCGTAAAACAATTGTCACTCTGGAAAATTCCATACACTTCATGGGTAGTCTAACAAGTATGTCTGTTCTTAACTTAGCGTAACAGGTCATTACTTTTTTTCGACGTCTCCCAGAACGTCTCCCAAAAGCTATCTACGCCACTGGTGGGATGTCATCCAGCCTTTTGGTTCTCTTTAAGTCTGGGCTTCCTGTTGACTGGCCATGGTTCTCTCCATTTTTGCATAACCAGAATCTTACCACAACTGAAAACTGCCACTGCGGATCAATCCTCGAGGATTGGTCACTTGTCTTTTGCGAATGTTCTCTTTACGAAGGCATACACCTAGTTGTATCTAGTGAACAAATTGTCCGATTAAACAACTAAGCATCAGGCGCGGATTTAGGTGGGGGCTAGGGGGGGCTGCAGCCCCCGGCCCCGAGCAGGCAGGGGCCCCGAAGGCGCTGGTTTAAGAAGTGCTTATTGTAAAAACATGGCACGCAATATAAAAAATTTTTCGAAGTTATCGACCTTAAAGTTTTAAAACAATGTATTTTTGCAAGAAATCGTGATTGTGCTTAAAATTTCTTTTAGGTATAGGACCAGAATTGATCTGGTAATGGTGGCAATATTTTAAGTTGATGTTGATAATGCGTCAAGAGACGTAATGAACATAAAATATGAAGATCAAGATATGTTGTCTTCTCTTATCGAATTCGTAACACATTTGCGAAGTGAATATTCAGGGTTTAAGAATAGTGCTAAGAACCTGAGTCGATTTGTTTGCCAAGATTATGAGAGAAGAATAACCAGAAAAAACAGCTGGAGCTGAAAGGTAATTTTTAGTATTAAAAATAATAAAAAATGTACACCGATCAAACCGACATGAATGTTTGTCGCCAATAACGCAACTTTGTATTGAAAATGATTTGTTGTAAATGATTAATTTTGACAAATTGATGGGAAGTATTTCTTCAGTTAAATCGAAAAAATATGTTTAAATAAAAATTCAAGAGTTATTTTTTTTACTTTAAGACATATGGGCATTTCCATAGTCGCGAACGCGACATTCGTACGCCTTTGAGGAGCAAAATAATAAAGAAAACTCAAGACAAATTTTCTTTTTTTTCAAGTTTTAGATAGCATTTTATTAGCACTATATTTAGAAAAAAAAGTTATGTTCTCTAGATTTTATGTTTCCAAAATATAAGCAATAAACATGGCATCGCGAACGCGACAAAAAATGGAACTCGTTTTCGACTGCATCTAGAAAAATGCAGATATCTGCGAAACGTAACATAATATTTTAAAGCGGTTAATTGTAAATTAAATAAGATTTATGTAGATTTCAAGAAATAGTTGTCATTTTGACATATTTCTATTCATTCTTTTTTTATTGAGCTTAAGCCTGATCGCGAACGCGACATCTAGCACGCGACATTTTTTCTCATCAGGTTTTGAATAAGAATTAGTTAAAGTAATTTCAGCTATATATTGCATTACCTACCAAAAACATCGTAAATATTATTTGTGAGTTGCATATAAGTAATATTAATAAAAAAAAAAAACAAAAGTACATATGAGGCTAGTGAGAAAAATTATGATATTTGTTTGTAACCCCACCCGTACTATGTATGTGGTTATTTACTTTATGACGACGTTTTTTACGCCTATAAGTAGGCGTGGCAAATACAGAAAAGTGCATTTATTATACTGCAGTATCACCTTCTAAGTTGTTTTAACCATGGCATCCCTGTTTTTGTATGTCTCCCTGTCTGTTGACATGATTACAGCCGTTATTATTAAGTTATAATAATAAAATTCGATATTTAAGCTTATATCGTAAAAAGAAAAATCATGTTCGAAAATAATCCAAATAGGATGAAAACCACGTATACCTCCCATACAAATTGTCGTTCTCAAATTGGAAAATTTCTTAAAAATCTATTAAAAATCAATCCAATGACTTGAGAATTAGCTCATGAGCTTTAATTTGAACTATTAACACTTAGCAAAAAATTCAGAAAAATCGAATGAAATCTTTCCATACTTCCCATACAAAGTGTTTTAAAAAAACGGCGCATGATCGCGAACGCGACACATTTTGATGATCAATATTAAATCTTTAGTATGATTTTTACCTGCAAAAACTTTTTTTTTATAGTGAGGCGACCATATTTGATTTAAGTTACAATTTTCAGACATTTGCTTAGAACGATCACGAAGTTCTGAAAATAAATGATGATTTAGGTACAAGAACGCGACATTCGAATAGTTATTAAAGCAATATAAAAAATGTACCGTTACTCGTGCTTTGTTTGGTATCTTTTTATTTTTTATTGTTAATTTGTAGTTTATAGATGGATTTTATAAGAAGAGTGCAAACATAACGTTGATAAATAAACGAAAAATACTAAGGAGAAAAGGTCCTTAAAAGCAGCTAAAAGCAAGAAAAATATATTTCTCAGATATCAGGCCAATTTTCTCCGAATAAAAACTGAAATTAGTTGTAAATGCAGTAAATTATAAAAATTCAAGCATTTTTTTTAAATAATAACAAAAAAATTATTTGTTTATTTAACATTTTTTTTTTCGGTCCCGGTAGACCTTTCTGTGGAAATGCCCATATGTAAAACTGCGTAAAAATTAATGTTCTTATTATTAAAAGATCCGAGCTAAATGCTCTGTCCTTAAGTAGGCCCCGTGTCGATTTTAGCCCCAGGCCCCGCTATGTGTTAATCCGGCGAGAATGTTTTTTTAAAACTATTTATTTGACTGTTAGTACGTAGATTCGACTTGATGGGTCTATTTTGAGGGGTTGTTCTGGCAGTATAATTACTCTCTCTGGTCACCAGTTCAGAGCTGTGATGAACTCAACTGGAAGTATCTTTGCTACGAGGTCTGACCAAGGAATTGAAAACCGGTACCTCAGGAAGTCAGCAGCCAGTGGTTGTTGCCAGGCTGACTCATTTTGGTTTATAACCAAATCGCGGAAAGAGCTTTTACTCGAATGCGAAGTTGCATTTTCTTACTGGGAGCAGTACTCCTGAGTACAGAAGAGGTGTTAGATATGCCACCACGTAAAGTTAAGGTTGCGAATGTCATATCAATATTAGCTAATTTGGTAAATTTGAACTACAGTGTATCCAGTGTTAAGAGCACCGTAGATGTAATCCTTCGCGGCAGATGTCAACGTAAAACACATTTGGTTTTTTAGTGCATATGATAAGTTTTAAAGTTGAATAATACATTTCTTTCTCAGCACTTGTCATAACCAGCTTCAGAATATTGCATTTTAAAATTAAAAAAAAATTAAAAAAGCTATTTTTCGATATATCATATATTGCCAATCTAAATTCGAACTCATAAATGCAATTTTAAGTTTTGTTTTTTGTATTTTCTAATAACATTTGCAAATGTCAAAAATATGCAATGATTGGAAAAATCCTATTATTTTGGCATAAATTCAATAAATAACAACGAAATGCTGAGTGAGTGAGGGAAAATGCAATAAAACTAAACCATGACAAAACAAGCGCCAAACATTACCGCATGACACCAACCAGCCAAGCATTTCAACCAGCGAAATTAATAGCCATGCAGCATTTAGGCTATTTACAACATCTGCTAGGCTTGCCAAACGGTGTAATCAACAAAAAATTGGCAAAATTGCAAGAGTAGAAAAAAAAAATCACACACATACACTTGCAAAAATGTCTTGTTATAATAAAACATTCTTTGGAAAAAATTGCAAAACAAAAAAAAAAAAAAACGGGCAAGCAAAGCGAATGAAAATGCACTTGTGCCATTAGAGGTGGCATAAAAACACCCCCTTCGAGTGGCACTTGCATTAACGAATCTCTGACAAATGCTGTTGGCATACTAACCAGCCTTAAGCAGAACTGAACAGAACTCATAATTTAATAAATGAAATTTCTAAAATATTTATTGCATTTGCTCAGCATTATGTTGGTGGTGGCTCAAAGTGGGTTGCTAGAAGGTGAGGGTAGGTCTCAAATGCGATTACAGCTCATTGCATTAATAGTAACTACCGATGCGCTAGGCAGTCTTCATAAAAAATTGCACAAAAAAAAAAAATAAAACACTTTCAGTCATGCTTGTCTCCCAGCAGAGCCGCATCGAATAGATCCAATTTGTTGGCTTAGCGCGCTAGCACGCCACAAAATATGCTTCAATATTTTTAGATACATTTTTTATTTTTTTTTTAAATTTTCTTTCTCTGCGTTACCATAACTAATGCATACAATCTGCGTAAAGTGTTTATGAGTTCCTTAGCTTCGTTGTAACCGCTTGCATGGATGGCCACAAACTCCGACTCAGAGCCATAACTACCGTACATCACCGCCCTAAGCATCAACGCCACTGCAAAGTCATTCATCTAACTCTGCTTGTACTACTTGCTACAACCTGTTCCGCACTTCCTCACCCCTATTAAAAATTACTCTCTCTTTCGCGTTTTTTTTAAAGCTTAGGTTAAGTTATAATAGAATTTTCATCATTTTCTGGTTTAAAGTTTGTTATTTCGTTAGCATTCAACAAAATGTAATTTTTTATGCTCACCCCCAAACTTTTTTTTTCTGTTCACCCTCAACCGTGCAACCACACATGTAATTGCTGCAAACATGTATACAAGAGTGTGTGTACGTGGGTTTTTTTTCTTCCTTTCTTTTTATATTATCCTTGCAGTTTTCCATTTGTTCGCAAATCCTTAAAGTATTTTTCATATTTTGTAATTCCGTTAGCCAATTTATTACGTTCGATATATAACGTATCGTACGATTTTTTACGATGATTTCTTATTATATTTTTTTTTAAGACATATTTATACATTTAGACACACATACGTAGACAGTCATACATTTAATAACAAGGGTGATTTTCTTATCGAAATCGATATATTATCATATAGATATGTTTCGATATTGTTTGCGACTGAAAAATCCAATTTTTTGTGTCAAAAAAATCCAATGCCAACAAACATATCAGCTGCTATAAAGTTAAGAAATTGTTTGGTTTCAAAGTTAAAGCTTCGATTAGGTCTCTATAGAGCTTGCAACAGAAAACTAGATAACTCTTCAGCAAAATCAGAATTGATATAAAAGCTGTTTTTAGGACATTTCGAAATTAAATTTAGATGCTTTAAAACAAAGATTGATACGAATTTCTTATGGCACTCCGGAGTGGAATTCGAGAAGCTATAAACCTTAAAACAAAAATTCTTGAGTTTTATTTTTTCGCTATGAGATAAAATTAATTTTTTGAGTTTTATTTCTGTACTCAGAAAATAAAACTTATTTTTGAGTTTTATTTTTTCGCTCTGAAATAAAAGTTATATTTTGAGTTTTGTTGTTTTAATCAGAAATTGAAACTTAGTCTTGAGTTTTAGTTTTTCACTTATTTTTGAGTTTTAGTTTTTTACTCAGAAAATAACACTTATTTGCTGAGTTTTATTTTTCTACTTAGAAAATAAGATACTTGCAATTTTTAAATCAACTTATAAATTATGGAATCATAATATTTTGACGAAATTTCCTTAATTTCTTTTAAGTTCTATTTTCAGAGTAAAAAATAAGTTTCAAAAATTAACTTCAGATCGAAAAAATATTCACAAAGGAATTTTATTTTCAGGATTAAAAAAATATAACTCAAGAAATAAGTTTTATTTCAAAGCGAATAAATATAACTTAGAAATAAATTCTATTTTCTAAGAAAAAAAATAAAACTAAAAAAATAAGTTTTATTTCAGAAGGGAAAAAATAACGTTAAAATAACTGTTATTTTCTGAATAAAACAATAAAACTCAAAAAATAAGTTTTATTTGAGAGCTTTCGCAACATACAACATAGTTTTATGTTCTGAGTAAAAAAATTAAATTCAAAAATAAGTTTCATTTCAGAGTGAAAAAATTAAACTCAAAAATAAGTTTAATTTTTATAGTAAACTAGCGGATGTAACCCGGTGTTACTCGGGGTTGTGCCTCGAACACAGAAAAAGGATGATTTTATTTGTATTTTGTATTTGTATTTTGTATATATTTTTGACTTAAAAATTAGTACAGTAAGATCAAAGGTCTTTTAGCGTACAACAATTAAAAATTTAAAAATTAAAAAATTTAAAATTTAAGATTTAAGAACATAATTATCAACAGGAAACACAAACAAAGCTTAAAGCTAATACTTAAAGATTTATCAGAACAAAAACAATTTAAAATTTATTAAAAAATAAGAGAAAGGGAAAAAAATGTATATATAAATTTAAAAACTTAACTTAACTTAACTAAGTAAAAAAGGAGAAAATTAAGTATTCAAAGCAGCATAGAAAATAAAGAGAAGAAAATTAGAGGTTAGAAAAATAGGTTAAAATAGAAGACTTAAAATTGCTCGTGCTGACAATATTTTTAATGTTTGATGGAAGCGAGTTCCAGAGCTTGATGGCGTTGATGAAAAACAGCCGCTTAGACTGTAAACAAGAGTATCGTGGTATTATAAAATTGGATGTTCTACTCGATGTACTGAAGCGAAGTTTTTCAAAAAGGTATGACGGTGTCTTATTAATTGCCAACTTGTGCAGAAATATGCAGTTTCTAGCATTTAAATATCCTATTAAACTACATCCTAAAATTTCCTTACATTTAACAGATACAGAGTCAAAACGTCTTAAGTCAAATATATATCTAGTCATGTCATTAAACGCAACAAGAATTTTGTGCTCCGAGTGAGAGTCCAATTTACTGTAAACCAACTCAGAGTAAGTTATTATGGGTAAAATAAGTTGAACAACAAGTCTTTTTTTGGTCAAAGTAGGAGTAAACTTAGACGTTAACCGCAGGCACCTAAGCGTATAATATATTCTTTTTATTATGTAATTCACATGGTCAGTACAAGTTAGTTTAGAATTAATATAAAAACCTAAATTTTTCACCTTGTCAACTATTTGTAAATGATTGCCATTAAGACAAATTGTCGGAATCTGGTTGAAGTCAAGTTTATCCTTAGATAAAGGAAGAATAAACGATTTATTGGCATTCAGGCAGAGGTCATTTTCAGTAGCCCATCTGGAAATAGCACTCAAGTCTTCATTAAGTCTACAGCATAAATCCTCAAGTAGTCCAATGCGGTTAGAAGAATATAATTGAATGTTGTCGGCATATGCATGCATCGTCATATCATTACATGTGGTAAAAATGTCATTAATGAATAAACTAAATAGCAAAGGTCCAAGAATAGACCCTTGAGGAACACCAGCTTTAATTTCTAAATAGTCAGACAGTGCATTACCAATTTTAACTCTTTGCATCCTGCCTTTAAGATAGCTTTCAATAAAAGAAGCAGCGCCATAACTGAACCCAAACAGAGATTTCAGTTTCCGAACTAAAAGTTAATGATTAACACTGTCAAAAGCTTTTGAAAAGTCAAGAAGGCAAAGGAGTGTGATATTACCGGCGTCATAATTTATGCGAATATCGTCTTGAATCTTGAGCATAGCAGTAGCGCAACTGTGACCTGATCGAAAACCAGATTGGTACGGTGAAAGCAGTTTATTAGACTCTAAGTATTCATTAATTTGTTTACACATCAAGGATTCACAGATTTTAGAGAACGAGCACAGAATACTCATGGGTCTAAAATCTTGCATAGATGAAGCATTACTGACTTTAGCAATTGGTATTATTGTAGCAAGCTTCCAAGAGCTGGGAAAGCATGATACAGTGAAACAGTGATTGATTACATGAGTGAGGGGTCTAATGATAAACGGCAATATAATTTTGATAAAACGCAAAAGGAATGCCACCACTACCAATGGCATTTGACTTTATTTTCTTAATAGACAATATGACATCATTTTCATCAACATAACAGAAAAAAAACTGATTATTTACCGGGGGGCTACAAGTGCTACGGACATTACATTGATTAACATTAATATTTGCTGTTGATTTAAAAAGAAAAAAGTTATTAAGACTATTAGGTTCAATTTCACATTTTTGATCGTCATTACTATATATACCCAAGGAACGAATATTCCTCCAAAGAATTTTAGAAGGAAGGGCACAATTTAGTTTTTAAAAAAAAAAAATCTTTTTTTAGATAATCTAATAATGGACACAGCATTATTGCGTGCACGTTTGTATATATCCCAGTTTTCATTAGTAGGGTTTCTTTTCCATTTAACATAAAGTTTGTTTCTTTTATTAATGGCTACTTTGACATGTGACGTATACCATGGACATAACTTACCAACTATAGACTCACGAACAGGAACAAAGTTATCAAAAGCATATATAACGTGTGAAACAAGAACATTTAACTTATCATCAACAGATTGGCTAAACCAACAGTCATTCCAACAGATACTAGACAAATAATCATACAACCGAGTGTAATAAATGGACTTAAAATCACGATACGTAACAGATGTTTGAGAGGAAACACAACGAGACCTAAAATTTATAGCACAAAATAGCAGGTCATGATCAGATATAAAAGAAATTTGATCAAAAAATAAAAGTAAGGAGACATCAGCCAAAATAAAGAGATCAATTAAACTAGGGTTTACATTAGGCGCAAAGCGCGTTGGAGATGAGGAATTAATAATAGTCATTCCAGCTGCACCTAATTGGTCATTAAATTCAGGTCACTAAAGAATGGTTCAAAACTAAAAGATCTATGTGGATTGTAAACACAAGAAATAAGCAATTTAGCACTATAATTGTTAGTTATTTCAATATTCAAAAACTCTATCTCAGACCCAAGGGACTTACTAATAAGTTTAGAGTTAAGAGAAGATTTGCAGTAAACCGCAACTCCACCCCCTTTGCGGCCAATCCTGTCATTTATAAAAAGAGTGTAACTATCAATATTATAAAAACTATTTGGGATATCAGTATTGAACCACGTCTCAGATACACAGATGACCTCGACATTAGAATTGACAAATACCAATTTTATATAGTCAAGTTTTGATGCATTCAAACTACGCGCATTAAAGTGAACAATGGAAAGACCGTCACATTTATTACATAGATTGTTAATTAGAAGCTTACGTTTTTCATCAACGCCACTGAATGAGTCAGAATCCAGACAATAAGAGGTCAGACGAGCAACTAAACTCTATTAAAAGCCATGAAGTAGCAAGATTACTAGGGGAAGATAGATTTTTAAGAAAAGAGAAAGACAGCAAGACAGAATAAAATGTAGATAGAGAAAAAAGAAAGAGGAATATAGAATTAGTAAGGGATCTAAATAACATCAGTAGCTGTGGAGGAAGCATTATTCGACGCCAGCGACATAAGCTCAGCTTCACTTCGGACAGCAACTGCAGCATCACCACGGTTAGCTCTGACATGAACCACACCACGGATGGAGAAAACGTTAAAAAGCTTCTTGGTGCGTTTAAGCTTAATACCAGCCTGAAGAATTTTCCTGACCTCACCAGGTAAACTTTCAAAGATAAAAACTTTGAAGTTGGAGTCAAAACCAGCACCTCTTAGCGTTACTGCGGCCTTGACTCTCTTTCTATAGTCAGCAAAACCGCGAAGAACACGAGTGCGATCATAGGGGGTATAAAATTTAATAATGACCTCAGAATTTGGATGCTGTTCCGACTTCTTTGTGCGAAAAATATCACGTACTTGCGGTGCGAGGAAATCAATAGAGCGGCATATTTGATTAAAAATGCTTCTGAGACTTTCTCCTTCCACAAAGGGAATTCCAAAAACAATAGCGTCGTTGTTGTTGTTGCTGGTTTCACTCAGCTGCAGAGCGAGTTGATCACAGCGCACATAGGGGTATTTGGCTCGAAAAACCGCTCAAAAATATTTGTTTGTTCTAAGTAAATGATATTTGTCTAAAATAACTTGAAAAGGGCTATAAAGCTTGTTTCGACCAAATAAAATTGTAAATTAATTTCTTAAGGAGGGACATAACATTCGCGGCAGAGAAAACAGACCTTTTTTTGAAAAATTCATAACTCAGTCAAAAACAAACATTTTACAAATTTTTTTTTTATTATTGTAGAGAATTGAAGAAATTACAAAAAAAAATATTTAAAAAAATATATTTTTCACTCCAACATGATTTTGTAGAGCTCCAAACTGGCGGCAGAGAAAAAAACGGAGCCTCGCGGTTGCAGCGCTGGGAGGCGCAAAAATTGTCCGATCTGGAAAAAAATGACTTTTTTTATATTTTTTTTCACTTTTTGGTGATGTTCCAAATTTGAAAGTGTGTTTTTCGAAAAAAATATTGACTTTAAAATTCATAAAAAATCGAAAAAAAATTTAAGGAAAAGCTCGTGTCATACGAAAGCGAATAAAGTTTAAAAAAATAAAAAAAAAAAAAAATCGTAAAAAAATGAACCCGCTAGTGCCGCAACCAGTACGAAAAACAGGGTTTCGAGATAAACGCGTTCAAAGTTTGTGAACAAAGAAAAATGCAAGGAAAAATAAAAATGCGCTCTCACTTATCCGGCTGTAACTTTTGAGCTCGTAAAAATTTGTCCATGAAATTTTTTTTCTTAGAATCTTAAAAATATTTACTAAAATACAAAATTATAAAAATAAACGGGCAATGTCATGTCCCTTTTCTCTTTCATTTCAAATTTTCTCTTTCATCAAACTAGACACCTATCAGGGACAATGAAATCTGGGGGAGGGGGGCGGTTTCGGGCAGCATTTTTTTCGGTTTTTGCTTTTTGACATCTTTCTTCATTAGCCTATACCAAAAATGTTACCCAATAACAACAAATAATATAACAAAAGGTTCATACTAAAAAAAAAATTGTAAAAAAATTTCCCATTTTCATACCTTCATAACAAATTATATATCTATATAAATAAAGCTTCAATATCCATAAAAAAAAGTTGTATTTTAAAGTACATACCTGCAGCAAAATCTTCTATAGCAACAAACTTATTTCACAATATTAATAAAAAAAAAAAAAATATTTGTTTAGGTGTGATCTTTTTCATTCAAATTAACTCAATAACAATGCAAGCTTACGATCGATGACTTTCAACTGATGCTGCGACGAAGTGCGTGCATTAAAATTAAAAAAACAAATGGTAACTTATTTAATGAGTATTAACAAAAGCTAGAAAATAATTTTACTTCTCAACTTTACATTTTGAGAAATTGATTAATGAGCGGTTTTTCGAGCCAAATACCCCTATGTGCAGCGGTCAGTAAGGCCGTTCAGCTGCGACTCAAGATGCGTGTTGTTAATAACGGCATCAGAAGACGATTCTCTGTTGTTTCCTGAGGTGGAGTATCGCTTTAATTCATCGGATAATACGTCACAACGGGATGTTAAAATTTCGATGCGTTGCTCTAGTGAGCAGATTTTTTCGTCGTGCTCGATAAATTTATTTTTTATAGACGCAACTTCACACTTGAGCTCATTACTCAGAGGTAAGGCATGAAATTCTTTAAAATTTCAAAGAATCAGTAACGCGGCGGACACCAGCTAGTTCATAATATAATTCTTCAGCTATTTTGTGAAGATTTTCCAAAATCATATCCTGTATATTTTTTGTTCAATTCAAAAATTTTGTTCAATTCAAGAGCCAATCCTCAAATTTAAATGAAAATGAAATAAAATGGTTATATATTAATTATATTTAAAATATTTAAGTATATATATATAAATATTTTTGATAATTCATATAACACTCAAAAATTAACTCATAGCTTGCTATTATTTTTGTATTTCATACATTTTGTGTTTCATTAATTAATATATTATATTAATATTAATTAAAACAATAATATTAATTAAAACAAATATTTACTTACAAGATATATTTCTTCAAGAGTGTACAATCTCTAGAGCATAGAAAAAGACAAAGAAATCTAGAGACAGACTGACTGCATGTAAATAAACAAAATATATAGGATACATCGACTTTGATGTATTTATGTATGAAATGCATGTGAGATTTGTTAAATGGTAAAATAGATAATATGCGTTGTGCTCAGACAGTCAGACAATCAGACAGTGCAAATGCAACTACGTTTCTGCCGCATTCATATGTTGCAACAAATATGAAGCAATGCAATGCAATACAACAAAGTAAAGTAACATAATGCTAGTGTCCGACCGAATATTCGGTTTCGGTTTCGGTTTCGGCCAGTTTCGGCCCTTTTAATCAGTTTCGGCTATTCGGCATCAATATGGCCGAAACCGAAACCGAAACCGAATATTTGATCGGACACTACTAATTCGGTTCTTACAAATGTATATTTCAATGGTAGATGTGAGTTCGCTTTCATCAAAATTTTTAATGGTGTTAAGTAGAACAAAACCGTGAAATTCAGTCATTTGATTTACCGTGTGGGTTGGGTCCAGCACAAAACGATAAATGTAGATTTTTTTTTTATATTATAATATTAAGTTATTTATCTTTAAATACTAAAAAGTTCCTTAAAGTGATATTAAAATGATCTCTTTATTTATTATTTTAAAGTTAAACATTAATATTCAAACGGTCTTATTCATAAAAATATCTTGAAATAGATTTAAAGTGCTCAATAGTCAAAAAGCAATAGTCACATATTTTCACATGCAAACAGTCAAAAAAATGTTTAATCTATGTTCTTCTCTGAAAAAAAATTGTCACTTATAATTTTTATTTTCAATATTTTGAAATGTTTTGCCATGTTTCCATATTCTTTGAAACAGTTTGAAGTATTTTTGACAATATTTGTGCTCACATTAGAGTAAAAATTTTAAAAAGGCTTTATCAAGGGTTTATTGAAGGGTTACTCATTTAAGAAGCCTTTATAAGAGATTTTTGTCGGTATTGGACGTTTATGAATACTGTTTTTGGGTTTTTTTTTTGTAAAGGCTTTATAAAAGGCTCGTAAATTTTTATGAATAAAGGCAAAAGAATATTTATCGTATATATACGTTATTATAATATGTTTCAATTGTTATATTTTTGAAAGCTTTTAACAAGAAAATTAAAAAATAATTTGTTTTTTAAAAAACAATTTTCAAGTAGACATTCAGTTTCGGTTTCGGTTTCGGTTTCGGCCGAATATTACAAAAATGGCCGAAATTCGGTTTCGGTTTCGGTTTCGGCCAAAATTTTGGTTTCGGTCGGACACTACATAATGCAATGTATTAAATATTAAAATTGTTTTTATTTTTATGTTGGTATGAGCAACAAGCAGTAAAAGTCATGATGATTGTTGTAGTTGTTGGTTTTGCAATTCTAAGGATATAGCATGTTTATAGCTGTAGGTCTGTCTGTTCCTTCATCTATCTATTTGCCTGCCTGTCTGTCTGTCTGTCTTTTTCTACACTTGTCTGCATAGCGTGATGTTGATCCTGTTGATACTGGTTGTTCTTGTTGTTGTATAGCTGTTGGTGGTGGATTTTTTCCTTGCTGTCTAATGCTCTGTCTGTCTGCTGCATTGTTTTCTAGTCACTACTAAAGCCTTATTTTTTCCTATTTCCAACAGCTGATGATGAATCCAATGTATTTTCTTATTTTATTCCCGCAGGAGCTAATTTTAGTTATTCGCATGTCATATTATTAGAGAGGCAAAAATAAAAGGGAATTATTTATGACTTTTATGCAATGGAAAATGTATTAAAGTATGAAGCATTAATATGTTTGTTTTTTTTTTTTTTTTGTATTTCATATTCTATCTTTTAGAACTCTTCTGGGATTACATAGCATGGTGATATTAACAATGCTTATAATGCGGCGTTTAATTAACTTAAGCCTTATTCGCTGCCTGCAGCTGAGTTTATGTCACTCGAATTTTGTTGATAATCTAATGGTTTTTGTTAACTTAGTTTAAATTTAAGATTTATTCAGAGTAATATACAAATAGCTGAATGATATAAACATTAAAAATTTTGCTTGTGTTAATGAAATAATAATTGTACGAACTGGTGTTCCAATTCTTATTTAAAAAGTCGTCTGTTAACTCAGATATAAAAAAATTATGCTTAGTATTGGTGAAAAAAAAAAAAATTCATAAAAATAAATTTCTCCCCGACGGGGAATTGAACCCCGGTCTCCCGCGTGACAGGCGGGGATACTGACCACTATACTATCGAGGATGTTGTTTTCTTGGAAATAACAGCATAATGTAAGCTGTACTACAAAAGATGTTCTAACTATTTTTCTATTGATCGTTGTGAGTGCTCTGCACAGTTTTGTCGAAAGATGAGTCACCGAAGCTTTCATGACAGCACAACTGAACAAGTTCTTCAATTAACTATAAACAAAAAAAAATTCTTCTACATTCTCCGAATACTTATCAGCTTTTGAGATAACGAGTTCCTCATAGTCTTCTCCTTACAAAACAAGTTTTTATTTTTGACTCTTCCAAAATAGCTTCTTTATTTCGCATTTTAGTTTCAGTTTGCTTTACTTAGAAAACTACTACGACTAAAATTTGAGGATTGGCTTTTTAATTGAATCTTCTCAAAAAAGTTGAAGAATCATATTTTGAATATATTGGAAATAAATTTACAGCTTTATTTTGAACATTGACAACTGTTAATTTATTGACAAGCGCAAAATTTCCTTATTCTAAAATGAAATTGAAAGCTCATAATATGACAACAACTCTCAACATCAGAAATAATATTGATAACAACAAAAAATTAAGTAAAAACTTATTGCATTTTCATCTCCATGCGAGAAAAAAGTGCATAAAAGATTACTTTGTCAATAAATTTACAGTTGTCAATCGCCAGAATAAGGCTGTTATTATTAGTACTAGTTCTTTCCCGTCAAAAATGACGGGACCGTTTCCACTTATTCAATTTTAAATTATTCAAATAATAATTTTTAGTTCCAAATACTTAAAAAATACCTCAACCATAGTAGGTACGACGAAATTTGTTTAAAAAATTTTTTGTAAAACTGAAACTATTAAAATGAAAAAAAAAAATATAAAGTTTGTGAAGTTTCAATAAATCACAAAACAGAAAATGCCTAAAAAAATGCTCTGAAATTTTTCAATAAAATCAAGCGTTCCGCACTCACATTTTACGGAATTATATTATAGTAATATCCATCAAGCCTTTCAAAAACGTCGTTATGAAAATAATTCAATTTTGAATTTTAATTGAATCTGATGCATTTTAATGCAAAGAATATTCCATCAAAACAAGATAATCCGATTCGGTTTCGAAACAAAATAAAATTCAATGTTTAAAAATTCCCTTAATAAGAAAATTAACGATTCTGTAATGAATTCGACTCTGTAAAAACTATGGACATTCATTCCATTCATCTGAATGAATGTATGAATGGAATGAATGTAATTGCAAAATTGTGCCACATCTAGCGGTGGATATTTATTTATTTTTATTTATTGGCACAATCAGTGCTGTCACTTTACCACAATTTAGGTCACTTTTTTCAACTTTTTTGACTTCTACCACTTTTACCACCCACTATTTACCTTTTCTCAAAATCTACCACTCTTTTATTTCTATGATAATTTCTATCATCAACCAAATTTTAAATAATAATTGCTGTAGTTGTTTCTATAATTAAATTTTAAGAATATTTTACCGAGACAGGAAATGAAATTTTTTTAAATGTATGATTGGATTTGAATTGTATTTGAATTTGAATTGTATTATATTATTAATCATGAAATCCATGCAAAAAAAAAGAAAAACAATTAGTTTTATAGTTTAATTTTGTAGGACACGAAAAGCTAAGATATGGCTAAAAATAAAAATTTTTTAAATTTTCAGTTTAATTCACCTGAGCCAACAATTTGTTGGTGCGCATGAAAAGTTTGCTTAAAAATTGCTCATTTTCTGGTGCGCGAGCAGCTCCTAACTTGGCTCTGGGCTTGCTCGCTGTTCGGTTTGTACTTTACAGTTCGTAATTGAAAAAAACCGTCTTGGGCCACTTTAAAAGTGTATACAAATAAGCTCAAGTCCGATCCAATGTAATGAAATGTTTGGAAAATAATTTGAGTACAATTGTTTTTTTTTTCAATAAAATTTAAATTAATGTCAAAATAAAGCTAGCTTTACAATAATTTTTGCGAGAGTACAGCATTAAGCCCAAATTTTTTAAGATTGGAAAAAATCTACCACTAGTTTTCTTAATCTATCACTGTTTTCAGACACAATCTACCTCTATTTATAATATTCAAGTGACAGCACTGGGCACAATAGCATATATCATAAGGCATTAGAAATTGAGATAACATTTTTAAATTGAAGTAAGCCTAATTTTTTAAAGAAAACCTCTAGTTCTGTTAGATTTTTTACCAAAGTAGACTTAACTGGCTATAATAGGTTCTTTGAATATGCTTATTCGAACAATTTTATGCTTGCCTATTTATATTTACTAGTATCGCCTGTGGTCGAAATTCGACCAATTTATTGATTGCCTATTTATAATTATATGCGAGATGATTAAAATACGTTCGAGGCTATAACTCTTAATTGATTGGAGATATAAAGCTATTTTCTTCAAAAAAATTATTTTTTTATTTTATTATATTTTTCAAAAACAGAAGAACAACATTTTTAAAAAAAAATTTAATTTTGTCAAAGAAATCATAGGGATAGATCTGATTTTTTGATGGCACGGACGGTTTATTAATTTAGTGTCAAGACAAAATAAATTCACCTCAAATTCGGTACAGACTTTGAAAGAAAATCAAAAATGCAATTTGGAGTTTTTGTTTTTTCACAACAAAAATCATTTTTACCCCATATTTTAAGAATAAATAAAATTTTATGGTCTTTTTTTAAAAGGAATAATTTAAATATAAAGAAAAAAAAAGAAAAAAGAAAAGAAAAAAAAGAGAAGAAAGAGCGGAGATATTGGCTTCAGAATTTAGAACATTAAATTTCAGACAGTTTTTTTCCCTCTCTTGGCATTTGGTTGAAACACACGCTAATTAACTAACGACAATATTAAGAAAATTCATTAAAAATACTTTTGGTTAGAACTTTGCTGTAATTTTTATTACATTTTAAAGAAAATATAACAAACTTTTAGAAAAAAATATAAATATTGAAAAACCGTTAAAATCCAATTAAGATATTGACATGGAAAGTCAAATTTTTGAATTCAAAACACATTTTTTTACAAATTTTACAATTGACGAATGGATAAAACTAAATTTTTTTTAAGAAATTGTTACTTTAAAAAAAAATTAAAATTTGACCAACTCAAAAACTCTACCCCAACCAAGTTTCATATTAATTAAAGAGCGGATTTTTTCTCAAAAATTTAATTTCTCTCTTAGAAGGTTGGGAACCCCCTCTATCAGATATATCATTTATATATACATTCTGCACATCTGGGCAACAAAACCTTTCGAATGATATAAGTTTCATTTAATTTGAGTTTTAACTAATACCAAAAAAGCGTAGGACAAACTTTAATGTTTACGTATTAATATATAAGATATGCAGAATATGCGAGATGGCTTAATTAATTTCGAGGCTTTAACTTTTAATTTATTTGAGATATATAAATAATTTTTTAATTTTATTAATTTAAAAAAAAATAGAAAAACAGCATGTTAAAAAATGTAATGTTGTAAAAAAAATTATAGGGAGTAGCCTTGATTTTTTTGATAGCACGGACAGTTGATTAATTAAGTGTCAAGATAAAATAAACTTTTCTTAAATGCGCTGTAGACTTTGAAAGAAACTCAAAATTGCAAAATTAAGTTTTTCTCTTTTTTTACAAAAAAAAAAAAAAAAAATCTACCCCATATTTTGAGAATAGATTAATTTTTAACCGACTTCAAAAAGGAGGAGGTTCTCAAGTTGGTTGGTTTCTCTGTTTTTTTTTTTTTTTTTTTTTTTTTTTTTTTTTTTTTTTTGTGAATGTATGTACATCGATTACTCCTAAAGTACTTGCCCGATTGCCGCAATTTTTTGTCAACATATAGAGATTATCAACGCGGAGGTGCCCGTTTATTAAAGGGGGCGGTATTCGGAAAAGGGGCGTGTCTGTATAAGAAAAACACTGTATCTCAGTAAATATTGACACTACGGTAATAAAATTCACGATAAAATTACAAGGGCAAGCACAAGTATTAAAAATGACGATCACTTAAGTGGGCGTAATTCTAAAAAAGGGTGTGGCAATATTGTAAAAACTCTGTATCTCGACGAAAATTGACACTAGAGTACTGAAATTAAGTACAGAGGTAGGTACAATTATTGGAAATTACTATAACAAAAGTGGGCGTAATTCGACAAAGGGGTGTGGCAATATAAGAGAATTACTGTGTCTCGAATAATATTGATACTAGGGTACAGAAATTTATTACAAAGGTAGGAAAAATTACTACAAATTTTTGTAAAAAAAAAAATGGGCGTTAATCGAGAAGGGGAGTGGCAATATTAAAAAAAAACACTGTATCTCGGTTACTATTGACACTACGATACTAAAATTAAGTACAAAGGTAGGTACAAATATAACAAATTACTTTCAGTAATGTGGGCGGTATTCGATAAAGGGGCGTGTCACTGTAAGAAAAACACTGTATTTCAGTAAATATTAACACTAGAGTAATAGAGTTAATAAAATTCACAGCAAAAATGCAAGGGTAGGTAAAAAATAACAGTCAATTAAGGTGGCGTTAGTCGACAAAGAGGTGTGGCAATATTAGAAAAACTCTGTATCTCGAATAATATTGACACTAGAGTACTAAAGTTAACTACAGGGGTAGGCACAGTTATAAAACAATTAATTTCAATACAGTGGACCTTGTTTGATAAAGGGGTGTGGCAATATATACAATACACTGTATCGCAAATAATATTGACACTAGAGTACTGATATTTAGTATAGAGGTAGGCACACTTATAAAAAGTTATTGTGAATAGAGTGGGCATCATTCGACAAAGGGGTGTGGCAATATTAGAAAACACTAAATCGAATACTGACACTACTAACTGAAAAAGTACAGACGTAGGCACAATTATTACAAATTACTACCGAAGAATTGGGCGTTATTCGACTAAGGGGTGTGGTAGTGTGTAAAAAACTGTATCATATTGACTTAAGGGTGGTAAAATTCATTGTTAGAATGGGTAGAACTATTGAAAACACTATGACAAAGAGTGTGATATTCTCGACAAAGAGGCGTGTCAATATTATAAACACACTATATTTCAGTCAATATTGACAATGGGGTAGTGATAAAAATACAAGAGTAGGTACTGATAAACACACTGACAAAGACCAGAATAAGAAACGACAGAAAAGCATTTTTCCATATTTGAGCATAAATAATTGGTGTTTCATTAATTTATACACTTTTTTAATATATATCATTTTCTCTAAAAAGAAAGAAATAAAAACTTTTTAACAAAAAAAAAAACCTACTTCAAAATCACTAGAAAGTAAAAAATAATTTTAAATTACTTTTACTATTTATTTCTTGGTCAAATTTGTATTTTTATAATAAATATATTTATTTTTTTATGATAATAAGAGCTTCGAAGTCGGCGCTAATATAATCAGATTTTTTATGCAGCTGCAACACACATATAGCATTTTAATTAATGGCGTTTTCGTTTCTACCAAAAAATGTTGCCCTGTCGCAGTGCAAAATGTTTTCGATGTTGCCCGCAACCCTGTAAAAGTGCATGTTTTTGCCTACTCGGAAAATGTCAACTTAAATAAACGTATATAACCATCCTTGTCTAACGCACGCATGTGATAATATTATCGTTTTAAAAACAGCTGATATGCAGGGCAATCATCTACCCTGAGAAAGTTTGCAGGGCAGAAAATGCGCCTTTTTTGCCCTCTGTGAGTGTGACATTTTAAGAAACGAACACAGAATTTACTCACCCGTTTGCACTTATTTTAGAATCGAACACGAAAAAAGGTAAGGGCAATGAAAAGGCAACATTTTTTGGTAGAAACGAAAACGCCATAAGATTTAAGAAAAATTAAGATTACAAATTAATACAGCGTCACCCAAGCAGGATATTTACAAATAAAAAAGTCTTAAATAGAGTAGGGATGGCGAAAAAATCATGATTTTACATCAATGATTAGCGCTGACTAGAAGCTTTTATTAACATAAAAAAATAAATATATTTATTATAAAAATACAAATTTGACCAAGAAATAAATAGTAAAAGTAATTTAAAATTAGTTTTTACTTTCTAGTGATTTTGAAGTAGGTTTTTTTTTTTGTTAAAAAGTTTTTTTGTAAACCTGTTAGAAAGATTTAACACAAATTTAAAAGACACCTTTTTTATACATTTGTTAAATGATGAATGCAAAAAATTAAATTTTTTGAAGAAATTTTTTCTTTTGAGTGAAACTCAATACTATAAAGTGAAAAAAGGGGTTCAAGTTTTGTGTTAGCGTATTAATATATAGATATGCGTTAGGTAAGTACTAGGAATGTTGATAGGGACCCTTTTTAAAAATCTTGGATTTTGGAATTTAAAATTTTGAGTCCTGAGATTTCGGGATAAGTTCCGGTATGTAAGAATTATAAAAATTGTATAAAATTAAATGTATTTTTATATATTTCATATAAAAATAGTGAATATCTTAATATATAAAAGGCAAGCGTCCTGCTCCGTGCCTATATCGTAAAACATGTTTAGCCTGGACCAGAACCTATATCGTAAAACCTGTTCAGCCTGTACCAGAACCTGTTAGAAAATTATCCATATGAAATGTTTGTACTGACTAAACCTTTTTCTCTATATCGTAAAACATGTTTAGGCTGGACCAGAACCTGTTGTAAAATTATCCATTTGAAATGTTTGTACTTACTAAACCTTTTAAGACCTGTTCACAATGGACCAGAACCTGTTATTAAATTATGTATTGGAAATCTTTGTACTTTAAGACTATCGTCATTTTCCTCAACTACTATACATCAAACATCATGTCTTGCTATTACAGTGCTTCTTAATTAACAGAACCGCAACCTATTCGGTCTGCATAAACTGAACAGCAATTATTACATTCAGTGACGTTGGTGTCAATTGGAATTGCTAGAATTAAATCACAATGTTCGGTCTTCTGATCCAAGTTTTAGCGATTGGCTACTCAAGTAAGGAAATGGAAATGAAGATATCATAGAAATTCCAGATTATTTTGTTTGTAAAGGTTCGCTTATTAACCCTTTCAATGGCTTGCCTAGAATAATCGTGGACAATTTTTTTGAGCTTATATTCCCATCATTTAAGCAATAAAAAGATTAAAAAACATCCCTCTGATTTTTACATGAGCTGCTTTGCTTTTGGCAGGCTGTCTAATATAATTATACTTTGCACACCAATCACAATAATCACTTTTTTTTTGTTTAAGTTAAACGTTATATATCTCCCTAAAATAATTTTTGTCATGTTAGCACAACTTCATTTCATAGTACCAACCTATTTGATTTTAGAAAAGACGTTGGAAAATAACAAAAAAAATTTTCTGAAGTGTCCAATATAATGGACAAATCCATTAAATATATTTCTGGCGATACTTTGAGTCCGAATAACATCAACCGTTATTCCAAAATTGCTATCCTGTGCACAAAAAATTCCGATGTGAACGAAGTCAACGAGCAAGTTCTAAATATTTTAGTTGGTGACACAGTGAGAGATCTGAGCACGGATTAAATTGAAGACAGTGATAATAACGATAAACAAAACTACCCTGCCGAGTTTTTGAATGAATTTTATCCTTCAGGAATGCCACTGCATAAGTTAAACCTCAAAATTGGAAGTATTATAATACTTCTTCGAAATTTCAATACCAAAAGAGATATCTGTAATGGAAGGTGGTTAGTTTTGAATAACCTAAAAACTTAATTAATCATCGCACAAGTATTGACAGGTGCACTAGCGAACATGAAATAGTTTTCATACCTACAATTGATTTGGCCCCGACAAACACAGATTTGCATTTCACTCTCCGGAGGCGACAATTTCCAATTAAACTGACATTTTCAATAACCATAAATAAATTGCAAGGTTAAATATTGCAAAAAGTAGGAGTTTTTCTAAAAGAACTGGTATTTAGTCATGGGCAGTTTGAGCGGGCTGATGATGTAAAACTAAGCATTATAGATGGCAAGGGACAAAAGTTAAAAAATCTAAGAATTTTTTACTAGAAATGTTGTATATAAAGAAGTTTTATCAAAATAATTTAATAAATATGTTTTCAAATAAAAACCTTTGTATATAAATTCAATAAATTTTTTGTCGCATTTTGTACTCTAAATGGTTCCTTCCCGTCGAAGGACGGGCTTTTACACTAGTATTTTAATAATGTTGACATAGTAGCAAAATGAGATAATATTTAAAAATATATTATATGGAACATTTCAAATTTTAGTTATACATAATATGTTTACATATTTTTTCTTTTCGATTATGTTCTGTTCATTCTTAAAATAATATCTTATTGATATTAATGAATAAGTCATCCATAAATCAATTTAAGAAGAAATCCCACACAGCTAATAGGCTTTCTGCTTGATTTTATTTAAGAAGAAATCTCATACAGTTACTAGGTTTTCTTCTTGATTTTGTGTTAAAAGAAATCCCATACATCTATTGGTTTTCTTTTTGTTTTTGTTTAAGAAGAAATCTCATACAGCTACTAGGTTTGGCTTCTTGATTTCTGTTAAGAAGTAATCTCATGAAGTAACTAAGTTTTTTACACGATTTGCTTTTCTTCTCAATTTGGCATAAATAAATAAAAAATAACGAATAAACGATACACAAAGTCTAGGACGTGAAAAAAGGCTTGAAAATATGGATTTTAGAAGAAATTAAGATGATTAAATAAATTTAAGAAGATTTTTTCTGATAAACAAGAAGTTTTCTTCTTAAAAAATACCTCTCATCTTTTGCCTTTCAGGCCCCTTGTTTATGAAAAGTTTTGAAAATATGGATTTTAGAAGAAATTAAAAAGATATCTTATTAAATAAATTTAAGAAGATTTTCTGGTGAAAAAACAAGAAGATTTCTTCTTAAAAAATACCTCTCCTCTTTCGTCTTACATGCCCCTTGATCAAAATACGTTTTAAGAAGAAATCTTATAGATTTTATGTGGTACTAGATTTCTCTGTGTTTTTCCATTCGATGTTATATATTCGTTGCTATGATATATATTTGATTAAGACCTTAAGATTTCAGTTCAACAAATGTCTTTAAAATAATAAAAACACTGCTTATATCAAAAACGAGAGTTTATTTGGTAAAACTGTAAAAACTAATCGATTTACCGTACAAATTATGTGTACTCGCTGGCGATATTGATTGTTGGAAAATTATGAACAAAGTCTTCATTTTCTAATAAAAATTTTACTTTTGCGCTAGAGATCACGATTAAAGAATCACGGCCTTAAACCAGTTCTATTTTCAAATAATACATAGTATGTAGCAGCTGAACATGTTTAACATGAAATGGATTTTAAAAATATGTAGTATTTTTTAGCTTTCACGGAGAAAACTGTTGTGCATTATTAATGCACAAGCTGTTCATAACTATAAAATGTTAAGGTACATTTTTGAATATGCAGCTTTGCGCATAAATTATGCCTAATAACCATAAATTCTGCACAATCTATTAAAATTGTGCATAAGTTATACACAAAAAATGGGCACAGTTTGTGAACATTGTTCATAGCTTAATTATTTGAAAATTAAACTCAATTGATCATAATATATGAACATTGTGCATGAACGACTATTAACACTTATTGTTCATGAGTTATGCCTACTTGTGCATAGATTTTGCCCAACATTTTGATATGTGTGTATCTTGTTGTAGATGGGCATAAGTTGTGCCCATTTTTGCAAAGATTATGAACAATGCGTACACATATGGATAATGAGTATGTAGTAATTGCAAGTTAGTTTCACTTGTGTTCTTTGTGTAAAGAGTGCTGGTTGTGTTTAGAAGCGACAGTAGTGTGTTATATATCATTTAATATTATTTAGAAATATATAATTGTGTAAATTAAGAAAACCAGAGGTAAGTATTGAGCTATTATCATATATTTAACACTCAGAAAATGCGGTTTTTTTAAAAAATATCTCCGCGTTAGAACAAATAACAAATCCGAATTGGAAAGTCGAGAAGAAAGTGCTATTTCGGTATCAGGAATCGATTCAGAAGATAAAATTTGGCTAAAAACAAGAAATTCGCCTTGGGAGACGGTGGAATTGAACTGGAACTCCAGCTTTGCTCTTCGGCGCCAGGACATTAATATCCATCCGCTACAATTTATACTTTCCGACTGCCGACTTTCCGACTAAAAACATGCGCATAGTAACGGATATCGTTTGGTAGAAAATTTAAATTTATATAATATATAAATAAAAACTTTATATTTTTATATTTAGATCGATATTGACTTCCATAATTTGTACCCGGAAAAGTCCAACTTATTTCTTAACAACTGGAATTCACTGAAGGATAACATTATAGCAGTATGCAAAAATATTGTTAAATTTCCAGCTGCTAAAAAATTATAAATCATCTTCCAACAAACAAAGGTAAAAACAATTTAAACTTATGAAATAAAGAACTAATTTAATTATTATTTTTGAATTTTCTTCCAGATTTAGAATTAATTAAAGTCTCGAAGGTGGTGGCAGCAATTTTTAAGCCTGTGGCAAGAAAAACAATTGAGAAACAGACGTGGAAGGTTAGCACAGTCGACGCTTGGAATTTTGAAATTCATTTTGACATTTGAAAATAAAATGAAATTTTGTTTCTTTAATATTAGCAGGAGATGTAAATATTTGTTCACAATCTATGAAAATGTTGTTCATAACCTATGCACAGTTGTTCATAACCTATGCCCAGTTGTTCATAACGTATGCATAGTTGTTCATAACCTATGCATAGTTGTTCATAAACTATGTCCAGTGGTTCATATAATATGCCCAGTTGTTCATAGTCTTTTCCCAGTTGTTCAGAATCTATGAAAATGTTGTTCATAAGCTATGCCCAGTTGTTCATAACCTATGCACAGTTGTTTATAGTCTTTTCCAAGTTGTTCAGAATCTATGAAAATGTTGTTCACAATCTATGCCCAGTTGTTCACAACCTATTCACAGTTGTTCATAGCCTTTTCTCAGTTGTTCAGAATCTATGAAAATGTTGTTCATAATCTATGCCCAGTTGTTCATAAAACATGCTCATAGTGCTGAACTTAAGTTATGAACAAGTGTGCATAGATTATGAACAACTGTTCTTGGTCATTTTTCGTGAACAATTTTTGCATAATTTGTGCCCATAGCGCATAATTTCTGCACACAATTCTCTCCGTGTTCTTGCTTTGAAAATTATAAGCACCGCTGTCTTGTGCTCATAAACAAAAAAATATTTCATGAAAAAAACTGAAGCAAATAAAAAAATCTTCCCATACCGGGAATCGAACCCGGGCCTTCTGGGTGAAAGCCAGATATCCTAGCCACTAGACCATATGGGATATAATTTCTCAGTGGATAATTCAATTTAAAAATAACTGTAACTAAATGACTGTAAAAGTTAAGCATATGATTAAATGTAAAACGATTTAGTAACATGCGACTTAGTTCAACAAAAAGTTAAACTAAGAGTTATGTATACAAAAAGTGACTAATTGTAAATAACATGAAATATTTCTTTAAACATATGCCTAAATATAAGAGCTAATTTTAAATGCTTTTACATACAACTTCACCACAGATGAACATCACATTAAAGTTGAGGTGAATGTTAACAGTTCGACCAAGCAATATTATTAAATTACCAACTGATCTCATTTGTGTATCTTGGCCTCTGTTAAAAACATGTTATGTACGTTAGTGGCGATCGTGGTGAGTTCAGCAATCTTTAGGCTTACGCTACGACACAACAGATGGCGTCAGTGTTTGAATGTGGGCTGAGATCAGTCAGTTTAAAAGCTACGTTAGTGGGAAGGGGTTTGTAATACCTTTAAATTTTATATTAAAAATTAATAGAAAAAAATCTCAAAAGTACTTTAACCCCACAAAATTTTATACGAAGCTTGAGTATTCATGAAATTCGAAAACAATTTCTTTCCGAAGAACCTAGTGTAGGTGCTGTAGTGCATGTTGAAACCCTTGATGAACAAAATTCCAGAAGCTCAACCGATTTTCCGGTCTTGTTAGTCATCAACATCGCCCTTGAAAATGTGATCAAAACACAATAAATTCTCATAAATGTCTAAAAAATAACACAGATATGCAAAAAAAAACTTTTTGAGCTGCATGAGATATTTTTGCTGTATTATATGTTTTAAGGTACGCTGATTTCAAAAATAACTTCCATTACTCTCCATCACGTATAGTTTTTTGCAACATAAAAATACAATAATGAAAAAATGAACTATTTATTACAACAAACACACAGCATAATATTTAACAAAACATATCAACCGTTAATTTTCTGAATTTTATTTTTATATTCAACTTTGTGTTAACTCTTTCCTTGTGAAACCTGTTATTCTTTTCTTTAATGCTTCTCCGAACTTGTTTTTGGTTTCCTTCTTTAGTTTCTCGCTTAAGCATTCAACAGTAGTCCGTTAACATACTGACATCTCATCTTCCTTGGAGAAGATGAGAAGATGTACGTCTCTCGATATCACGTACATACTGATGAAATCCTGCACCTTGCTCTTCACTGTAGGCACCCAAGTTTTCAGGAAAATATTCAATGTGGGGGTGTGAGAAGTGAACTTAATACGCTGTCAGCGTGCGCTGTACAATAGTTTTATATTCAGGATCCTTAGTATTGCCCAAAAACTTACACTACATTTTTGAAAGAGCCCCATGTTTCTTTTTCGATTCCTCACATTGATTCAGAAAAGAGGGTATCAGACAAAAGATTTCATATGTCGGGGCCAGTAAAAACTCCTTCTTTTTTCCATTTTCAACTTGGAACGTGGAACATATATATCTAAAACAATCCCTATCTTTTGCAATGATTTTACAAACTGCTTCATTAGCCCCAATTTAATATAAAGAAGTGGCATTAAAACCTTTTCTGGCGGGTTCAAAGTGGTATTAATATCGTTTTTCTCGCCAGGAGTGAAACCCTGTCGTGGTGGCCAGTCAGTTGTTGTCCAGTGTAGCTCTCTGGCTCTACTATCCCACAAACAAAGAAAACAAAGGACTTTTGTATAATCTGACTGTTGAGCCAACAACATTGTGAGTATTTTAAAATCTGCACAAACCAACCATTGATGTTTTTCATTGCAGTTTTCTTCCATATGAAATGAGTGTCCCATTGGAAGAGATTCAACTATTTGAATCATATTGTATGAATTATATTGTATTTCAATGAGCACTTAATGATCCCACAAACATCATTACAACAAATCAGATTTCCCTCGTTATTGAAATACTGAGTAAATTCTCTCTATCGATGTCTGTACCAGGAAAATGAGGTACGGCATGATAAAAGGTTTTTGTTTTTTGGCCTTGAACTTAGCAATTTGGCTGCATCTTTTGAAAGACCCAACCCAGCTAGCATTTGGAAGACTGTTTTGCTGACAATCACCTAAACGAGTCTTTTTCGACTCCACTTGACCATCAACAAAAACAAAATACATGTCCTGTGCGGAAACATATTCTGCTCCGCTCAACGATCAAAAACTGACTGCATTTTTCAAGGTAACTTATGGGATATTGAACAAAGCGTGTGAAGACGCATATTTTTATCGGCAAGGCAATAGAAAAGAAACTATTTTTTTGTGGAAACTAACGGGAAATTGGACAATTCAAACCATCATAGTTTTCACGTCATATCGCTCAGTTTCGACAGCAATCTCGAAGTGAAGTCCAAAAATTGGTACACGCAACTCTTCTTAAAGAGTCATTTTTAAGTCGTTTTTTAGTCTTTGTTTTTGGTATTTATAAGATCAAAAAACTACTCTTAAATGACTCAAAAATGAGTCGTATTTTAATCATTTTTCATATTCAAGATAAAAAACGACTATAAAAAGACTCTTCAAGAAGAGTCGCGTGTAGGGTACCATTTTCTCTCGAACAAAGAGTCTTTTTTGATCAGAATAAAAACTTTTTAACAAAAAAAAAAACCTACTTCAAAATCACTAGAAAGTAAAAAATAATTTTAAATTACTTTTACTATTTATTTCTTGGTCAAATTTGTATTTTTATAATAAATATATTTATTTTTTTATGATAATAAAAGCTTCCAGTCAGCGCTAATCGTTGACGTAAAATCATGATTTTTTCGCAATCCCTACTCTATTTAAGACTTTTTTATTTGTAAATATCCTGCTTGGGTGACGCTGTATTAATTTGTAATCTTAATTTTTCTTAAATCTTAATTAAAATGCTATATGTGTGTTGCAGCTGCACAAAAAATCTGATTATATTAGCGCCGACTTCGAAGCTCTTATTATCATAAAAAAATAAATATATTTATTATAAAAATACAAATTTGACCAAGAAATAAATAGTAAAAGTAATTTAAAATTATTTTTTACTTTCTAGTGATTTTGAAGTAGGTTTTTTTTTTTGTTAAAAAGTTTTTATTTCTTTCTTTTTAGAGAAAATGATATATATTAAAAAAGTGTATACATTCATTAAACACCATTTATTTATGCTCATAATATGGAAAATGCTTTTCTGTCTTTTCTTATTCTGTTCTTTGTCAGTATCTTTATCAGTACCTACTCTTGTTTTTTTATCAGTACCCCAATGTCAATCTTGACTGAAATAAAGTGTGTTTATAATATTGACACGCCTCTTTGTCGAGAATATCACACTCTTTGTCATAATGTTTTCAATAGTTCTACCCATTCTAACAATGAATTTTACCACCCTTAAGTCAATATGATACAGTTTTTTACACACTGCTACACCCCTTAGTTGAATAACGCCCAATTCTTCGGTAGTAATTTGTAATAATTGTGCCTACGTCTGTACTTTTTCAGTTAGTAGTGTCAGTATTCGATTTAGTGTTTTCTAATATTGCCACACCCCTTTGTCGAATGATGCCCACTCTATTCACAATAACTTTTTATAAGTGTGCCTACCTCTATACTAAATATCAGTACTCTAGTGTCAATATTATTTGCGATACAGTGTATTGTATATATTGCCACACCCCTTTATCAAACAAGGTCCACTGTATTGAAATTAATTGTTTTATAACTGTGCCTACCCCTGTAGTTAACTTTAGTACTCTAGTGTCAATATTATTCGAGATACAGAGTTTTTCTAATATTGCCACACCTCTTTGTCGACTAACGCCACCTTAATTGACTGTTATTTTTTACCTACCCTTGCATTTTTGCTGTGAATTTTATTAACTCTATTACTCTAGTGTTAATATTTACTGAAATACAGTGTTTTTCTTACAGTGACACGCCCCTTTATCGAATACCGCCCACATTACTGAAAGTAATTTGTTATATTTGTACCTACCTTTGTACTTAATTAACCGACTTCAAAAAGGAGGAGGTTCTCAAGTTGGTTGGTTTCTCTGTTTTTTTTTTTTTTTGTTTTTTTTTTTTTTTTTTTTTTTTTTTTTTGTGAATGTATGTACATCGATTACTCCTAAAGTACTTGCCCGATTGCCGTAATTTTTTGTCAACATATAGAGATTATCAACGCGGAGGTGCCCGTTTATTAAAGGGGGCGGTATTCGGAAAAGGGGCGTGTCTGTATAAGAAAAACACTGTATCTCAGTAAATATTGACACTACGGTAATAAAATTCACGATAAAATTACAAGGGCAAGCACAAGTATTAAAAATGACGATCACTTAAGTGGGCGTAATTCTAAAAAAGGGTGTGGCAATATTGTAAAAACTCTGTATCTCGACGAAAATTGACACTAGAGTACTGAAATTAAGTACAGAGGTAGGTACAATTATTGGAAATTACTATAACAAAAGTGGGCGTAATTCGACAAAGGGGTGTGGCAATATCAGAGAATTACTGTGTCTCGAATAATATTGATACTAGGGTACAGAAATTTATTACAAAGGTAGGAAAAATCACTACAAATTTTTGTAAAAAAAAAATGGGCGTTAATCGAGAAGGGGAGTGGCAATATTAAAAAAAAACACTGTATCTCGATTACTATTGACACTACGATACTAAAATTAAGTACAAAGGTAGGTACAAATATAACAAATAACTGTCAGTAATGTGGGCGGTATTCGATAAAGGGGCGTGTCACTGTAAGAAAAACACTGTATTTCAGTAAATATTGACACTAGAGTTAATAAAATTCACAGAAAAAATGCAAGGGTAGGTAAAAAATAACAGTCAATTAAGTGGGCGTTAGTCGACAAAGAGGTGTGGCAATATTAGAAAAACTCTGTATCTCGAATAATATTGACACTAGAGTACTAAAGTTAACTACAGGGGTAGGCACAGTTATAAAACAATTAATTTCAATACAGTGGACCTTGTTTGATAAAGGGGTGTGGCAATATATAAAATACACTGTATCGCGAATAATATTGACACTAGAATACTGATATTTAGTATAGAGGTAGGCACACTTATAACAAGTTTTTGTGAATAAAGTGGGCGTCATTCGACAAAGTGGTGTGGCAATATTAGAAAACACTAAATCGAATACTGACACTACTAACTGAAAAAGTACAGACGCAGGCACAATTATTACAAATTACTACCGAAGGATTGGATGTTATTCGACTAAGGGGTGTGGCAGTGTGTAAAAAACTGTATCATATTGACTTAAGGGTGGTAAAATTCATTGTTAGAATGGGTAGAACTATTGAAAACACTATGACAAAGAGTGTGATATTCTCGACAAAGAGGCGTGTCAATATTATAAATACACTATATTTCAGTCAATATTGACAATGGGGTAGTGATAAAAATACAAGAGTAGGTACTGATAAACACACTGACAAAGACCAGAATAAGAAACGACAGAAAAGCATTTTTCCATATTTGAGCATAAATAATTGGTGTTTAATTAATTTATACACTTTTTTAATATACAGTGGCTCACAGCTTATTTCGTGCAGACGATGTGTTAAACTTTGAAATGCTATAACTTGGTAACTAGTACTGATAATGAAAAAATTTAAACGACATTTGTTTGCTAGTAATTATATATTTATATATAAACTTTCATTTCTTTATATAATGGTCTACTAAAAAAATAATAATCAAAAAACTGAAAAAGCAGCAAAATTCAACGCCACAGCTTATTTCGTGCACTCCACTGAATCTTAAGAAAATGTAATATGTTTGTCTTTTTTAATATTTTGTGTGGCCGCCATTTTGTTAAATTACATCTTAAATCCATTTACTGGCTATCCATTTACTCTACTAATTTTTTGTAATATCTGGGGGTATTTGTTGCCATTCCTCCATCAATGCATTTTTTAATTAATTTTTATTGGAAATATTCCGCTTGCGAACGCCACTCTCCAAAATTGCCCACAAAATTTCTATTACATTTAAGTCGGGTGACTGTGCAGGCGGATTCATAAGATGCGGGCAATTCCAAATCAACCATGACTGGACGATTCTCGATTTATGTTTTGGGTCGTTGTCCTGGTAGAACCGAAATGTCTCTCGTACGCCCAAGGTGTCGATACTTTGAAGTAAATTTTCTTTTATAAAATCTAGGTACATTGTCTTGTCCATAATGCCTCCAATAAAAAATAATTTTCCAACGCCCGATGCAGCCATACGGGCCCAAACAATTACGCTGCCGCCACCATGTTTTACTGTAGGCTTGAGATGGTTATTGTTCAGCTCGGTATAAGCCTTACGCCATACATATTGCATTCCTTCGGAGCCAAAAATATTGAACTTAAACTCGTCCGAGAAAATGACGTCATTCCAGAATGTCCTAGAATATAAAACGTGTTATTTGACGAAGTTCAGTCCACATAGCTGATTTTTTTTTTTAATATAAGATTTGTTGTGTGTAACTCGACCATTAAACTCGTTGGCCTGCAGCAGATGACGAATTGTTTCGGCACAGCATTTCTTGCCCAACTCCTTCTCAACCTCCTTGGCCAATTTGGGACCCTAAAGCCTCAGATTTTCTACGATTTTTCGCAGAATAAGTCGCTCGTCCGCTTCTGTACATATTTTAATTGGAGCATTTCTGGCCTTATCAGCCACACGATTTTCTTGCAAAAAGCGCTGGATGATGTACTGCACTGTAGAGGGTCTCAATTTTACTATTTCAGCTATTTGCGGTTGGATTTTTTCTTTTTTAAAGTGAAATAAAACTATTTCGTCCTGTTATATTGTTGTGCGACGGCCCATTTTTAAAACAAATCAATTAGTGCACTTAAGGTTTTAAGTCCAGACTAAAAACAACTGTTAACTCCGATCAGAAGAATCAGGACATCAGTCAAGATAAATACAGCGAACGAGAAAAAGAAAATAACGGCATCACGTTCGAAAGCTTACATGTAAAAACAGTGTGCACGAAATAAGCTGTGGCGTTGAATTCTGCTGCTTTTTCAGTTTTTTGTTTATTATCTTTTTAGTAGACTTTTATATAAAGAAATTAAAGTTTATATTTAAATGTATAATTACTAGCAAACAAATGTCGTTTAAATTTTTTTATTACCAGTACTAGTTACCAAGTTATAGCATTTCAAAGTTTAACACATCGTCTGCACGAAATAAGCTGTGAGCCACTGTATATCATTTTCTCTAAAAAGAAAGAAATAAAAACTTTTTAACAAAAAAAAAAACCTACTTCAAAATCACTAGAAAGTAAAAAATAATTTTAAATTACTTTTACTATTTATTTCTTGGTCAAATTTGTATTTTTATAATAAATATATTTATTTTTTTATGATAATAAGAGCTTCGAAGTCGGCGCTAATATAATCATATTTTTTATGCAGCTGCAACACACATATAGCATTTTAATTAAGATTTAAGAAAAATTAAGATTACAAATTAATACAGCGTCACCCAAGCAGGATATTTACAAATAAAAAAGTCTTAAATAGAGTAGGGATGGCGAAAAAATCATGATTTTACATCAATGATTAGCGCTGACTAGAAGCTTTTATTATCATAAAAAAATAAATATATTTATTATAAAAATACAAATTTGACCAAGAAATAAATAGTAAAAGTAATTTAAAATTATTTTTTACTTTCTAGTGATTTTGAAGTAGGTTTTTTTTTTTGTTAAAAAGTTTTTATTTTAGTATCGTAGTGTCAATAGTAACCGAGATACAGTGTTTTTTTTTAATATTGCCACTCCCCTTCTCGATTAACGCCCATTTTTTTTTTTACAAAAATTTGTAGTAATTTTTCCTACCTTTGTAATAAATTTCTGTACCCTAGTATCAATATTATTCGAGACACAGTAATTCTCTTATATTGCCACACCCCTTTGTCGAATTACGCCCACTTTTGTTATAGTAATTTCCAACAATTGTACCTACCTCTGTACTTAATTTCAGTACTCTAGTGTCAATTTTCTTCGAGATACAGAGTTTTTACAATATTGCCACACCCTTTTTTAGAATTACGCCCACTTAAGTGATCGTCATTTTTAATACTTGTGCTTGCCCTTGTAATTTTACTGTGAATTTTATTACCGTAGTGTCAATATTTACTGAGATACAGTGTTTTTCTTATATAGACACGCCCCTTTTCCGAATACCGCCACCTTTCATAAACGGGCACCTCCGCGTTGATAATCTCTATATGTTGACAAAAAATTACGGCAATCGGGCAAGTACTTTAGGAGTAATCGATGTACATACATTCACAAAAAAAAAAAAAAAAAAAAAAAAAAAAAAAAAAAAAAAAAAAACAGAGAAACCAACCAACTTGAGAACCTCCTCCTTTTTGAAGTCGGTTAAAAAGAGCGCATATTCGACTGTCACCATCGTGCAGGAATGTCGAAAATGACTCTTATATGTTCAAAAATTCCATAAAATGCTAGCTGGGAAGTCTGTGAAATCTAATCTGAGAAAAAAGTTGAAAAAAAAATTAATGAGATGGAATTTTTTAAATATTTTTTTTCGGTTTTAGGACATCAAAATCTATAAGAAAATGCATAAAAAAACCTATGCAGTTTTTTACTTGCAGACCTGTGTAATTGAAAATATTTTATATTCATAAAGTTGTAGTTGTCTTAACAATTTTCCATAAAATGACTTCACTTTTATTATGGATTATGTCAACTCCACCGCAGCACTTACGTTATTTAATGTCGTTATTTAGTTTTACAAATAAATATTTATTTTGAAGAAGCAACAACTACTGCTATTTTATAGCACAGCTGAGTCTCTTGAGAATTTCTTTTCATATTTTTCCAAATATCTGTGTTGCTGAGCATTTGTCTGACCAATGTCAGCTGTCAAAAACTTGCTTTAAATTTTTTCAAAACAACTAACTAGTCGGCAGATATTTCTAAACAAACTGCAAAACAGTCATGGGCACACTAGTCAAAATAAAGTTAGTAGACAAATGGACAGAGAAATGCAGACAGCACAACCAACTGACAGATGGTCACAGATGCAAGCAAAGAACACAAACAAAAAACTTTTGAACAGATGTTGTGCAACAAAAAATAAGTTGTTGCACAAATTTTTGAAAAAAAAAAATAAAATAATAAAACTAAAGCTTAAACTAATCGTGTGCAAATGTAAAAATTTTTAATATGCATGCAACTATTTTTAAAGAGTTAATAACTAAGATACAAAAAACTGCCTAACTCATATGCAAGCTCAATGGCAAAAAAAAAAAAAAACAATTTTAAAAACAACGCAGAAATTAAAGCAATTAATAAACATTTTGTTGAACATTTTGAACATAATCCTTGAAAGCATGAAATACTAGCTGTTCGCCATAAATTTTGAACTATTTATGTTTGTTTGTAAATATTTTAAATGCTATGCAATTCAATGCTTTTTGGTTGCTGTTAGTCTGCCGATAGACTGCACAACTACATGCAAAGCACTGCATTTATACATACACACACAGACAAACACACACAAACTTTTGTATCAAGAAATTGCATGCCCTAGTGTCCATAGTGGACAATGCTGATTATATGCTGGCAGCCACAAACTCACACCCAAAGAGCTCCATTGCTGCTTCCCGGAAGTTGCCAGATTTTTTTTTTATTTTTTTCGCAAATTGTACCAAAACAATTTATTTATTGCTGAGCTCAAAAACTTTAAGCAATTATTAGTTACTCGTTTATGTTTGCAATTATTTTTCAATTTTTTTTATTGGTTTTATTTTACACATCGTTTTGAAATTGCAGTCGCTTTTAAATTTTTAGGGAAGCTCTGGTGGTTGACTGGAAATATGTGGAATGTTACACCCCATTGAAGTTTGAAGGAATAATATATTAGCTATAGAAAATTTTTGTTTCGAATAAAACATAGTTCTGGTTTGAAAATATTAATTCATAAATCGAAGCGTTATGAGTGGTACAAAATTATGTATGGAAAAAAATGTCCCAAATTTGTAAAATTAAGTACCTCGCAAATTTTAAGTTTACAGTCTTAATTATAAGCATCTAAAAGATTTGGAATTTATGCCCTTTTTTGACAAGATTTTTATAAAGTTTCATATTCGATTAAAGAAAAAGTACATTTTTGTTTTTTTTTCACTTCTGATAATGTTTTAAAACGTGTTAAGTTTGAGAAAAAGGCAAGATGCTGTTATTCGTTTTGTAAGAGAAAAGAGCGAAAATGGTATTAATTTGCTATTTAAATCTTCATTTTGTATGGAAGGTGGGCGAAAGGCATGGCCGATCTTGATGAAAATTTGTGTGGCGCTATAAAGTTTGGTTAAATTTTAAGGGCCAATGTTGAATGTGAACCACACCTAAACGTCAAGTTTTTTCTGCATTTCATTTGACATTTCTCAATTTCTCAGACTAACTCAATTTGCACCATGGAAAGATACACAATCGAACAATGCTTTAAAGTTATTCAGGTTTATTATGAAAATGGGCGTTCAAATCAAAATTCATATCGTGAAATGCACTTCGTGATTTTTTCGGTCAAGTTAATCATCCATTGGTTTATGGGCTGGCGGCATCATCGGGCCGTATTTTTTTTCAAAATGAGGCCGGTCAGGCAGTTACTGTGAATAATGTTCGGTATCGTGAGATGATAACGAACTTTTTATGACCCGAATTGGTAGTTATGGATGTGGACAATATGTGGTTTCAACAGGACGGTGCCACTTGGCACACAGCTAACGAAACAATGGCTCTTTTGCGCGACAAATTCAATGGCCGTGTTAGCTCACGTGGTGGCGATATCAATTGGCCGAAAAGATCATGTGATTTGAGACCGTTAGACTTCTTTCTTTGAGGTTATTTAAAAGGAAAGGTGTACGTCGATAAGCCAGCAACAATTCAAGAGCTGAAGGATGAGATAATTCGACGTATTAACGGCATAGAACCTCAATTATGCCTCAGCGTCATCGAAAATTTGGACCATCGGATGGAGATGAGCCGCCGAGTTAAGATGAGTATCGGCGGCCATTTAGTTCCATACATAATTCAACCATATAGCCTGTTTCAAAAGAGAAGAACATTTTCACGCATGTTTGAGAGCATAGTACAATAAACAAGGTAGCCGCAGGGTTATCAATACTCTCTCTCTCAGAGTCAGAATTGTCAAATTCAATACAAATTATTTGATGTCTTGTTTTGTAGTTCTATTTCGTTCAGTATTTTTTTGACAGTTCTGACTTTCGGCTCTAAGCCCTGCAGCTACCTTATTTGTAGTACTATGTTTGAGAGTAAGAAAATAATTTTGAGAGTGTTCTTACTTCTGATTGGTCGGCATTTAAAATAAAATTGATTATTCTCTGAGCAGAAAATTAAATTAAAAAAAAAAAATGTATGTATATTCCTGAATTTTGTTGTTCATCGCAACTGCGCTGTGAAAGTACTGAATTTTATTTTTCAAAATCAACCAATCAAAATTGAAAAAAAAGCATGATTCAATAATTTAAAAGGTAATCCCGATATTTGATGTCTTCTCACGAAAATGGAGATAGGTACTCTTATTTGTAGAGGAGAGCATTTTTAATGACACAAAAATCCCACAGGTCTTGAATATTGTACTATTTTTTAATACAATATATCTTTAAATTTCTAGTCAATACAATTTCTGCTACTTTTGTATTTTGAAGCATCCATCAATGATTTTTAAAGGTTCTGCGACTGCACAGAGTCCAAGCTTGAAATATTTTCAAGAATTTATTGCCTTAAACAATTCCATGAAAGCAATGCATACTTATTGTGTTTTTTTTTTGAGCAGTAAAATATAGGAGGAGACCACAAAACCCTGTTTGTCATTCATTTTCGAGAGAATATTTTTTTGTTAAAAAAAATAAGGGTATGTCAAATATCGGTATAACCTTATAAATTATTAGGTCTGTTCCCGTACTTTTTGGACTAAAAATGGTAAAACAGTCAAAAGTCTGAGAGTAAGAAAAAATCTCTCGAAAATAGAGAAAAACACAAAAAAGTACGGGAACGCTTTTCGGACTAAAATTGCAAAAAACTGTCAAATAAGAATGTTTGTCCAGCGTTGGCTTGATATGGAACATCGACAGTGCAAACGAAATGCTTGAGATTTTTAATAATATTCAAATTAATTGTGATGATTAGCATTTATATTAGTTTTTACACATTTTTCCATGTTTCTGGTTTCCATTCCAATAGTTTCAAAGAAGTTTTGATGTATCGCAATTTCTTTTAATTTTAAGCTATTTGACACTTTTACCATTTTTAACCGAAGAAATTTTTCTAAAACTTGCAACTTTTGACAAGGAGGGGAAATACTTTGCTCTCTCGATTCCACTCTCTTTTACCATTTTTTCGAGTACGGGAACGCTTCTCGGACTAAAACTGGTAAAAACTGGTAAATTGGATTTAAACTTTTGAGTACGGGAACAGACCTATTTAGTCATGAAAAAAATGTATGTCAGAAAGTAATTTGTCAGCCGGAATTTCACTTCACATTTTTTTCTTGAGAAAATAATTTAGTTTTTATGTAATTCGTTTTTGATTTCTTTCTCAAGATGCAGGTTGCTGTAGACCGTCGGTGCAACACCGTACATCTGCGATCATTTGTTCGGAATGTTTGCGCATATAAATACATAGAAAAACAGTAAAAAAATACTCGAAAAAACATAGAGTTCAGCTAACAGTACAAAAAGAGCAAGAAATTACGCTCTAAAAAATTTTCTAGCATTAGAAATAATTTCTCACTGCGCATCGAAAAATCAAACTAAAAAATGATCTTCTCTTTTCAAACGGTCTTTACCAATATTATCATAATAAAAAGAAATGACAATAATTTCCTAAATAATTTGTGTTTTATTCAAAATCAACATTGGCCTTGAAAATTTAACCACACTTTATATTTATGTCACATGCAAAATTTCATGTACCTTCTATTTTCGTCCCTTCTCCTAAAGAACTCGTTACACTGCACCTAATATCACTCAAACTGTTTTGAATTCTTGCTTTTGCCAGTGCTTTTAAACTTTTAAGTTTATTGTATCCGATAACATTTTCAGCCTGAAAGTATGCACATAATATTTATTCTATATAAATAGTAATGTGTATAAATCAATACCATTTTTTGTATTATTATACCCTAAACCTGAAAGGTCAGGGTATATTAACTTTGTGCAAACGTGTGTAACTCATAGAAATAAGCGAGTCCGGTATAGAAAAGTATATACATTTTTGAAGAGCGTCACCTAGTGAGTCGAGCTATATATCGCCGTCTGTCCTTCCGTTCGTCTGTGTGTTGTCCGTAAACATAGGATACGAAGAAGGAGTTGAGATACTTGCATGAAACAAAGGTTCACATGAACCCAAGGATCTGCACTGTTGAATATTTTTGGAACACGCCTACGGACACGCCTACCTCCCATAAAACAATATGTTTGTTTTTGAATATCTTTTAAAACAACTCTTTTAACTCGAATGCATTAGATTATGAGTCAACCACAGAAGGTCGTTGATAAAAATCAAAAACAAAGTAGGTAATAGGACTGAACCCGGCGGTACTCCTGCATTGATGGCGTGCTCTCTGGACGAAGTGCCGTCGACTACGACTCTGATCGACCTGTCACTAATAAAGCACGGGATCCACCGAGCGAAGTTATCACCGACGCCATATGCGACTAGTTTCGAAACCAGCGCTTTATGCTACACTCGATCAAATGCCTTTGAAATATCTAGAGCAACAACCCTGCTTTCACCAAATAAGTGAATGCATTGGTTCCATTTTTCCAGTGAGAAACGCCATGAGGTCACGAGTAGAGCAGGCTCTTTGGAAACCATACCGGCGGTCACTGAGCAATTCGTTGTGCTCCAGATAATTCATAAGTTTGAAGTTTACTACACTCTCCATGATTTTGGAGAGTATTGAACATATCGCATTGGGTCGGTAGTTTGTAAGGTTCGTGGCATCGCCCTTCTTTGGTACCGGCTGGACATTTGCGACCTTCCAATAAGATGGAAATACTCCTGTTCTGAAAGAGATGTTGTAGAGGTAACGCAAAGGCCGAGCCAAAGTAGGAGCACACACTTTAAGCACAATTGGTGGTATGCCATCAGGACCAGAGGCTTTGTTTATGTTGAGGTTTGCGAGGACTCTTTTAACTGCTCTCGTTCGAAAGTAAATCTCCTGCATTACAGAAGGCTTACCTTCTATGAAGCGCAGTGACTGATTGTTAGTCGGGATTGTGAGTTCTGTGTAAATAATCCAGCCAACAGGTTCGCCTTATCAGTCGCGTCAGTGAATATTTCGTCATCTTTTACGAGAGTTGCCATCGACGATGATGTCTGGTTCTTTACTCTCTTGATGAATGACCAAAAGTTTTTGCTTCCTTTGGGACAGAGAAGAACCTGTTCTTTTATAAGAGTTTCGGGAAGAAACTTTTCGTGGTCTAGAATTGTTTTACAGCGATTCCTAGCCTCGATGCAAATTCTTTAAGTATCAACATTTTTATTAGAACACCAATTCTGTAAGGCTTCCTCTTTGGATTTCTCTGCAATCCTGTAAGTCTCGTTAAACCACGATTGGCCTTTTGGCTTAACGCTTCTTATCCTATTGGGAATGAAAGACCGCATATCCAATAAAATAATTTCCTGTACCATTAGAGCCGCGGCATTCACATTTCTATCAGCGAAACATAATTTCCAATTGAAGTTACGATAAAAATTATTTAACGCAACTCAATTTGCTCAACGGTCCGAATTTCCAAAAGGTGCATTGGCACACACATCATATTTTTCATGCTTCAACATATTGACCTTCAGATGTTTAGGGTCCCGAATGACATAGCCAAACCGCATTGTGGACATTAAAAGCGCCTGCAACAACGATTTCACTATCAGGAAACAATCCCAGAATGTGCGTAATCGAGAGAGAGAGAGAGAGAGAGAGAGTCCAGTTTATTAAAACCTCCCTTTTTTTTGGAGTATAAATATCTGGCCGATGGTGGAGTTGCCACACTGATAAGGTCCAGTCAGTTGGTTGATTCTTGGTTGGTTCATTCTTTCACACAATACGCTCGATAGGACCTTTATATGCTATATTAAGAAGGCTAATCTTACGGTAGTTGGCGCAAATGGTGGGATCGCCTTTCAAAAAAAACCTTCTTCAAAATCACTACAAAGTAAAAAATAATTTTAAATTACTTTTTCTATTAATCGTGGTAAAATCTGATGTTAGTGTGAAATTCTGGCACACAGAATTTATTTATATAAATTATAATATTGGAAATCTTATAATTTTAATTTTCCTTGAGTTGTTTTATTATTATCATAAATAAATTATTTTTTTATTATTATTTATTATTATTAGCTTTTATTATTATACTATTTCATGGTTTGTGGATTATTTTCAATTTCTGCCTCTTCACAATTTTTATTAAAGTGTCACGCCCTATTTTGAATCCCGCCTATGTACTTTGTTGATCATACTTTAAAATAATTCAACCTTGCCCTGCATCAAATTTCAGTTCCCTAGCATCAGTATTAACCGATATACAGTATTTCCTCAAAGTGCCTCACGCTATTTATAATCTATCCTACCTTTTTAATTATTCTGCCTACCCACCTACCAAATATTAATACCCAAGTTTCAATATTAACTGAAATGCAGTGTTTTTCTAATTGTTACACGACTCTTTGTTGAATCTAATCTACTTTCCTGATTGTGTTTTGTCTCAACCTGTTCTTGTATTGATTACAATACCGTAGTGTCAATAATGACTGAGATATAGTGTTTTTTCTAATAGTGACACACCTCCTTGTCGAATTTCACCCACTTTGTCATAGTGTTTTCAATAATTCTACCCATTCTTACTTAATAATTCTCATCCTTGTGTCAATATTATACAATTTTTTTAAACACTGCCACACACCTTAGTCGAATAACGCCCACTTCCTAGGAATTAATTTGTAATAATTGTGCCTACCTCTGTACATCATTTCAGTACCCTAGTGTCAATAGTATTCGATAAAGTGTTTTCTAATATTGCCACACCCTATAGGACGCCCACTTTATTGACAGTAATTTGTTATAGGTGTGTCTACCTCTGTACTTAATATCAGTATTGCAGCGTCAATATAATTCGAGATACAGAGTTTTTCTAATATTGCCACACCTCTTTGTCGACTAACTCCCACTAAGTTGACCGTAATTTTTTAGAATTGTACCTACCCTTGCATTTTTCCTGTAAATGTCAGTACCTACTCTAGTGTCAATATTTACTGAGATACAGTGTTTTTCTTAAAGTGACACGCCCCTTTATCGAATACCGCCCACATTATTGGCAATAATTTTTTATACTTGTGCCTACATCTGTACTAAATTTTAGTATCCTAGTGTCAATATTATGAGAGATACAGTAATTGTCTTATATTGCCACACCCTTTTGCTCAAAAACGCCCACTTTCTTGATTGTAATTTTCAATAAATGTGTCTACATCTGTATTAAATCAGTACTCTAGTGTTAATTTTATTCGAGAAACAGAGTTTTTCCAATATTGCCACACCTTTTTTCGAATTACGCCCACTTATATAATCGTAGCTTTTAATATTTGTGCCTGCCCTTGTAATGTTACTGTGAATTTTATCACCCTAGTGACGCCCACTTTAGTGTCAATATTTACTGAGATACAGTGTTTTTCTTATAGCGACACGCACCTTTGTCGAATACAGCCCACTTTTATAGACGGGCACCGCTGCGTTGATGGTCTCTATATACTGACAAAAAATTACAACAATCGGGCACGTACTTAAGGAATAATCGATGTACATACATTAAAAAAAAAAAAAACAGAGAAACCAACCAACTTGAGAACCTCCTCCTTTTTGAAGTCGGTTAAAAACAGAATTGCAACTTGATATAAAACCGAATCCAAATTAGCCTTTGCGTTCAAGACCTGAGAAAAAATTCATGTATTTTACCGAAATAGTTTCGTAACTAGCCTACTTATATCTTGTGTGTCTTAACTATAATGCACACAAAATATACCTAAAGTATCTTGAAAGTCACCTGAAATAGTTCCGTAGTTAGTCCACAATTAGTTAAAAAACGAGCGACTATATTCGGACAAAATAAGCAAACGGATACTCGATGCGGTCTTTGTTTATATACTGTGCCTGGCCAAGGTGTTCCAAAACTAGCACTTCTTTCGGTGCAGAGGCTGGACATTCACCCAGACGGGCACCGGACATATATCGGCTACTTCATTGACACAAAATAAGAAATTGTTTCTCGAATAGATAAGTGTTCTCTCTAGACATCAAGTTACTCTGAGTATCTGTTACTAGAATCTTATTTTCATCCTTGCAGGAAGATTCCCCCGTCTTAAAACCATCGTTTAGACGTTTTATATTTTCGAGAAATGCTCGAGTCTCATTCCTGTCGCTAGCACCTCAATTTTCTCGTACTCTCGCTTTTCAGGCTATCCTTTTATTTGCCTGAAAATGCGTCTCTCTTCCTTTCTCATCTCAAGGTTTAACGGTGGAATATTTCGCATATATCGTCGATCGGAGGAGTGCTTTTTTGAAGCAGAAGTGAGAGTAGAGGAGCGTTTGACTTCGGCTGTCCGTTTTGATTGCAGCTTGTCGACGTCTGGATTTCTTTGAGTAGAATTGAGAGCATTCTTAGCTGCGCACAGACGTGCGCTGACCTTGGCTGCGACAAAATAATGATTCGAGTCTATGTTGGCACGACGGACCACGGTCGAATACACTTTAAAGACGTCTTCCGTCAATCATAACGTAATAAATATGGTTGCGTATTTTTTGCTCAAGTGACAATCTGGTGGCCTTAAGAATATTGAGATACTTACATCTAGTGTTAATATTTATTATCGGATGTGTAGGCGTGGCAGCTGAAATTTCTGACTGTCGGCTCAAATATGAACCCTACTCCTTCCATCGCATTTCGTGGATTGGAGTTATATTAGCTTTATATCTTTCCAAGAAATCAATCTGTTGGATAGACGCTTCAGCCTAATTAAAGGTGTGGACGTTCCAGGTGCATACCCGTAAATCAATGTTAGTTTTTCGTTTACCGTAGTCGTCATCAGATTTGGGAATTATTTTTCTCTAGCGGTTGCTAGTTTGCCGTTTCCAGAAGAGACTGGAGGTTTGAGTTGAATTAGATGATTTCGATATGGATAATGCTGGCCTAAGAGGGCGAATACTGAGCAAAAAGTGGTTGCTTTATCCGAATCCGTTATCAAAATTTCAAAATTATGTAATTTTTTACCGTAGGCCTGCCACCTTATTATATGCTTTTTTAAATATTTGTAAAATATCAAATGCAAGGCTCAAAACTATTCTACAAAGTACTCAATTGCATTTCAGGGTACTCACAATTATCAAAAGTACTTGAACTTCTCATATCCAACTACTCGAGTCATAGTGGGGCATTCATCATTATTGAGTTCTTTCTCCAAAACTTTAAATTAGTTATCATTTAGAAGCAGCTTTCTCGCTAATGACATTACGAACTTGCATAAACAACAACAACAACAACAATAACAACGGCAGCAAACCTAAATAACCTAATGCAATGCCTCACATTTATAGTAAACATTAAACAACCAACTAATTGTAAGCATCTAAAGTTTGGTTACACAATCTGTTACTTCATTACTTCAAAGAACCCAGCCACACTCTCTTCACCAACTTTTTACCAACGAAATGCTGCACAGAATGCTGCTCAAATTAATAATAATAATAACAACAAAAACATCAGAGCATAGAAAGAGCTCTTAGAACAGCAACATGATGAAGTTGATGGAGCAACAACTTTAAGGTAGTAGCAGCAACATAAATGGATGTTGCATGTTGAGCTTTCTTGTTGCAACTTGAGTCGTCGTATTCCCAGAAGTCAAAAATGCATTTTGCCACAAAACATTGAAGCGACAAAACCAACAACAACACAACAAGGACAACAGCAGAGAAACAACAACACCAACACCAACATGTAGACACAATCTGACAGTGTTGAACAATAGCAGCAACAGGAGCAGCAGGAGCAGCAGCAGATACGCTGATTTCCTGTAAAACTTTTTCCACTCGAGTTTCCGCATCCATTTATTTGACTTGCACTCTGCAATGAATCGTTCTGATGCCAAAAACCTCTTCTACGTTTTCTCTATTTTTGCTTAACATTTACTTAGTGCTGCTTATTGTGCTCCAACGTTCAATAGATAAGTTTTCCATGTTGTTGTTGTTCATTGTTTTTGTTTTGTTTAGTTTTTGTTGTTGTGTTTGTAATTGCGGTTTAATTAAGAAAATTGATAATTAGTTTTGACAGCAAATGAAAGATGTTGCCGCTCTGGCATGAGCTGTTGATGATGTGTGTGAATGTGCATGTTTGTGTGTGTGTGTGTGTTTTACAATAAACACTCACGTAAATGCATCATTTCAACATTTCTTGCAAATTTTCCTTATTTTTTTGCTCCATCTCTTTCTGGTGTTAGTTTTACTTTATTTTGTTCTGCATACACCGGTTATTGCAACAAAGTGTTGCAAGACAAGAAAAAATATTAGATTTTGTTAAGGCTTCAAGCTCTGAGCTTTAGTTGTAAAGAGTTTTGGACAAATCTCTTTGCGAAAAAGTTTTCAAATACACGGTGCAACACGTAAAACTTAAACAACTTTTTGATTGTTGTTCCTTAAAGTTGGGGACGTAAATAGAAAAACCCTATCTGGAATTTGCTAGTTTGGCTACCGATTGGATTTTATGGTACCTGAAAGATATCGGTTGAAACTTGATTTTTTAAAAAAAATGTTTTTTTTCTCAACTGAATAAGTTCGTGGGTTTTTAATCGTGAAATTTCAAGCATGAATGTTTTTATGGTTATTTATTAAAAAATGTCACATTTACAGGGTGAAACATATAGTTGTTTTTTTTTTGCTTGCCTACAATTTTGTTGTATATTGTTTGCCAAAATTCAAAACGGTTGAGAGATATGGACCAAAAATGGTAAAAATAACAAATAAATTGTTTTCATTTTCGCGATTTTGAGGCTTCGGTGAAATTTTATCGTGTTAGTTTGCTCTGAGCTTTTGTTCTCCTTGCCAATAGCTACAACTTTGCTGAAGACAGGAAAACAATATTCCAAATAGCTAACGAGATATAGCTATGAGAAAAAAACATTTTTTTTTAAAAATCAAGTTTCAACCGATATCTTTCAGGTACCATAAAATCCAATCGGTAGCCAAACTAGCAAATTCCAGATAAGATTTTTCTATTTACGTCCCCAACTTTAAGGAACAACAGTCGAAAAGTTGTTTGAGTTCCATGACCTCCAAAATGTAGCACAGTGATATTTGTTATAAAATTTCTTTAATTTAATGAAAATCCAACAAACTCTCCAATAAATAATCCAGCAATACACTCACTCAGACCTCTCCCACTTACCCAGAACGAAATTTAGGAACGAAATTCTAAAAAAATCCACCGTCATTTGTCTGATCCACCGGTACCTCTCTGCAGACAATGGCAAGCCACGTCTTATGCCATGCAAAGCTTCTTGAGAACTTGAACCTGAGAACTTGAGAACTTTGACCGTTTGGAATCGACATATATCATGCATGTCTAACACAAATGATCATAAAAACTAGGTCAAAACCGTTTCAAGGGCTGAAATGACATTTTATTTTGTCAAAGGCGGACATTTTTATCAAAAAACTAGTAAGGTATATCTTCGACTTGGCCGAAGTTAAAATACCCCCACGGCCGATTCTTAAGGGTAGAAGAATCTTAAATTGGAGAGCTTTTTGTATCAGATTCTGGGAGATTTTATTATTTTTATGTGTCTAAAATATACATACATATCAAATTGTTTTTCTGCAGCTTAAATATAAGTCTTTTTATAAAGTTTTAAATTTTGGGGTTGTATGGGAGGTGCGCGTGTTAGATTGTGTATGACGCCCATTTTTCTAACATACCTCAGTTTCTACATAGAATACACAAATACCGAGTTTCTATCTTGTAACTTTAATATTAGCCTCTTTATAGATTTTTCAATTTTGGGGTTGTATGGGAGGTGGGCGTGTTAATGTGTGGATGACGCCCATTTTTATAACACACCTCAGTTTTGACTTTAAATACACAAATACCGAGTTTCAGTTTTGTAACTTTAATATTAGCTTCTTTGTAGAGTTTTCAATTTTGGGGTTGTATGGGAGGTAGGCGTGGTTTTCATCCGATTTAGCCCATTCTCGAACTTGACCTTAGTTTTTTTAAAAAAAGCTTAAATATTGAATTTCATTATGATAGCTTCAAAATTACGGCTGTAATCGTGTCGACAGACGGACAGGCTAAATCGGACATGGCTAAATCAACTCAGGTGTTGATGCTGAGCAAGAATATATATACTTTTCTATACCTACCACACCTCCTTTTGGGTGTTACACACGTCTTTTTCTTTTTCGTACCAATATATAAAGATAAACGATACGAATGATCTTTTTCATCATTAAAATCAAAAAGTTTCTTACTTACTTACTTAGGTATCAATGACAACCCGTGGTCGGATTACATTAAGGGCGGACATTTTTATAAAAAAAAATCAGGTCTAAAGCAGTCAGGACTGATGACTGATTTTCACCCTGAATAGCCATTATATTTTCTGCTCGGTGTTGATGAAATTTTATGGGAGGCATGCGTGGCTTTTATTCTATTGAGATCCTTTTCATACTAATATATAAAGATAAACGATAATATATAAAGATAAACGTTTGGATCAAATTCGCGCACAGACATGCCCACTTCCCATACGAATTTTTATACCCCCACGCGTACTGCGTTAAGCCTGGTTTTCACTATGTCAATTTCAATGGTCAGTTGTTGTCAGTCACATGAAAAATGCCAACACGTTGTCATTTTTTTCTGTTTGACAATGACGAAAAATATGAAAACCTGATCTCTTCACATGTTTATAGCAAAAATTGCAAAAAAAAACTGTTATTTATGTGATTTTTTAAACTTTTAAATATCATGTCAAACAAAAAATGACTAAGTGAAAACCAAGCATAAGGGGTATATTAATTTTGTCACGACGTGTGTAACGCCCATAAGGAGGCGTGGTAGGTATAGAAAAGTATATATATTCTTGCTCAGCATCACCACCTGAGTTGATTTATCCATGTCTGTCCGTCTGTCCGTCTGTCCGTCTGTCCGTCTGTCCGTCTGTCAGTCTGTCTGTCCGTCTGTGGACACGATTACAGCCGTAATTGTAAAGCTATCAAAGTGAAATTCGATATTTAAGCTTTTTTCTATAAAACAAAGATCAAGTTCGAGAATGGGCTAAATCGGATGAAAACCACGCCTACCTCCCATACAACCCAAATAATGAAAACTCCATAAAGAAGCAAATATTGAAGCTACAAAACTTAAATTCGGTATGTGTGTAGTCTGTGACAAAACTCAGGTATGTTAGAAAAATGGGCGTCATCCACCCACTAACACGCCCACCTCCCATACAACCCTAATATTGAAACCTATATATAGAGGCTTGTGTCGAAGCTACAAAAATTAAATTAGATATTTACTATTTTTATATAAAAATTAAGACGTGAGAGAAAAATGGGCGTTAACCACGCACTAACACGCCCATTTCCCATACAACCCCAAAATTGAAAATTATATAAGTAGACTTCTGTCGAAGCTACAAAAATAAAATTTGATATTTATTATTTTTATGTAAAAATTAAGACATGTTATAAAAATTGGCGTCATCCACCGACGAACACGCCCACTTTCCATACAACCCATAACATTGAAAACTCTATAAATAGGCTGATATTTAAGCTACAGACCTGAAATTGGGTATCTGTGTATGTATATTATATCAAAATTGAGGCGTGTTAGAAAAATTGGTATTAACCACTCAAGCACACGCCCACCTCCCATACAACCCCTACTTGAAAAATTTATAAAGAGGCTTGTCTTTACTTTGCAGGAAAACAATTTTATATGAATGTATTTTAGACGTCATCAAAATAGTAAAATTTTTGAAGTCTCATAAAAATGAGCTGCAATTTAAAATGTTGTACCATTACGAATCGTCCGTGGGGGTATTTTAACTTCGGCCAGTCGAAGATATAACTTACTAGTTTTATAAGAAATAGTAAAAATAAACTTAGAAGTTTGAAATTTGGCAAGAGACCTTCTTATAATTTAATTTTTATTATATATAAGTTCGGATCAAATCCGCTCATAGACACGCCCACCTTCAATACTCATTTTTTTGTAAGAAATAGTAAAAATAAACTTAGAGGTTTAAAATTTGGCATGAGACCTTTTTCAATTAAATATGTAATATATATATATATGTTCGGATCAAATCCGTCTACAGACACGCTCAATTGAATTGTAATTATGAAGTAAGCCTTTACAAAATATGCACATACAAAAAAGATTTATTTTCAAGAAAAATTTTCCGACAGGTACGCCCACGTTTTATCGTTATCTTCTTTCTTTCCATATAATACTTATTAAGCTCTTGATATACAATTTGAATACTATGGTATATTCTATATACGAAGTCGACATAAAATATAAAAAGTAAGTTTATAATTTTAAAAATATTTTTTATTGCTCATAAAACTAATTTTTATTAGCTACCTCTCTAGCATCAACTGACAGCTCTTTGCATTTTTTGTCTTTCTTCGATCGCAAATATCTGACAAGAGGATCGGAAGATATGAGAAGATGGTGTAGAATGTATTCATTATTAGCAGTCCTTGCACAGGTTCTGCTATTGTGTAGACATGCGTTTGTAAATATTTTGTTGGATGCCTTTTGTGCTTCTTCCGACAAGCGTTCAATTGAAACGCCTAGCTTCTTTATAATTTCGCTTCCTTGAATTAATACTTTGTGCATGGTTGGAGGCCTAGTGTACCATCCGTAACACATTTATCCACGTTAAACCTTGTTGCTCAAACTTTCAGCTTTAACTTTTATTTTAACTTTTAGCTTCGGCCCAGTTGAAAACATTCCTTGCTAGTTTCTTTCTAGTAATTTGAAAATTACATTTCATAAGATCAAGTCATACACTTTCTCATTTACATCACTTTTTGTTACTTTTAATATAATTTTGTTTTGTAAGATACTCTGAAAATAATAAAATAATTATGTTTTTAAATGATACTTTTAGAGGAAAAATCACATTAAACCCATTTGGGGCAAGTTTGGGCAGCAAGAACCATATTTTTCTATAATAATATATATTTCAAGATGCTATTTTGAAAAAATTGGAGAGATGTTTTTTGACGTTTTTTTTAACTGTTAAAGTTTCCAAATTTTTTTGCTTGTTGCCTAAAAAATGCTTATTTTTATAAAATCACAAAACATACATTAATTTTAAAAACAACAAAAAACTTCAGTTTAAGAAACACTAAGTATCATATTTTTATTATTTTTCATTTCACTTTCATTCTCTAAAAACCAAAAAAAGTAAAATACTTACGACTGCAAGTAGTAAAAACAAGTGATATTTTAAATATTTTCATTAAAAAATTTGAAATTTCTAGCCATTTTCTGACTAAACCTTAAAAGATTTCTGAGCGATTTTTTGTATTTCTTATTTGATATATGAAATGTCGATTCGTAAAAAAATTTTTTACAATTTGACCAAACTTTGACTTTCTTCTTTTTATGGCCACGAATCTCCCACTGTGCATGGGTTGAAATAACAGATTTCACTGTTAAATACCATCCAACAATTGAAACTTTGAAATCAACAGTTGGTCTACATATAGAACACGAAACCAGTTTAAAAACGTACTTATTGAAATTTTATCACCGTTTGGAATGTTCATGTTTAGCCGAGTGTGCTGACGTGTGCGTCTAATACACTACTATCTTAGGTTCAAATACCGGCAAGACCAACAAAGATATTATTTTATTAAAAATACTTTTTTTTTGTAAATAAAAAGTTAAATGAACATTTTTTTAATTTTTAACCAAACAGTTAATGAGACAGAATTAGAATTTAAATTATTAAATTAAAATTTTTGACACACAGTTCGGGTACGCACCCACGTCCTCCGCATAACAGTCTAGCACACTTCCACTGAGCTATTGATAACAATAAGATATATGTAGCAAAACACACTCTAAGAGCAGCCTTGTTTTTCCATGCCATCTTCTGGGTGGCGGTAATTTCAGCCTTTATTTTAACGAGAGCTTCCGCCAAATTGGCAGGAGCAATTTACTTATAAAGGGTCCCGACATTCCAGGTACATATCCGTAAATCATTGTCCGTTTTTCGTTTGCCGTGGTCGTCAACATAGTAATGGTACATATCCAAGGCTGCCATTGGGCAGTTATAATGTGGTGGTGCGGGCTATGTTGTTTTTCGTTCAACACACAGCGCCTACCCAACACTACGCCCTTCCACACCCTAGTTGGTCACCTGCTACTTGCCCGGCACCGCAAAAAGTGGCAAACCTCTACATCTAGAGACCGTTCACTACCCTCATCCTGTGACCCATCCTGTGACTCAGTTCTCGCAGATTAGTCATAGAATCCGCGGATACCGGATATGTATAGTATATGTATAGTACATGTATAGTATATACAAAAGAAAAAAAAAAACACGAGAATATGAATATTTTATAATCCTAGTGTTAAAAGTTCTAAAAGAGTGTGTACAAGTTACATGAACCAATAAAAAATTTCGTAAGATAAATAGAAAGGTAATGCAAAAATACAAGGGGAAGAGAAATCATTCGTATTTGTTTGAATAAAATCCGTGTTTTACACAAGGAGCACAAAAACAGTTCATGATATAAGTGACAATAACGCAAAAATCTCATCTGCATATACAAGGGACACTTGAACTACTTTATGAGTTTAGTGACCGATTACATCCCAGTAAACATTATGACTCTTAAAAGACTCTTTCAGGACTCATATAAATGATGTTTTATCCTCATAATGCGCTCAAAAAAGACTCTTTTATGAGTACATTTTCGTATGTTGTGGGCCCCAAAATATGATTCATAATAATAACTGTTTTTTTGACTCATTAAGCCTCATCACTATTCACTCAACTCTATTAAGACTCATATTTAGTACCTGTTCTTTTGATAATCGAATTAAATGCACTTGAAGACTCAGATAAGAAGTCTTTTTGCAACGAAAAATTTGTTGTAGTTTAATTTCAATGCATGCATATTGCCACAAACAAACAATTCTCCGAAAAACGACGCCTGGAAAGCATGTGTCCATAACGAAAAGTTAGAAAGTCTTATACAATTAATATATGAGTCTTTTTTATGAACAATCATATTACCATCATTTTTAGGACTCTTTAATGAGGTCTTTTATGACTACTCATAAAGCAGATGTAATAATGACTCTTTTATGATTCTTATTTTTAAACAATCATTTAACAATCATATTAAATACTTTTTCTAATACTTCCTTTTAATAAGTCATCATAAAACATTCATAAAAAGCACTCTTTTCAAAGTCATTTTTTAGAGAGCCTCATAAAGTATTTGCAGGGATAAAATTCATGTACAAATACAAAGGCGGCAAGAATAAATAGTTCATAAGAGCCAGAAATGCATTAAACTCACGTTTTTATGCAATGGAAAATTCATGTATCCTATGATGGGTCGGTTTTATAAACTAAAACCGTAAAAAATTCTAAACTGGTTTTAAATATTACTTGACTCATTTCAATAACCTCCACAAAAAAATGTTGATTTTATTTTTAGAGTTGTATCGAGGTAATATTTAAAATAAGGTGTGCACTTACGAAACTTTTTTGACGTAGAATTACGTCTTACAGCGCGGCTTGTATGGGGTCGTTTTAACAGATTTTTTCAAGGCCATGAAACTTTTTTGACGAATACTTTAAGGTATTCCCTCAACCTTTAATACTCATCGTTCGAAGATAATATATATACTAAAATATCAGATATATCCTGCGCTGTATGAATATTTAATTTTGGATTTTGTCACTATTATATTAAGATCTAAGATCACAAAATAGAAAATTAATTATCAGCTGCTTATGCTGTGCCTGCTGCTTTCTTTGTTTTTGTTTTGTTGTTTTTGCTTGTATTGTTTTTGTTTTGCTCTATGAGTGCTCTATTTTAACACAAGATGTGTCAATCGTAGGGTTGCCAACTCTGGAAAGTACAAAATCGGGACGGAGCCATAAAAAATGCGGGACTTGGCCCAAAAATGCGGGACAACATTAGATGCAATTTTTTATTTTATCAAATATTTCCTTTTATTCTTTGAGGAATAAAGTGGATCAAAGATGGTTTTATACAATCGCATTGGTTCCTTGATATTGTTAAAATATCTTTCCAACTCTTGCCCAATCCATGAAAAAATCAAAAAATAAATCCAAAATGTTTTGATAAATAAAATGTATGAAAAAAAAAATGATAAATTTTATTTGATAATAAAATTCCAAAGTATAAGTAAACTGTGTTTCATGTCGAATTGGAAATTTAGAAACAAAGAATCTTAAGTTCTCAAATGCGGGACAAAAGGCGTCCCGCAAGTGGTCGTCGCGGTACGCTAAAAAATAAGCTGAAATGAGGGACGTCCCGCGAAATCCGGGACAGTTGGGAACCCTAGTCAATCGCAACCTCTTTTCAACTCAGTCAATGAACTCAAACTGTCAAACTGACCGAAATGGGTCTGTGATCAGGTTAGTTTTAACTCTTATGAAAAGAACGAGTTGGATCATATTTCGTGTTATGCTTTTATAGATGGCGTAAAATTTGAATTTTTTTTGTAATACAAATTAATTTGGATCCCATATCCCACTACTACTAGGTAGTGTAGCTCGCAAACTATACATCGGACAGAGACGAAAGTGGCATCAAAGGAAAGTACATTTGGTTCGCCTTCTTTTCAACTAAGTCAATGATTTCAATCTGTCAAATTTAATGAAAGGATTGAAAGAATTTGACATTTTTGTTTCTTTTTGCTTGCTCTATTTATCATACTTACTCTGAACTTTTTTTGTTTTCTGGTTTAGATAAGAAGTCCATAATTGAGTGTTATAAATTTATTTGTTAATTTTCGGAAGATCCATGAAAAATATGTGCAAAATGGACAAAACAATCGGTCCAAAGAGACAAAGTAGAATGGTTACAACTTTAACGGAATTCTACGTCTGCACTTACGATACTTTCGAAACTGTTTCATATTTTATGTGGACCGACCTACTCTACAATTATTAAATTAATTACTAAATTTCAATTTTTTGTTTTTGTTCTACTTATATCTTCACAGAAATTGTATACTACAGACTAGTTAAAAAAATAACGTCATATTCTATGTTATATCATTTTCGACCAGAGAGAGCTTTGGGAATTGTTTCAAAGATTTTCTGATAACAAAAATGGCTTTTAATTAGAAAAAATAAATTGCTTGCTACCTTTATAGCCCGGCATGCAAATATCAACATGCAAATAAATGCGTCAAAACATGAGCAACCGCCCACATGAGGACACTTAGTTTTTTTATAGACCTGAACAACACTCAAGAGATAAAAAAAAGCCACACGAACAAATATTTCACACTTAATTGTCCACAAATTAGTGTGCTGGCAGCAGCACAATGAATAGGATAAGAAAACAAAAACAAACAAAAAAAATTTTTTTTGCAAGTTAGTATAAAAAGTAGCGCAACAATGCGTGGAAATAAGCACAGTCATAAAATATAGGCCTAACCTAACTAAGGCAACTATAAAATAAAGCCAGTGCAAAACCAACAAAAAGTGGGAGGCATACAAACGATAAACGACATCAATGCATAAATAGAAAGAAAAATCTTAACAAAAACTAAAGTCCAAGACTATAAAAAAAAAAGTTGAACAGCTTCCAAGGACAATATAATTTGTTATCCTGATTTACGATGTAGAAAATCTGCAAAAACCAACACTAGAAAAAGTCGAGCCTAAGTAAAAAGATATAAAGTTTTTCCACACACTCACTCAAGGACCAAAGGAGCCAGCCATAGCAGCAGTGTATGTGTGTGTGAGCATAGCAGCAGGCAAATGTGTAGGTAACAGAGATAGCTGGCACCAGTAATAGTTATGTATGGGCACAAAAGCCATGAACTTGTAAGCATTTATATGGAAATATATGAGCAGCAGCATTAGGAGAATGAGCTGCAAAGCAGAGCTGCATCAGGAAGGATGTATTACAGTTGAACTGACCATGAAGAACTAAATGGTGCACATGGACACATGAACTCAAACACACAAACACACAGACGAACACACAGCGACGCATTCAGGCATAGATGCAAAGTGTAAAAGTGCCAGCAAAGCACTTCCGTTTCCGTTTTGCCAGGCTTAACAACGATTTTTAATTTGTGCCTTCTTCTGCTTGCTTTCGCTAGCTGCTTCTTTTGCTCTTGTCATTTGCTGGTTTTCTGCTGCTCACACCCCACTCAGCTCAGCTAGAGGTGGTACCGCACACAATATGTGCTTGAGTGTGTGTGCATTTGTTGAATTTGGTCCTGCCGGACACAGGATTTCCACACGTTGTGCTATTAACGCAAATTCTTCCCATGTCGTTTGTGTCTGTTTTCTTTCTCTCTTCTTTTTTTGCATTTCTTGCCCATTGATTTCCACTCGAGCCTTGGTTTATTATGTGTATTTTTTTCGTTTTTAGTTTTTTTGACTCCTAGAAGTCTGCTGTAAGTGGCCAAAATTGATATCCTAAAAATAAGTGGTCTCTGTCTGTTTTGTGTGTGGTATCCACAGGATATCGATTAATAACTCAAACTGGCGGAACAAATTAGTTGGGCGAATTTTTTTAAAAGCTTCTCCTAAACTAGGCTTTGGCTGCTTGATAAGTGGCTCGTGTTGTTGTTACTTAAGTTTTTGTTAACGGCAGGGTTGCTAGTTATCAATGGCTTAATTTGTTTGGATTTGTCTTGTGGCTTATTGCCATTTTTTGAGTTTATCCGCTATAAGCAGCTTCAACTTCAGAGCTACACGCTAAAAAAAAAAACTTGTTTTTTATTAAAAACATCAGTGCTCTTGATTATTTGTTAAAAAAATATGCCTTGTCTGAGACAATCATTTGAGGTTTAGGAATTATTAACAATACATTAATAATCCGTATCTCCTTGAAATCCTTCAAATTTGCTGGTGGAGATGGTATTTTCCCTGCTCTTCTGCAACAAGGTTCAGAACATCTAACACCTCTACTATCAAAACAATTCAGTTGCAGTCTAGCCTATGGCTATCTATCTGGAGTTTGGAGAAAAGTGATAGCAAAATACCTTCCTGAGGCTGGCAGAAACTCTGAGAGTAATCCAAAATCTTTCAGGCTCATCAACCTTGTGTCCTTCATACTATAAAGTATGGAGAAAATCATTGACAAATACATTAAAGAGAACGCCTTATCAATGTATCCCCTAGATCTATCCAACGGTTAAATCAACAGAGTCAGCACTAAATGACTTTATAAGCACAATTGAAGAATCTATGGAATGCAAGGAAATATGTATCGTCGCTTGAATCCACTAGAAGAATCCACTTAACAACCTTAATATGCCATCAGTTATAAACAGGTGGATTATGACGACACTCAGTAGTAGAGTTATCCAAACTTCCCTGGATAACACTTCCTGCAAAGCAACCACAACCAGGGGAAGACCGCAAGAAGGCGTCTTTTCACCCCTGCTTTGGTCCCTATTTGTAGATAGCCTCCTAGTCGAGCTCGAAGAAACTGGGCTAGATGTGGTTGGGTATGCCGATGACGAAGCAGTCATCATACAAGCATGCTTTGAAAGTACAGTGTCTGACGTTTTACAAGCAGCACTGTTAACCCCAATCGCTGTTAACGCAAAAAAGACAGTAACTGTTCCTTTTAACAAACGACGTAAGCTTAATCTTACTCGTCTATAACTCTTTGCGGAAAGAGTAGATTTTTCCAATTCAGCAAAGTATCTAGGAGTGGTCCTAGACAGCAAACCATCCTGGAACCTCCACAAAGACCGCATTATTAGTAGATCAACAGCCTCATTGTGGACTTGCAAGAATTTGTGGCAAAATTTGGGGAATAAGCCCTAAGATGATGTAAAATATCAACACTTTGATCATTAGACCCACACTATAAAATGCGTTTGTAGTGTGGTGGTCAAAAACCATCAACCATCAAGCGGTTAGAACGAGTGCAAAGATGTGTAAGGATATCTATGACAGACTGCATCAGGTCCCATCTGGGTAACATAATCCTCAACCAATCCTTTAAGAATTTTGGCGAACCTCTCCTTAATCATTACCTTATGACAGAGATGACAAAAAACTTCTTTGAGTTATAGTCCCTACACTCAGAAAAATATCAACTGTAATAATAACTGTTGGCCGCTGTTATTTCAAAACACTGTTAGATTGAATGATTTGAGTTTAAGTAAATAATTTTCTTTGTTGAATGAACGTTTTAAAGTATTTTTTGCTGTTAAAATCATCTGTTGAAATATTTTTTATGTTTTAGTTCAAGTGTCTGTCTTCTTTAAGCAATATTTTTTTAAATGTGTTTTGCTATATTTGTATTTTCATTGCCAATGTCTCAGTGGAAGTGTGCTAGACTGTGATGCGGGGGACGTGGATTCGAACCCTAGCTGTGTAAATATCAAAAATTTTAATTTAATATAATAAAAATAATAATTATACTTTTTCATGCATTGTTTGGTCAAATCAAATCTTCAAAATAAGTTGCTTTTACAATCTGGAAAAATCTATTTAAAAAAAAATATTTTAAACAAAAAAAATCTTTGTTGGCCTTGCCGGTATTTGAACCTAGGACAGTCGAGTACTAGACGCACACGTCAGCACACTCGGCCAAACATGAACCTTCAAAATAGTGATAAAATTTCAATAAGAACGATTTTATATGGTTTTCGCATTCTATAGACCAACAGTCAACCGACTGTTGATTTGAAAGTTTCATTTGTTGAATGGTATTTAACAGTGAAATATGTTATTTCAAACCATGCTTTGTTTGATTTAAAATTATTTTTTCCCTGAGTGTAGATCTAATTTGGAACACGAGAAAGTAACTCCAACTAAAAGTGAACTTATGTGTCTGTTAGTATGCTCCAATCTTCAAAGCGAAAATTCTTCCCAATACCATATGCATCAGACTGAACAAAATAAATAATGAATCAAGCTGCAATTAAAGATTCAAAGTCACCTTTTATTAAATCCAAGCTATTGTTAGAGATTGTCACCGTCCTTAGTAAATTCCTGTCCATTGAGGCTTTGACGGTAATGAGAACTATGACTTCTAGCCAAAGTAGTAGCATAATCACTTTTCACAGTATCCGAACAGTTCTGTGGCGTTGGTAGGAATGTCTTCAATCGGCACGTCAAAACAAACTCATCCTCGAATCTCTAGATTTTGGAACAACTAGGAAAGATTTGCACTTAACTAATATTCCCAGAACTATCATCTAAGAAATCAAAGTTCATTAATAACATTGTAAAACAAGTAAAGAAAGTCTAAAGTCGGATCTAGCCCGGATCTAACCCTAAACCTACTTTTTCAAAATACAATATTAATATTAAAAATGGGCGTGTCTGTGAGCGGATGAAGCCCATATTTTATATGTATGTCAATTTTGATGAGAAATTTCCAAAAAGTTTTTAAAATTTCAAGTTTTATTCTAGCAGCTCACATGCTAATGCCTTTATAGTATTTCCGCTATTGTAGGTTGTATGGGAGGTGGGCGTATTCGTGGACGGATTACTCCCAATTTTTGAATGCATCTTAGTTTTGGTATAAAATACATATACACCAAATATTTCTCATTAGGTTCACAGAGGGAAAAACCTATGGACTCAGTACATAAATTTATGTACTCATCGCATAGTTTTCTGCACACAAAAATTTTACATTTTTCATGTATTGAGTACATGTTGAAATCTTTATTGACTACATAATGCTTTCAAGCGGTTATGTAGTCAATAAAGAATTTTATGTACTCATCGCAAACTGTTACAAATAATTTTATGTAATGAGTAAAGAACTTATGTACGTATTACATAGATTATTGACTCAGTACATATATAATTTACTCATTACATATTTGGAGTACATAATTTTATGCAATGAGTACATACATTATTTACTCATTACATATTTTAAATACATAATTTTATGTAATGAGTACATACATAATTTACTCATTACATATTTTTAGTGCATACATTTATTTAATGAGTACATCACCCAAATCACCCTCTTAACAAATGCAATAAATAACTTAATAAAGAAATGACTAGATTTCACAAAATAATTGGCAATTACTTATAGAAACCCAGCCATTTATTTCTTATCCAATCATCGCTTTTGTTCTAGAGTACAGTGGATAAACTCATTCCCGCTCTGATTTTCTAGAGGCTTTAGAGGTGTTGCTTATTTGAAAATCAAGAAACGAATGTCATAAAACAGCAAAATCTTGTGCCGAAGTGCAAGAGATACGTGTACTGAGTCCATATGTTATGTACTGAATAAATGTGTCACTTCAATCGTATAAGGGGGACGTGTACTGAGTCTATATTTTATGTATTGAGTAAAGTTTTTGTAAAAAATTACATAACACGTTGATTGAGTACACGTTGCTTGTATCTATTGAAGTCTGCTATGTACTCAACACATAACATGATGTATTGAATACATTTTTTATTCATTTTAAAAAGTGAATAAATTGATATGTAGTCAGTACACGCTCCCTTTACTCAGTAAATACTGCTCTCGTTGCGTTCTCATACAAGTTGAAGTGCATAGATTTTACATAGCTGTCTCTGTACTGACTACATAACTTTTTCCCTTAGTGTTAAACATGAGCTTATTTTTAAAATTTTTAATTTTTGATTTGTATGGGAGGTGGGCGTGTGCGTGGATAGATGACATCCATTTTTCAAAACCATCTTCGTTTTGTTATAAAATACAAACTTACCAAATTATATCTCTGTAGATTAAACATAAGCTTATTTATTGAGTGTTCAATTTTTGCGTTGTATGGTAGGTGGGCGTGTCCGTGTGCGGATGATACCCATTTTTCGAAGACGTCTTTGTTTTCATATAAAGAAAACATAAGCTCATGTTGTTTATTATTTGTTATTTATTGTATTGATGGTTGTTTTTTTGTTTTGACCGAACGTAGGGGTCACGCAATGACATATTTCGTCATACCTCTGGTGTTTACAGTCGGATTTTAAAGTTTGGTATATTAATGTTTTTTTCTTAAGGAGGCCAATATGACCTCAATAGAGATCATTGACCTCAGGTGCACCGTTCTAGTACTTACTCCAGATCTCAGTTCCTACCATCCTAGTGTACCACCCCAATATAAAAAAATCTCTTATTCTTTACGAGCTCAGGACTTGTAGGAATATTTTTTTTTTTTTATTTTGGAGAAAAACAAATTGGTCTCTTTCAAATAAAAATATCGATATGTCATTCAATATGATCAGACTTTTAATACCGAAGATATGTATGATGAAAATGAAAAAAGGAAGCCCTACGTTTGGCAAAAAATTTTCAAAAATTTTGTTAAAATAGTTTTGCTGGAAATATCGATATACTTCTTGAGCAAAAGATTAATGATATTTTAAGATATGAACCTTTTTACGAGTGGCGCACGGACATTCGTACGATTTTTTCGCTCTTTATTTACCTCGGAATTCCAGAATGGGCTTTTGGTGGTTATACCTACTTTTTAGCCTATTCTATTACTTAACACGCTCCGTTTCAGGAACACTAAAAATGTTTGTTCTTGATGGCTTTATTCGAAAGTTATTGCACTTTTTGTCTAGCATTGCGCACGGACATTTTTAGGACATGACTTTTGAGGTTGTGTTACATTTGTCAAAATTTCAGCTTATTGGTGTACTTTTTAAAAATTTTAGTACGCAGCCTGATGAATTAAGGTTAACACAATAGCATGGTACTCATCTTTTTAACAAAAAGTGATATTTACGGAAGTTATAACTGTTTAACCAGCGTGACGTTACGGACACAAAATCGTGTTGCACGGACAAAGTACGATTTTGTATACAAATTTGTTGCTTTTAAGCAAAACAGATTTTATCTTTTAGTTTTAAATAAAATATTGTATTTCTTACGTTCATCTAAGAATTCAACAGTTGCGGGTTGCAACAATTTAACAGATGCAGGTTGCAAAAAAAATGCATCTTTAAAAATTACAAATTGATTTATGGGTTTGAACCCGCATGCTGCCGAACTACAATAGAGCACCTATTCCTAACACGGATATCATGCATCTTTTGCAGATGCATTTTGCACTCCATTTAACATGGCTTCAGCGTTTAAGTAGCTGATCTATACTGCTGTCTTTATCAATGAAAATAACATTTACGTTTGAACAGTATAGTAACATGACTTAAGTCGTTGACAGTTCTTATTTTCTGTTCTTATTTTCCACCACACCGCTCTTTTGACGGTAAATTTGTAAAAGAGCATCTTCTATGCTTGGATTTATGAAATGATGGACACAAAATTGAACAACATAAGTATAACTACAGCGTTATATTATGTTATAGTGCGTCCTCACTTGCAGGACGCAAGTCAAGTTTGGTCCCCAAGTTACAATGTGCATGTTGAACGAATAGAGAGGATCTAAAAACGTTTTGATCTGTTTGCTCTAACGGGCTTAAGTGGAACTGCCATTTTAAGCCTTCCTCCTTATGAAAATCGTTTAAAACTATTAAGAATGTAGTCACTAAGTGAGCGAAGGAGGTCCGCAGATATCATATATTTACACCAACTCATGACCGGTGTTTTCGATTCTCCGGAAATTCTTTCTCTCATTAATTTTAACTCCGTAGAAGCAGTAGAAAAGCTAACACTTTAATTTATTTATCTTTTAGTAGAACGAACTATATGTTAACTGCTCCTTTAAACCACATGAGTACCTTTGTTAACATCTGTTTTTGATGTTAACTTGTCAAAAGATCAACTCAAAAGTAGACTAAAAGCTATTCTGTAATAAGATTTATGAGTGCATGGTTAGTAGTACCGTCCTATGTTGTCCCTGAGCAGGGGCGGATCTGGAAAAAATCTTGGGGGGGGTAAATTGTCATAGACACACATTTTCGATTTGATAAAATATAGTATTTTTACAAATAGACAAATTGTACTTTTTTGAATTGAAATTATTGTATTGCTTAAGAAGCATTTTTCCCCGACACATGCACGCACATTTCCGTATTTATTTATTTTTCCCCTTTTCTGGAATAATATCTTAGCGAAAAGTAAATAAAAACTGAAAAAGGTCTATTTATTCAAATGTTTCACATTTACTCCGTTTTTCTCCATCGGCTCGAGTTTTTGAGTTATAGGCAAAACATGAAAATCAGTTCTTTTTCTTATAATTTTGCTAAATCGATTATAATGATCTACCTATTTGTATTACTATGAATAATTTCAACGAAGAAATACTAGACCTTTCAATTTTTGCACATTCAATAGCAATATCTTTGGCAGTTTCGAAGATATCGACGTTCAAAGTCAAACAAATTTCACAATTTTACGTCCGCTGCTCTTTTGAAACACTTGTATCTTTGATATTTTTCAACGAATTCACAAAAACTTTTTTTTACTTGGTAGAAAATGTTTGGAATTTTAATAAACATTTTAGTTTTTAGTTTTTTTTTATTATCTTGCATATTTTCAAAGAAGTTGAAAAAACAAACAGTTTTCTTCGTTCAAATTTATTAAAATTCTCTCTACTTTTATATAAAAATCATTTCTACTTACGTACTTTTTGAAGTGAATTTTAATAAAATGAAATGTAAAAAACTGTTCGTTTTTTCAATTTCTTTGAAAATATGCAAGATAATAAAAAAACTTAAATGTTTATTTAATTCAGAGATTTTTTACCAAGTAAAAAAAGTTTTTGTAAATTCGTTGAAAAATATCAAAGATACAAGGGTTTCAAAAGAGCGGCCTACGTAAACTCAAAAACTCGAGCTGATGGAGAAAAAAGGAGTCCATATTTAAAATCAACAACCAAAATGCATTCGGGCTTGTTTATCGAGATCTCTGCACTTTTGATAAAGCTTCATTTTGTTACTCTGTGTAATTAGATAGTCATTGGATAGAGAACAAATTATATGACAAAATCATCGCAAAATTATCAATAACTTCGTAAATATTTATTTTAAAATCCCAAGTATATGCAATAATGCGAGTCCGTTCAATCGTTCTTGTTGTATAGTTGAACGTAACCATGTTTTTAATCGTCGCAGTGTAGAAAAACTTCGCGCAGCTGTTGCTACACTGATAGGAACCGTGGCAAAGATAGCAAACGTTTTAGAAATGAGTGCAAAAATGTCAATATTACAAAGAGTAAAAACGGTGTTGATATCAATAACCTTACTTTCGCTCACCTATATACACTGCCAAATTTAAAGTTCATGAAATAATTGAATTTGAATAGTTCCTTACTAAAAGTGGACTAAACGTGGCAGTTTTATTTCATGAAAGTCGGTTGTGGTAGTTTGGTTGGCTTGTTGCAATTATAATTACTAGTACCGCCTTGGGTCCAAAATCGACCAATTTTTGTTTGTTTATTAATAATATAGTTGTATAATATAGTCGGTGCACTCCTTCTCCGCACTCTAATTCATTTAAAACAAGAATTATCAAAATCGGTTGAAAAACACGGGAGAAAATGTTTCCTAACTGTTTTCCCTACGCCTATTTATATTAAGATGAAATTAAGGTAGGCTTGAAAAATTTCAGAATTTAAACAAACAATTTAGAATTAACTCAAACAAAAATAATTGTATGCAATAAATTATTTGCACAGTTGATACAATTTAAGCAACATTAACTTAACATCAATTCACTTCAAAACAGCCCTGTTATATAACATATATGACATAAGTATTACAGATGTATATAATATTTTCATAAGGACTATAGCAGAAATATTTCTAAAAAATAATTTAACTGATGATGAAATAATTGAAGTAAAAACAAGGTATTGGATTTTACATTGTTTGAACTTTCTTTTTTGAAAATTTATAAAGTGAAAACTGAAAGTAACAATGCACGTATTGTTTTTTATAGTAAAATTTGTTAGCACATAGATTGCAAAAAAGTTTGGCAGGTTTTCAGTAAAACTTAAGAAGAATAAAATATTTTAAGTGGTAACTCTTGTCTGCATTGCCAATATCTTAATTGCGCTCATTACAAATCAAAATCAATGTTACTTGCTCAATGATTTCATATAAAGGGCATATTTAAACTAATCGTTAATATTTTGCAAAAATATAATTACTATAAAGCAAACACTTACGCTGGGGTAGTGACTTCAAGTTTTTTTTAATTTTTGTTTGTAAGAAAATAACGCGTCTTTAAAGTTGATTGTTTAAAAAATGGCAGTAAATTTGAGTACTAGAACGAAATGTAACTTTATTTTCAGGCTCATTTTTAAAAAAAGGCGAAGTTACTACCTCGACGTAAGTATTTGCTTTACATATAATTATATTTTGTTTTTTGCAGATGACTACAGATCGTGTTATTCTACAAGCAAAATGGTCCCACTCTTCTCGCATCGCTGCATAAAAACGGCACCTACACGCAAATGTCGTCACAAAACAAAAAACTTATATACTTTATATACTTTAATAATTGTTGAAATCAATAAAAAAACTAGAGTTTAACAATGTCTCTGACCATTTTTTTGGAGTATTCTTTCAAAAACCGCCTTCAGAATCGCTTATGTATACATAAAAGTACCCTTTAACTGTGGAAACAATTATTTTCTCCAAATAAAGTATTAAAAAATAAAGTATTTAAAAGTTCTGGGGGGGGGTAATTACCCCCTTTACCCCCCCCTTGTATCCGCGCCTGTCCCTGAGCCCAACCCAAACTTTGGTGGATAAATTTTTTACACATTAACTTTGTCTTGAGTCACTGAAATCGCTATTATTAAATTTTTATCAATCGATCAATGTTTTGTTCGGTTTGCTCTTAGGGGCTGAAATGGAACTGAAATTTTAAAACTTCCTCCTTATGAATTTCTTTTAAATTTAATAAGACTAAAATAATTAAATGAGCGAAGAAGGTTTGCATATAACCCAACCCAAATTTGGTGGGAGAACTGGACCTACATGTTTTATCCCGACTCCGAACGGCTAAAGTTCATGTTCTCAAGAAGCTTTGCATGGCATTATTTATTCTCTGAGGTTTGCCAATGTCTGAAAGGTGGTGACCGATCAGAAAAATTTTTTATTGAAAAAACTTTTCGCCACGGCTGGGGATCGAACCTGGGCTCCGAGCATGCTAAGCCACACATTTAACCTGCATGCCACAGTCACCACTACTACCTACGTCACAAGAAAGATGGAGGATATGCGAAATATGTTGTCTGTAGTTTTTCATTGTTTCATGTTGGTTGATCAACTGAAAACAGCTCATATGAAAAATATATACAAGGTTTGTCCATGCGTCACGGCTCTAAAATGGATTCTGTGCGTCTAATCAAAAAAATTGTTAGAACCAAAAATTTTCAGTACAAAAAGTTGGCTTTGCTTATGAATTTGCATGCTACTACGATGAAGGGTTATTGCTATAGAACAACAAGTGTGATTTTTTCGTGACACACGGACACTTTCTCTTTGACCAAGAGTTAAGTCCACTATACTCTTAAGGAATTTTTACATAAATTTTTATTTTTAGTTTTCAAATTACTCACCAAACCTTTGTTTGACATGTTTTACAAATTAAGTTGTTTAAAACAAAAAATTTTCACTTGATGACTTCACAGGACATTAACGCTTATAATTTTTGTCTTGGAATTTCCTCATTATGTTTCATTACATATTCATAAATTTCAGAGTCTCTCCGTTCTTTGTATATACATAGTTCATATATTAACCTTAATTGATTACCATGCACTCATGTCTCTGTTTTCGTAAAAATGCCCATATTTATTTTTTTGATATTGGGGTGGTACATTAGGATGGTAGGAACTGAGATCTGGAGGGTAAGTACTAGATCCTAGATCCGGGATTCCTAACTAACAATCCCGAAATCCCTATATTTGAAATCAGTCCCGGGACTGGAATTCTTATTTTTGACAGATCTTTTTGCTTTTTAATCTCGATAAAGTCTTAATTTCTAAATATCTAAATTTATTAAAGAAAAATACATTTTGTCATGTTCCTGTAATTTTTAGAAAATATATTGTAAAAATAGTAAAATCTTTACTTGCACCAATATTTAACTTAAAATCTTTATACAAACTAGACTTCAACAGTGGCCGAAATTCAACCTTTCCACATATGGTTCGATACAAAGTTAACGTAACGTGAGAAACACATACGAAAATGGTTATGTTTTCCCTACGTCTATTCATATATAGATATTGACGGAGTACCTTAGAAAAAATACGAGAGACTTTTGAAAAAGATATTAATTGTTGAGCAATATTATTATTTTTAAATATATATCAGATCAATGTTAAAACCAAAGCTTTAATTATTTATTTATGTTTTTTGTGAACAGACCACGTTCTTGACATTTTGTACACTTTTCGACTTCGTTCTAAATAACTACCGAAGAAAAAAAATAGTTCCGAAAAAAAGTGCAGTTTTTGTAATTATTTTATTTTCATATTAGAAGCTCGTTTTTCCAGTAAGCACTATCCATGAACCTTGCATTACTTTATATCGCCACATACAGTTCATTATCTGAAATCCAGTATCACAGAGATTGTTACCTTTCATATCTTTGCATGCCAAAATGGATTTTTCCACCACATCTGCTGGCACGAATTGCCCTAAAATTTCTCGATAAACTTTGATATTTAATTCAGTTTTTCCGATATCGAAGTAACCAAGTTTTTCCATATAACACCTCATGGTACACTTCATGCTTTCTGGCACATCGGCAGTTTTTAGTTTTTCTGCACCAAAATCTACGAAATTCTGTTTGTTTGCCTTGTGTTCTGTCATGCAGACATCAACAAATTTCTTTATCTCCTCCGGTGTTGGAAATATAGACTTTTGTAAGAAATGAAGAACAATATATTTTCAACTGTTTTAGCAATTCTTTTAGGGATTTAAAATGTTTGAAAAACTTACCATAACTAAATCGCCCAAAGCGCACAAAAGTAGAAGAGTGAAAAGGATATGCATATTGCTTGTATCGAACTGTGGCTGAACTGCTCCGTTTATGTTATTTAATTAAGTGAAGCTCTATATTTCAGCTTTTATAGCAACTTGCTTCCAATATATGTACTTATAAATGTATGTTTTGTAATTTTTTTTATATATAGGTTTTGATAAATTTCCTTTGTCAAAGTAAAATTTACATTTTTTCAGTTGCGAGATTTTTATCTGTCATTCTTAAAGACTATTATTAATAATGTCATTAACTGTTTGTAAAAAATTGATTTAATTGGTTTTAAAAAAAAATCATAGAGGCCGAAATTAACTTCATTCGCCGTCAGTCGTATTTTATTTTTTGTCATTTTTAAATTTAACAAGTAAAGAAAGTCTAAAGTCGGTCTAGGCCGACTATGAAATACCCTAAACCCACTTTTCAAAAACAAAAAAAATTTATTGTAAATGGGCGTGTCCGTAGGCCGATGAAGCCTATATTTTATATGTATTTAAATGTTGATGAAAAATTTACACATACCAAGTTTTATTCCTGTAGCTCACAGTTAATGCCTTTATTGTGCTTTCGCTATAGGAGGTGGGCGAGTTCATAGACGAATTACTCCCATTTTTGAACACACCTTTGTTTTGGTATAAAATACAAACATACCAAATATAATTTCTCTATGACAAACATAACCTTATTTATTGAGTTTTAAGCTTTTTGGGTTGTATGGGAGCTAGGCGTGTCCGTTGGCGGATGACGTCCATTTTTCAAAACCATCTTTGTCTTGTCATAAAAAACATATGTGCCAAATTTTAGCTTTTAGGTTAATCACAGGCTTATTTATTGCGTTTTAAATTTTTGGGTTGTATGGGAGGTGGGCGTGTCCGTAAGCGGATGACGTTCATTTTTCAAAGACATATTTGTGTTGGTATGAAACACATACATACCGAATTTTATTATTGTAGACTTATTATGAGCTGAGTTATGCAGTTTTCAATTTTTCCTTTGTATTGGAGGTAGGCGTGTCCGTGGGCGGATTAAAAAAATATTCAATATTACAGATTCTTGGGTGCATGTGACCAAGTTTCATCCAATTATCTCTACTCCTTCTTCTTATCCTGTGTATACGGACAACACACAGACGGACAGACGGACGGACGGACGGACGGACTGACGGACGGACGGAGATGAATAGCTCGACTCACGAGGTGACACTGATCAAGAATATATATACTTTTCTATACCGGACTCGCTTCTTTCTGTGCGTTACAAACGTTTGCACAAAGTTAATATTCCCTGACCTTTCAGGTTTAGGGTATAAAAATAAAACTAAATTGTTGAGTTCGCTGATTAAGCCACATTTTGGTTTATTTGTTTTTTAAATTATGTACCTAAAACTCCAAGTTATAAAATTTGACTGTGATTAATAAAATTAATTAACTCGTTTTCTCAATAAAAATAAACCAAATTTTATTCTAAATTCAATTAATGACTTTATTAATTATAGTCTTTAAGAATGACGGGTAAAAATCACGGCAGCGAATATAATTTCATATTTTCATATAAAAGAGTCAGAATGACAATGCATTATTTAAAATGTTATAGTTGAAAAATTATATAAATTATTTTTTTATATAATCTATTGAAAACAATTTGCTATAAAAGCTTAAAGATTGAACGTTTCACTTTTTGTTATCACAGAAACGTTACACCTCGATCACTGTTGTTCTACTCTGAACACTTCAAGCAAGATGCAGAAGATTTATCCTTGTAACTCTTTTAATTTTTAAGCGCTTATGGCGATATACTTATGGTAATATGGTAAGTTTTTTATATATTTACAAATAAGAAAAGCAATTCTAATAAGAGTTATAAGTTAAGGGTGTTTTTTTAAGAGCTTGCTGATTTGAAATTTAAATAAAACCAAATGCCAAATTATGAAATCATTCTGGAGGTCCAATTTTCGACCACCTTTTCAAGCATTTGAGTGGCGTCAAATCACACCAACGCGGAGGCCAATTTACCGGTCTATTTCTCGAAATAATGTTGTCGTTGAAATGTTCTTTCAATAAGTCGATTGTTTCGCCCGCAGTATGACAAGTGGCATCATCCTGTTGAAACCACATTTCGTCCACATCCATATCTTGAAGATTTGGCAACAAAAATTCATTGATCATGGTTCTGTATCGATTTCCATTCACGGTAACGCGTCGTCCTTCCTCATTTGTAAAGAAATAAGGACCGATGATTCCACCAGCCCATAGACCGCACCAAACAGTACATTTATCGGGATGCATTGGTAATTCTTGAACGGCGTGTGGATTATCTTCTCTCCAAATACGGCAATTTAGCTTGTTGATATATCAATTCAACCAAAAATACGGACGATTATGTGCACCATAAAATTCACGAAGTGCTCTATAAACATTTTTAATTGAACACTGTTTTTGAAAATTAATTCCCACGATTTGGAAGCGTTGTTCTGGATTAACTTATTCATGATGATTTGCCAAACAATACTGAGTAGAGACGTCACTTTAAACTGTCAAAACAACTGTCAGACAATAGAGTAATCCATATTGAAAAAAACCTCATAAAAAACACCCTTCATTTGTAACATAATTTTTACCTAAAGTCTCAATTTTAAACACCGGAAGACTAGGTTACTTTGTAAGTGCCTCGAAAGCTTGTGTTTCTTAAGAAATTACATGATCGTTAGAGACTACATACTATCCGCTATTGGTATGTAGTGTGAATAAGTGTAATCCAAAAAGAGAGCACGATTATCGAAACGGTAGTAAGAAACGTGAGGATTATGTAATAAGGAATCGAACATTATCTCTTTATGGACAATTTCACCGTCAATTTTGAATGTTGTTTCAAGGTCCTCTTATACTTCTTTTGTAGAAACTTTGCTAAACCTATTTGCAAACCCTTTCTTATTTTAATATAAAATTTTTCTCAGGACGGTATGTCTTAACTACTGTTTTTCTGTTGTGATACGCTAAGTCAGACTTCTGCTTAGCGAGAATTTGAACCGTACTTTTTCTATCAGATCTTCTGGCATGGATTTAATAAAGTTTATAGGCTTACAATCCGTGGTAGAATGAATCGCACTATTATATTTCACGATTACCAGAAGAATTAAACTTGTGCAATCTTCATTGGCACTCTCTTATTTATGGCAGACAACTGGACCATTGGAGGTGCTATGCATGGGCGGGATTGCATAAATATTGGCTCAACAATTATTTAAAAACAATGTCGATCATTAAATAATTTGTGAATCTGTATTTTACGGACACGTAATTTGTATTAAGAAAATGCTGGATTCGAGCTAAAGTGCGTAGGTCAAAGTGAATTGTAAACTACTTTCGGATTTAAACTCTCTTGGCGGTGTTCAAAAAAATCACCAATTTCTTTTATCCCAGAAGTCCAAGGCTAGAAGAATTCATGTATGAATCATGTATTTTTTTTTATATTTTTTGACGAAACATGCTTATTATATTATACGTATTGTTGACAAAAATTTCATATAAAATTCATTAAATAATTCATTGAGCATGAAAACGTGGTGTCCGTGATAATATGACAAACTGTCTAGATAGAGCGTCGCACACTGTGTCCACCGCGGCAATAAATCAATTTGGACAATCTCTCCGATTTTTATGATTTTTGCACAGCTTGTTAAAAAATATCTAAAGTTCATGTGTGAAAAATTTCATGCAAATATCTCCATTGGTTTTCTGTCCAGAGCAGCGCAAAGTTAATGTATGTGAACAAGTGTCAAATGTGATAGTTTTATATGTCATATTCAATAGCTTGTTACTTATAAGTATAGTTTTATAAGTATAGTATATAAGTTTATAATTATAAACTATACATCGAATGTACCTTATAAGTATTTTTTCTCTTAAAATAGACAGTAAGCATTATGTAAATTGAAAAAAAAATGTTTAAAAATTTGACGAGAAAAATTTTTTTAACAATATAATTTGAACCAAAAAAATCAACATTTATGATTTTCCGGTAGACTTTTAGTTGTGTGCGGAGCAGTGCGACACATGGAGTCATATACCAAATTAAAGCTGAGAGTCTCAGCTACCAGGTTATTAAAAACAAACCTGCTCATTTTTGCACCTCCGCGAAAAAACAATGAAAAACCAAAAAATGACAGTGCAAAAAACCCTGCTTATGCGTTATTTTGCGCGTGCAAAAACAACTGCGCATTATTTTTCTTTGCTACTCGCTGTTGTTTTGCATATGTTCATGTCTATCTACTGCTATATATTAATTCATTGAGAACGAAACTGAAGCTTAAAAAATTAGATTATCACGAAGATGTCAAAAACTTGTTAATAAATTAAATAGAGTGAAACTGTAAAATTTTTTTATTGTAGTTGTATGGGGGGTGGGCGTAAAAGTGGACGGATTTTCTTCATATATTCAAAACAGCATTAAATAGATGTTATATACATTTTTGCGAAAAATAACCATTCTAGTTACAAATTTACAGAAGATATGGCCTTTTTTAAAATATCAGTTGCATGGGAAGTTGGCGTAAAAATGGGCGGATCAAGTTCATATTTTCAGGAGCAAATTCTACAATTATGATATAAACGTTCTGTGAAAATTGAGTTGATATATTTAAAATCATGGAAATAAGGCCACATTTTCTATTTAAGTTGTATGGGAGGTGGGCGTAAAAGTGTGCGTATTTTTTTAAAAAATAAATAACAATTCTTAAAAAAATTAAAAAAAAATGTGTGCAAAATTTCATGAAGCTACGCCTCCTCCCTGATTTAAGACCGCCAAATACACTACACGGACACAGTGTGCGTCGGTAACTATATTGTCCTTGCTGGGTTTGTAAAAAAATGTTGGGGAGTATTCCTCGAGAAAAGCCCTCCATCGTTTTACTTTGAATTCGGATTTTTGTTAGAAATCTTGAGAAGGTTAGGACCCTGCTTTTAAATGAACACATTCAGTTTATTTATTTACTCTCTATAGATAATGTCTACGATTACACTGTACAACAAAACTGAAGTTTTTAAATATCTCAAGAGGTATCGAAGCCCCCATATGGAGGGGTCGGAGGAGATGGGTTCCAAGGCAAAAAATGTTCCTCTTGAAAAAGTAATGGGGGTCGATCATACTGATTTCATTAACAGTAGCGGGTTAGGGATCTGCCTCTCCTGTAGCTCGAAAACCTAGGGTGACCCAAAAATTCTGACTTCAGATTCGGATTCAGGGAACACAAAACCTAAAGAAACCGCTGAGAAACCTCTTGGGATTTCTTGAGTGTTTTTTCCGTTTTATTACTCAGGGCCCATACAATAGCCAAAAGTTCACGACCGCTCGTCGCGTAGTTCATCTCTATGGGTGACAGGGTTTTTAATATTTAAGTTATTGGGCACGTAATCTGCTAAGGAACGTCTCCTATAGCTTGAAATGAGGCATCTGTTATTTATTAGAACCAAAGTTTGGTTAAAAAAGTAGGACATTCTCGGATGAAAGAATTTTGGGCGTAGAATAACGTCTTACAGTGCGGTTTGTATGGGGTCGTTTTAACACATTTTTTCAAGACTATGAAACTTTTTGACGAATACTTTAGGGTATACCTACAGCCTTTAATAGTCATCGTTCAAATATTATAGATATACTAAAATATCCGATTTATCCTGCGCTGAATGAATATCTAATTTTCGAACTTGTCACTATAATATTAAAGTTACAAAATAGTAAAATATAAGAAGAAAATATTTTTTTGTTTCGTTGTTTTTGCTAGTATTGTTTTTATTTTATACCAACTAATTCGCAGGCTTCTTCATTGGGTTTCTTTAATGTACTACTTCTTAGTTGGGTTCTTGTATGCACTACTTAGAAATGAGTGGCTCTTTTTTAACACAAGTTGTCAATCACAACCTCTTTTCAACTCAGTCAATGAACTCAAACTCTCAAACTTAACGAAATGGGTCTGTGATCCGGTTAGATTTAACTCTTATGAAAAAACGAGTTGGATCATATTTCGTTTTATGCTTTTACGCAGTAGATGGTGTAAAATTTTAATTTTTGTTTTTAATGCAAATTAATTTGGATCCCACATCCCACTAGCACTAGCGAGTGTAGCTCGCAATCTATATATCGGACAGAGACGAAAGTGTAGCTCGCAAAGTAAACATCCGACAGAGATGAAAGTGGCACTAATGGAAAGAACATGTGCTCAACGTGAGATATAGTCACCATACGATTTTTTTTAAAAATCGGGGCCTTAATTTTATTTTGAAATTAGTCATTTTTACTACTTACTGACTATAGCTCGCAAACTATATAAAAAATTGCATATCAGGTGCTACGCTACTGTTTTGTGCTTGGAAACCTTGGAAATTATTGTTCTGTACCGTTCGTATGCTTAAGTCGACATTGGTTAATGGGCTTTGATGGAAGCTTGTTGATTTACTGTTTGATTTAGATATTGGGTAAAATTGCGATGACGCTTTTTAAAAAATGGTGTGTATTGTTGCCTGAAATGGTTTGGATAGGTATGAGAATAGTAAAACAACTGGTTAGAGGGATTCTGCCTAATATTTTGTATGTTTTGTTTTTTAGGTGACTGAGCCGAAAAACTTTGCAGAGCCCTGTTCAGTGCATTATTGTGTAACACATAACGGCTTGTTAAGGCCGGAGACAAACACCCTCAATGCATTTTTATGATATTTTTGGTAATAAGACTACACTTAAAGTTTATTTATTGACTTATTTGTATTATTTTATTTTTGAAATTTTTTTTTTAATTATGATTTAAGTTTGTTCTTTTTGATTTCGTAAAATTAACGTTATTAGGTTCATTTAAATTTTGAAAATTTAATTTCCTGTTCGAAGAGAAAATTTTGTCTTAAAAATTAAAAAGATTAATATAGTTTTTTATTTCAGCCCCCTCCATAATCTCGCTGAGGATGGAAGGAAACAGTCCTGATACCAAAACGGCCACATCATTCGCATATGTCACAGTCTTGATGCCACTATTGTTAAGTAGATGCAGTAACTCGTTCATAGGTATGAGCCAAAGAAGAGAAGAAATCAACCCACCTTGATGTGTTCCTATGTTTATGCATCTAATAAGTCGGCTGTTAACAAGATCCACCTGGATAACTCTTGTACTGAGCATCGAGACAATCCAGTTCTTCACAGGTGGTTCCACGCCCACTTCAGAAAGCTATTTCAATATCAAGAAAGAGAGCTAGAGTGAATTGTTGAAATGCAAAGGTCTCTCAATGGCAGTACTTACCTGTTGCAAAGTAGCCTCCGTTGATCTCCCTTTGAGGTAGGCATGTTCGGCTTTTGATATTGATGTTTTGTCGAGTGTGTTGCTAAGATGAATGCCTAGATTTTTCTCCAATATTTTTAGTACGAATGATAATATACCAATGGGTCTGAAGTCCTTAGCTTGTTCATGACATCGTCTGCAAATTTTCGGAATAGAGATAACGTTGACTCTTCTCCAGCTCCTTGGAATGTAGTTAAGGCATGTACAGCTTGTAAATATTTTCAAGAGCAAGGGTGTTGCCACTTCGTTTATTTTTTTTAAGCATTACAGGTAGTATCGAGGCCTGAGAATTATAGGGTGAGAAGGTATTTTTAGCCCACAAGATCTTTTCCTATGTGTTTGTGGGGCTTATGAGCCTCATAGGGACACTTACCTGCGTCTTCACTCGTGAGGAGTGATCACAACTATCTTTACAGCCAGAAAAATGGGTGTCAAGAAATTGTTCTAACTACGTGCCATCCTCCTTCTTTATAAGAAAAGGGCGGGAGTGTAGCTTGGATCGGATTTTACTAACTCTGACGTTTCTTCTTAGGTCAGAGAGATAACTACTCCACCATACCAAAAATGATTTCTTCCTTCACCTATTAAATGGATAAACGACCGTAACTGCGAGCTGCATGGGCTTCTGCAGGGCCACTATAGAGAAATTAAGTTCAAGAGTGGACTATTTAAAGAATTTTTGGGCTGGCTACGCTGGTAAACTTATACGTACTTTAGTACGATTTGGATTTCAAATGCTATCTGCATGCTTAAATCGAAGAATATTCAGTTGTAGTCCGAGAATACTCTCCATTTTACCACTCTTTGTTGTTCAGAATAGAATCGGAATAGTTTTTGATCCTCAAAATTGTTTTTATTTTTACCTGGAAGATTCATTCATTCCAAAACAAAGAAGTAAAATATAAGGAAATGGTGTTCTTCTCACATACAGTGTACGTGTGATGCGGCATGTGATGAACGAGACGAAGGGTGTTTTTGACAGTTCGATATCCAATGTTGGGATATCGAATTGTCAAAGTACAAACATTTCTCCATAGGTGCATTCATTTTCCATAATTTCACACATTTTTAGGGCGCATTTTTTAAATGAATGAATGATTGAATATAAACCAAGTGTATAAAAAAATTTTTTTTTTGAAAATTAATAACTTTTTATATTAGTTGCTAATTTTATTCTCAACTTTAGAGTGAAACCGAATCGAACGGGAACCGAACACCCAGAAAAAAATCGGTAACGCACCAAATTGTGTTCCTCAAGGTTGGTGTGGAAATAGTAAAGTAGTACAATATAGTATTTTAATGAATAAAACAAATAAGATAGCGATTGCTTTAAACTTGATCACATATTGAACAGTCACGTTGTTCAAGTTTCCGAAAGTTTGGCCCTTTTTTAACGATGCCACCAAATACGGCCCTTGTGGATGTTAATGTATTTTTGAGAACCAACACAAATATGAGAGGTGCCGCACTTTTGTTCAACTACAGCACTTCCTTATATTTTACTTCTTTGTTGATTTATTGATTATGTTTATCAACAGTTTTTGTTTTAGCACTGCAATTATTGAAATATTCTTTTAGTACTCTTAGGTTTTGAAAGAGTTTGAAATTATTTGATTTTTATTTTTTTATTATACAAATTTTAGGTATGTAATAAAATGATGATACTTAGAATAAGTACCATAATAATTTCTATTTTCATGATATGATTTGAAAGTTTTGACCTCCTTAAAGCAGTCTTCTTAACTAAGGTATTAATATATTTAAACATAAATGCGACACTATTTCTATTATTACTGCGTTTCTGGCAGATTCTACTGCAATTTAAATATAAGTTATTCTGATATCGAAAAACATACTTAGCCAAATCAAAACTGCATAATAATAGTGTTGGAAAAAAAAATATATTAAGAAATAAACTCCATGTGCTTCAAGGGATAATCAAAGTCTTCGAATTGAATGCAAATTGTGTACGTGTGTGTCTGTGAAAGTGTGTAAGTGGGAGTGTGCAGCAAAGGCAAAAGAGCCAATAAAAAAATAGTAGAAAATAGACAGAAAAAAATACACTTTGATAAAACGTATGAAATTTAATACCATTAACTATCGTTTATACTCTATGTTTGTCTGTCTGTCTGGTCGATGATTGTATGTGTTGTGTGTGTGAATGTGTGTATCTGTGTGTGTCTGATATGGTTTGTAATTTTGCGCACTTTTTGGTGCTCTCTACTTAACGACTACGTATTTCAACTACTTACTTACTTACTTAGCTTTGCCTTGTTATAATATAAAATTGCATCGTATTCAATCGTGCTGCCTGATCGTTTCGTTTGCATGCGGATGCGGATGTGGCGTCATTCGCCTGTAAACGAAATCTATTTATGCGGAAGAATATACTTAAAACGCAGCTCAAATGCAAATTGGTTGTTATGCGAAATTTTTCAATAACAGAAAAATTTCTTCTATATAACAGACAGCAAAAAATATTAGTAGAGTTTTTGGTTGAAAAATGTCAGAGTCGAAAATTTATTTAGAATAAAAAGGTATTTAATGGGACAAATTTCAAAAAACAAATTTTTAAATATTTTTTGAATTGAATTCATATGTAAACATTTTTGCTTAGAAAACTACATTTTTGGCACTCAGAAGTGAATAATTTTTGCATCATTCGTCAGACTTAAATGCTACTCCAGAAAAATCAAATTTTTTTTGTTTGTTAAAAAACACGTACATAAAAGAATTAAAAAGTTCACTTTTTATCCTCATTGTAGTAGACGAAATTACTAGGTACAATAAAATTAAAGAAATTGTAATTTTTTCTGAATTAAAAAAACTTCTGAGTCCATATTTCAAATCAATTAACTCATAATAAGTTTCATTAATTTTCATTGTTTCCAACAAAAATAATAAAATTTATTTTTTCGATTGAGAATAAGTTTTATATTAATGTTGAAAAATTTTAGTCGAATACGAGACTTTTTGTTAAAAAATTTTCACGAATTTAATCTTTAATAACACAACTGAAACTCAACTAAAAAACCAAAAATTCTTCATAAATTTCTATACGTAAACGTTACAGAAACTTTCACTTTTTAATAAACTTTTACTTTTTGTTCAGCCATCATTTCGATTAGGTTTCTATGAAGCTTATGATCGAAAGTTACTGCTATAACGAAGATATATGTGTTATTAAAGCTGTTAAATATAATTCTATACTGAAATTCAAAATGATATCAACAGTCTAAACCGATCTTAAACTTAAATGTGACTTGAACTTCGTTAACGGAATTTATGGGAAGCTGAAACTTGTATAGAGCTTCGGAAAAAATTAAACTGCTGTTACTAAGTCTGCAAGAAAGTTTCATTAAAAATGTATGGCATCGTGCTTAATATAAAATTCCATTACTTAAAATTTTGTTTTTTTATTTTTGAAACGATTTTCGAATTTTTGAACCGAGGAACGAATAATTCTCGAGTCTGCAAAGTAAACATATTTAATAAATAGCTTTTTCTATAACAGATTATTTTCAGACATAAGAAAAAAATTGTGGCTCAGAGCATGTGCAATAGAGCGAGGTACACGACTGCTTGTCTGGCTAGGTCGTTTCTAGAATCACCTCTGCTCTTTAAATTCTTTTATGTTCCTATGATTTTATTTACAATCAATATTATAAAATGTTGTGAAATTTACATTTTTCCATTTTATTATACAGTACTTCAAATTCAATTATAAATCAAATATAGGCTAACTTACTTCAAATAAAAGAATGAACCCAGAATACTTCAAATGGGTCTGGGTTTTATTTTAGCACAGTGTGTCAAGGCTTAATTCGAAAAAGTATAATTATTTTTTGCAGACTGAAGTTGAATTTATTTATTCTTTACAAAACTTCAGTAGTTTATATATATTTGTTCGAAACAGATACAAACCTTAAAAAGTAGGTTTGCCTGTTAAATAACTCCAGGATCCTTGCATAACCTTATTTTTCCACATGCATGACATAACTGCAAAACCAGTATCACATGGATTAACACCTTTCATATCCTTGCAAACGGCAGTAGCATTTTGTAATTCTTCCATTTTTGCGACAGTACCTAACTTTGACAGTAAAACTTTAGCATTAAAATCTACTGTACCAGCATCGAAGTAGCCCATCTTCTCCATGAAACACTTCATCATGCATTTCATGGTTTCGGGCACTTCAGCTGCCTTTATTTTCTCCGCACCATAGTCCTCAAAGTCCTTCTTGACTGCTTTAGTAGTCTCCATACATTGGGTGACATATTTAACCGATTCTTCCGCCACCGATTCAAGAGCCTGAAATTTTAAATGTGAAAGTAAGGCATTTTTAATATTATAATGAAATAACGTACTATAGCTATAGCGCAGAGTGTGCAAAGCATTGCTATTGAAATGAAGAATTTCATTTTGCTCGCAGTTTCTAATTTAAATATCTTTGTTTGAAGAGTTCGTTAGGGTTTGTGTTATGCTGTAGCTAGACTTACAAAGATTGCTGCTCATCATAGCCAAAACTCAAGTTTTTATAGTTACTGGTTCCGATGGTTTATAGTTACTGATTGTTTGTTTTTATTTTTTTTTTTTTTTTTTTTTTTGTTAAGCAATTATATAACTTATCGTGATTTAATCTGTCGTAGTTAAATTTTGATCTGTTATTTTTGACAGTCATTCACTTAGTTTATACAATTGTTGATAATTTTAACCAAGTTTTTTTCAAGCATATTTAAAATTGTTTGAAAAACTAATTTTGTTTTAAAAACAACGAAGTATGTGCAAATAAATAAATAAAAAATTCATAAAATTCTTGCAAATTTTACATTATTTAAAAGGTTTTGTAGAAATAAAAGTATAATTCATCATTTAAATTACATAACATATTAGTAATTTCTGTTAAATAATATCTCCTGGCAGATCCTCCGAAATTGGATGTTATGATGTTTTATAATTTTGAAATATATATTTCCACTTTCTTGGAGATTCGACCAAGTATAACTCTTGGCAATCACTGCTACTTCGGTCAGACAAAACAGCTGGGTTCAAATCTCCTAACAAAGTTTACAAGATTAAAATCTTTAATTTCTCTTTTATATGAAAAAGAAAATAAGAATGGAAAAGAAAACACAAGACGAAGTCTACTACAAAATATAAAAAGACGTGGGAAGACAAAAATTAGGCTATTCCTAAAATTTTCCTGCTGCGTCATGAATAACGAAACGTACCTGACAGCGAATTTTACGCGACAACCATGTTAGTAGCTCTACTCTGCAAATGCTCGAGAAGATATAAACGATAAATTCAAGACCAAGAAGCAGTAAAAATTTAAACGAACATTTTTTGTTTGACAAGCTATCTGTAGTTGTAGAAAAAGGTGCCAGTATTTTGTTACCCAGGGTACAATTAACACCGTTTTATACTTAAAAGAATGCTTGCAGAAGAGACTGAAGCCATTCTTTCACGAATTTAACACGAAGACTTCACGTTCTTTTGATCACACTTGGCCTCCTGTCAGTACATTAAACCCAAAGTGCTTTACGTAGACACCTGCCGTGCATACTTAAGTATTGTGTACTCCATAGCACGGAAACAAGGAATAAAGATACCAAAGGTACAAAGGTAACAAAGGTACCAAATTATCTTCATGTTGTGATGATATGTCGCAACCCTTGGTTTCGGTGGAGACCTATCTATAACTTTTTTTGGCCGATCTTTGAGAAATCGATGTGCATGGGAGGTACAGGCAAAAGTTGGCTGATCTTTACAACACTTGGCGCTGAGTCTAGGCAAATAAAGTAAAAGATGTCCTTCTAACTTTTGAGTCGGTGTCCGGTGACATCCAAAGTTCGATCTTTAATCTAGTTGTATACTGACAGGACCTCACGGAGAGTATGAAAAAATCTTGGGTATCTCTTCTTTGGTCTTCGAAAGGAGAAACCTATTTATGCCTGAGTGCTTTGTACTGTAATGCCTTTTTGTTAAAGCCATATTGTGTAAGCCTTATTGTGCAATTAACTAACTGCAAACAACAGTTTTAAATATTCATATCAAATGTCCCTCTCAAATGCCAAGGACGGCTCGTGGTTGCGGCACATTTGACAAAACGTTTTTTGAAGTGAAACTTCTTAAGCCGACGTAAACAACGAACTAAACGGAGAGTAAAATAGATGTAACACTTTATTGAAATGAAGCGAATTCATAAGTTATTAAATAACTTACCATGAACAATTGTTTGAGTCCAAACTAATAGACCTAACAAAGAAAAAGACCTGACAAACTAATCAACAAAGTTTTAATACGTAATTTTTTGAAGTGAACTGCTGTATTGAGCAATAAGGCGAATTGAAACGGCGAGTAAAACCGAACTAAAAGACTTCTAAAAGACCTCGACTTTGATTGCTTCTATTGCTACAAATAAAGCACTTTAGAATGTTGACTACATTGCATTACAGCTAAATGCATTAAATCTATTTTTAATCAAGCCCAATTAATCCTATTAAACAGCAAGCAGTCATTTTTCTTTTCATTAAAAAAAAATTGCGGTATAAAGACATATCTTTCTTTCCCTGTTTTGCTCCTTTTGTCACAACCATTTCGCCGCAAATTGCCAGTTGCCTAATTAAAATTTTTGGATAAAGGTTCTTACAAGAAATAACAGTTGGTGGTATGGTTAGATAGATATAGTATGATAAGATGTATAATAAGTTGATAAATTGATAAGTATATAAAAATCGAGTTGTAAAAAAACGCTCGCTTATCATATGTATACTCGCTTAAATAACACAGGAAACTGTTAGTCGCTTATAATTTTGCCGACCAAACGAAAAAATATGCTTCCAAGTTATCTCAATATATAAAAGACAAGCGTTCTGCTCCGTGCCCTATATCGTTCAGCCTGGACCAGAACCTGTTGTAAAATTATCCATTTGAAATTTTTGTACTTACTAAACCTTTTGCTCTATATCGTAAAACCTGTTCAGCCTGGACCAGAATCTGTTGTAAAATTATCTATTTGAAATCTTTGTACGTACTATACTTTTTAGAACCTGTTCAGCCTGGACCAGAACCTGTTGTAAAATTATCCATTTGAAATGTTTGTACTTACTTAACCTTTTAAAACCTGTTCAGAATGGACCAGAACCAGTTATTGAATTATGTATTGGAAATCTTTGTACTTGAAGACTATCGTCATTTTCCTCAACTACTATACATCAAACATCATGTCTTGCTATTACAGTGCTTCTTAATTAACAGAACCGCAACCTATTCGGTCTGCATAAACTGAACAGCAATTATTACATTCAGTGACTGACGTTGGTGTCAATTGGAATTGCTAGAATTAAATCACAATGTTCGGTTTTCTGATCCAAGTTTTAGCGATTGGCTACTCAAGTTAGGAAATGGAGATGAACATAGAAATTCCAGATTATTTTGTTTGTAAAGGTTCGCTTATTAACTCTTTCAATGGCTTGCCTAGAATAATCGTGGACAATTTTTTCGAGCTTATATTCCCATCATTTAAGCAATAAAAAGATTAAAAAATATCCCTCTGATTTTTATATGAGCTGCTTTGCTTTTGGCAGGCTGTCTAATATAATGGACAAAACCACGATAACGTTGTATTATAATATTTTAGTTCAACTAAAACAACCGGAGACAAATGCAAATGTTATTATAAAAAAAAAAATTATGGTGATCGTGGCGTGCAGGTTAAGTGTGTGGCTTAGTACGCTCGGAGCCCGAGTTCGATTCCCATTCGCGGCGAAAAGTTTTTTCAATAAAAAATTTTTCAGATCGGTCACCACCTCTCTGCAGACAATGGCAAACCTCAGAGAGTAAATAATGCCATGTAAAGCTTCTTGAGAACATGAACTTTAGCCGTTCGGAGTCGGCATAAAACGTGTAGGTCCAGTTCTCGGTTAATTGTGTGCAAACATTTAATAACACACATAACACTATTGATGATAAGAAGCTCGGTCAAAGTCCTTTCAAGGGCTGAAATGGCCAATTTTGTTTGTTTTTTTTTATTATAAAAAAAATTATACTTTACACACCAATCACAATACTCACTTTATTTGCAAAATTGCACGCGATATAAAAAAATTGAAGGCTACTGTTGGGCATAAAATCGAAAATCTAACTAAGTTAAACGTTATATGTCTCCCTAAAATTATTTGTGTCATGTTGGCACAACTTCATTTCATAGTACCAACCTATTTGATTTTAGAAAAGACGTTGGAAAATAAAAAAAAATTTTTTTCCCAAGTGTCCAATATAATGGACAAATCCATTGAAAGGGTTAAATAGATTTTTGGCGATACTTTGAGTCCGAATAACATCAACCGTTATTCCAAAATTGCTATCCTGTGCCCAAAAAATTCCGATGTGAACGAAGTCAACGAGCAAGTTCTAAATATTTTAGTTGGTGACACAGTGAGAGATCTGAGCACGGATTAAATTGAAGACAGTGATGATAACGATAAACAAAATTACCCTGCTGAGTTTTTTAATGAATTTTATCCTTCAGAAATGCCATTGCATAAGTTAAACCTCAAAATTGGAAGTATTATTATTAATACTTCTTCGAAATTTCAATACCAAAAGAGATATCTGTAATGGAAGGTGGTTAGTTTTGAAAAACCTAAAAACTTAATTAATCATCGCACAGGTATTGACAGGCGCACTGGCGAACATGAAATAGTTTTCATACCTACAATTGATTTGGCCCCGACAAACACAGATTTGCCTTTCACTCTCCGGAGGCGACAATTTCCAGTTAAACTGACATTTTCAATGACCATAAATAAATTGCAAGGTTAAATATTGCAAAAAGTAGGAGTTTTTCTAAAAGAACTGGTATTAAGTCATGGGCAGTTTTAGCAGGCTGATGATGTAAAAATAAGCATTATAGATGGCAAGGGACAAGGTTAATTGGTTAAAAACTCTAAGAATTTTTTTGCTAGAAATGTTGTATATAAGGAAGTTTTACAAAAATAATTTAATAAACATGTTTTCAAATAAAAACCTTTGTATATAAATCCAATAAATTTTTTGTCGCATTTTGTACTCTAAATGGTTCCTTCCCATCGTAGGACGGGCTTTTACACTAGTGTTTCAATAATTGTGTAAATTTCCCATAAAGGTGGCAACAGTAACTTATTGACACTTAATAGTGATTCACGAAATAAAATATTTTTTTTTTGTACCGAATACTCTTAACGAAATATTAAAAATTAATTTTTGATCAATATTTCAATAAAAACATATAATTTAAAATGAAGGATAATCAACATTAATCAAATATGCTCATTATTAATAAAATATTTTGGTTGTTCAAGCGTTTAGTATTAAAAAACATTTGAGTATCGGATTTATTTTAAGAACCGAGTTTCAAGTATTTTTATTTCGAAAATTTGTGCAGCACTATCTGTCAAAGATTTGAGAAAGAAATTAAATTGTCAAAAATTTAAGAAAAATATGTGGAATAAGATTTGTTAGCGACCTAGTGGATAGATGAAATAAAACATTTGAAAAAAACCATCACAAATCATTGGTAACTTGGCTTCACATCGTGTTGTTCTAGTTGTATTCTTCTCCTCATCAGGATCTCATAGGTTCTTGCTGTTTAGCAACTTGTTTACTTAAATATTTTTTTCTCAGAATTGTTTTTGTTTTTGAATATTTTTTTGACATTTAAAAAAATGCTTCTAAGTTTTAAGAAAACATTCTTAAGCGACTTTGTCGTTTTTTGAGAACTCGCTTGGTAAAAACACAGCTATTGTATCAAAACAGATTAAAACTGCCCTTGCCATTTTATGAAATGGGAATTTTTTTTAGTAAGGCTATATTAAAGAGTAAATCAATCAATTAACCTCTTAAAACTCTCTACATTTTTCACACAATATTTCGAAAAGGCAATTTCGAAGGACAAAAGTTAAATTTGGAATTCCAAAAAATGTTGTATGCTAGATTCTTTACAAATATTCCAATATGCATAAAACACTTGTCTTCATAATATCTGGCAACACTGAAAATGGGAGAGTGCTTCTTAAAGAAAAGTTGTTCTTAAATTATTGAAAAATAATTCGGCAGCAGAATTTCTAAAAAGACCAATAAAAGTCTGAAAACAAAAAGTTTATTAAATTTTTTTTGCTGTTATTATGGAGAACAGATTTCAGAGAACTTAACATATATAAATTTGAAATAATATTTAAATTTAAACTTTTAGTTTTGGCTGGACTATTCGCAAGAAAATTTTTCTGAAAAATAAATTTCTATGATTTAGGAGGATATATTTCTATGTGGGCCGTCGTGGGCCCTCATAAATTTTTCTTTTCTTTACGTGGAATTTGATGTAGATTTCAAAGTGTTAAGCTCCGAAGCGCTTCGCGAAAAATTTTTTTTTCCAGTATTTATATGTAAATATTAT